>CM060360.1:41449031-42033410 GCA_030545235.1 Helianthus tuberosus | reverse complement strand
ATTAACCTAACCCTATATATATATATAGGGAGAGGATCAGGAGAAAACTAGATATAAATGAGAAAACAAAAAAAAACACTAAAAAGGAGGGGGAGACTTTTAATGAAGGAGGGGTAAAATTGGAAAAAAAAAATATATAATTTTTCAAACATTTCCCATTTCTCCATACGTTATCATTTTAAAACAAAAATGGCACCATAAGATCACAAATTTTTGTATCTTCCATTCAAGTATATTCGAGCATATTTTTTATGACATAAAAAAAGATTTATGGTGTCGTCTTGTTTTCAATACTATTATTATAGTAGTGCACATGTGCAATATAACATGTACTACAATTGCATTACATGCTTAAAATTAGCTTTTTGAGTCTAGTTTAGCTTTTAGGGTTAGTTTTTTTTGGAGGTTTAGGATTAGGTTTAGGTTTTTGGGTGTGTGGGGGGGGGGGGGGGGGGTTTAGGTTTTTTGGGGGGTCGGGGTGGGGGGGGGGGTTAGGTTTTTTTATTGCATTACATGCTTAAAATTAGCTTTTTGAGTCTAGTTTAGCTTTTAGGGTTAGTTTTTTTGGAGGTTTAGGATTAGGATTAGGATTAGGTTTTTGGGTGTGGGGGGGGGGGGGGGGGGGGGGGGGGGGGGGGGGGGGGGAGGGGGGGTTTAGGTTTTTGGGGGGGTGGGGGTGGGGGGGGGGGTTTTAGGTTTTTTTCGGGTTTATGTTTAGGGTTTAGTTTTTGGTTTTCGGGAGGGTGGGGGGGTGGGGGGGGTTTAGGTTTTTGGGGGGTGGGGGGTTAGACCTTTTGGTGGGAGGGTGAATTTAGGTTTTTGGGGGGTGGGGGTGGGGGGGTTTAGGTTTTTGGGGGGTCTCTGTGGGGGTGGGTAAGCTTTATGTATTAGTGCACAAGTGCAATACAACAAAAAAAAATAACTTTTTTTTTTTGAAATTTTTTTTCCATATATAAAAAGTAGCGATTTTTAAAAAATTGTAAAAAAAAAAATTTTTTGTTGGTATGTTTTTAGGTTTTTTTTAGGCTTTTTTGGTTAGTTTTTTGGTTTTCTCATTTAAACTAGTTTTCTCATGATCTATCCCCTATATATATATATATATATATAGAGGGTAGGGATCCTAAGAGAAGTGCACCTATTTGAGAAACTTGAGAAGCATTTTGGACCACCCATTTTCCTAAGCTTTTCGAAATATAAACATATGTATAGTTTAAAATCAACTATATACATATATGTATATTGTTAAATCTTGAATTATACACTTATGGATATAGTCAATTTTAAATTATACATATGTGTATATTACGAAAAGCTTAAAGAAAATGTGTGGTCCAAAATATTTCTCAAGTTTCTCAATTAGCATAGTGCTTTTCACACGATCCTAACCCTATATATATATATATATATGTTTTTTTTTACCATTAAAGTAAAAAATAATATATTAACCATAATATATACATATACAAACACATTTATAATTATATATATATATATATAAATATATATATAAAACACATTCAAGTATATATGTTTTTTTAATTTTTTTTAATATTTTGGCAATTTATCGAATTTTCGTTCGTAGTGATAATTTACCGAAAATTTCTAAATTTTTTTTGTGTAAAATATTAGATTTTTCAAGAGTCCGACTCCCATCGATTTGGATTTTGAGAGTCCGGCTTCCACTGAGTTTTCGTTCAAGCTTCGCCACTATACACACACATACACCATACACACTCTTTTTTTTTCTTTTATTCTCTCTTCTCCACCTTCACCTTCATCACCACAACCATTGTCGCCGCCATAACCACCTCTTCTATCTCGACACTCGTGCCTTATCTCCCTCGTCGACCCGTCGTACCAAACATTAGTACCACCTGTCTCTCCCGTCGTACCTAACATCACTAATTTATTATTATTTTATTCTTTAAAGATAAAAAAATTAAAAAAAGATAAGTATGTAAATATATAAATGTTTTAAACAAATAAATGGCTACGAAGATAGGAATCGCATGCGATTCACTAATTTATTATTATTTTATTATTTAAAGATAAAAAGGAAAATTAAAAAATAAGCGTGTAAATATATAAAGGTTTTAAACATTAAATGGCTACGAAGATAGGAATCGCATACGATTCAACCTATTATTAGTTTTAAGGTTTTTTTTAATTTTAATAAAACAATAAAATATTTTAAAATTTCTTTAGTTTCTGTATGTTACTAAAATGTTTATTTTTAAACTACTTTAAAATATATTTTTTTGGAGTGAATTGCAAGAATTGTCATTTATCTTTATGCCTCTTACAGGTGGTGTTCTTTATGTTTAAAGTGGACGAGTTTCGTCCTTTATGTTTTTAAATCAAGCACGTTTTACCCTTTGAGCCTAACCCAGTTTGTTTTCCCAATTAATTTTGACCACGTGTAGGTCACGTGAGGGTAGTTGTGTCATTGAATGTTTACCCTGTGCATTTTCCCCCCAATTTAAAGAACACCAAACCCTATTCTTCACATTCCCCCCTCTCGATTATCATCAAGAACTACCAAACACTACAAAACATCGCAAGTTGAAATCTTTCCCCAAATTGAAGATGATGTGCCGATGTGGTAAAGAAGCAATAATCTTGACTTCTTGGACCGACAATAACCCTGGTTTGCAGATTCTATGGTTGTCCAGATCAAGTTCAACATGTGGATTCTTAGGCTGGTATGATCTCACAAGGTGTCAACGACGCGTGGACATTATCCCAGGTTTGCTTAGGGCAAGGAAAAACCTTGAAGCTGCTAGCAGAGTTCTTGTAGACAGAATTAAAGTCACTGAAGATTCTAACAGAGTTCTTGAAGACAAAATCTATCACAGTGAAAGCAATTCTAGGAAATTGAAGAAGATGTTGGTTTATAGTTGGATAGGGTTTATGTTGTTTGTTCTTTTTTGGATGTACTGGTGATTGTATGCACCGATGGTTTTGGTTGTGGGGATTATGTAATGCTATTGTAGTGCAAATATGCACAATTTTTTGTAAAATGGTAAGTTTGGCCAAGTATTGTATCTTTAAACTGGTGTTAATGAATATATGTGTTAATGAATGTTGAATGTGTTTATGAATATTGAATGTGTTTATGAATATCGTGGACATGAAAGAAATGACCATTAATACCTGCACAAAGCCTGGCCATTTGACCATATTAAGACCTGAACAACTCCTTGCTATTTGACCCATTTCATTAGGGAAAAACTGACCACAAAACTTGCTTAAAACCTGATCAGAAAACCTAGCCATTTGACCCATTTACAAAAGCACAAAACAGACCAATTTAAACATAAATTAAACTTCCCATTGCCAACATTTGGCCAAATAGCAGTACATATGTTGCTGATACAAAGTGCAAATTACAAAATACCATAACCTAAGTAGCAAAAGGCAACACAGTTTTTAAAGTAGCTTACATACATAAAACCTTAACCTAACCATCATCCTACTAAGCTTGTGCACCCCTTCCAGTTTTCTCACCCTTGCATGTCCTGATATTATGCCCCCTGGCCCCACATTTGGTACATTTTCCTTTTGTGTTTTTCTTTGTGAGCCTTCCAATAAGTGCCAAGTCCTCCATTTCAACGGCTGACCTCTTCATTGCCTTCTTGGGTCTGCCAACTTGGGTGTGGTGCTTGGGTGGTGTGATGGTTATGGGACACTGAACTTTAGCCCACATAGTTCTTCCATTGATTGGGTTAATCTTGTGTAAGTAAACCAACTTCCACCTTTCCATTGTGTAGACAGGATGCACCCAACTCTCCAAAACCCCCACCCTTCCACAAGTAGCTCCCATTTCCTACAATGCAGCCACTGCATGTCTACATGGCATACCTATAAACCATCATACAGAATTGTTAACCATAACAAACACTTAAAACATGTTTCCAATAACTAAAACAAATTGTAGATTGTATACCTGTTATTTCCCCCTCCTGCAACTACAAGTCCTCTTCACCATATTCACCACACGTGCATGATTAGGTTTACCACTAACCTCATAAAATTCCCCTCCATTCCACTGAACATGGTAAAATGTTGCTTCCTTCTTGATAATCTCAAACTGATCAGTTGCCCAAGGTGTCAACAATCCTTCACTTTTGTTAATTACATTTAGCATAGTGATAATCCTTCTCATTAAGTATTCTCTTATCTACTCCAAGGCAGATATGATGGGTCTGTCTCTTCCTTCCACTATCTTTGCATTGTACACCTCACATATATTGTTTAGCAGCACATCAGAAACTGCCCTACCTATAATAAAATACCCCACTCACTAGTTAGACATTAAACCAATGAAATATGGTAAGTTATAAACTGTTAAGTGCACATACTAGAGAAATGTGATATGGACCAGTGTAAAGGTGGGATCTTTGACAACCACAGGTGGACTTTTTTGTTGAACGCCTTTAGTTCATCCATTGCAGTTGTAAATTCTGGAATAGTTGTGGCTGTTTCACAATTCCATAATTTATCCTTGTATAGCTTTCCTTTAAACTGCAGCTTCATATTTTCATGAATGTGCCTGAGACAGTATCTTTGCTCAGCACATGGAAACAACTTTGTGATAGCTGGTAGAATTCCCTGGTCATATGATAAAATATTAGCATATTTAATGTGTAATGATGTGATTAAAGTAACATATGAGCATACCTTTTGTCTATCACTGATGATGGTAAAGTTTGAGTTAATATGAAGATCAAGGGCATCAGCCAGGAGTTCCAAAAACCAAGTCCATGAACTAAGGCTTTCTGACTCAACAATTGCATAACAAACATGATAGAGTCCATTGTTACAGTCTACCCCAACTGCAGTTAGGATTTTCCCTGGGAATGGGCCTTTCATAAAAGCCCCATCTAGCCCTAAGAAATCTCTGCCCAATGACGTGAAACCCTGTTTTAATGCTGCCAAACACACATATATTCTTTTAAACTGTCTTGTTGGACTCCTTGGATTACCAGTTTCCAAATCAATTTTAATAGTGCTTCCTGGATTCTTATCCAGCAATTCATTGCCATAGTCCCTGAGCAAGGAATACTGTTCTGTGTAGTCCCCTTCTGCTTGTTTCTTAGCTATAACTTTAGCCCTGTATGCCTTCATTCTTGAGATCCCAATTGATACTTACTTTGAAAAGCAGAGAGAAAAGCAGATGTACATGCATAATGTTTCCTACTTTGAATGCAAGTATGGTTGGTGTTTAAAGTCTTTACCAACCAGGTTACAGCATCTTGAACTTTAGATATTAAAATGACCCAAGGACATTGATATTGATGGGGGTTTGTCCTTTTTCCCCTTCCACCCACATTTATGTTCCCTGCTTTTTCACTAGATTCCTTTTCCAAAACTACCCCTTTACCTTACCTTTTTCTATAACTGCCCCTTTGCCCTTACCTTTTTTTAAAAATGCCCCTTTACCCTTACGTTTAGCTCCTTTAGCTTTGGGTTGACTATCAACATGTACACGATTTTCATCCACTTCAAAATCAAGCCTGCAACCTTGGCAAACTGCACGTACCCTTGAATGATCATCTTTGACTATTTTTATCAACCTTCTGGTTTCAACAGCATGCTTCTTTATCAAATTCTTGGCTTCCAGTTTACTTCCAAATAACTGCCCTAAGTGCAAGTTACCCATGTTTTCATTTTCCCTCCTAAGTCTGTGTAAATTTTGTGTCCTTGTGCTGGTATCATATTGTAAGGGTATAATTTAGTATAGGTTCGTGTCTGTCTTGGGTTATTTTATATTTTTTGAGTTCGAGACACTTAGTAGGCTTGGTTGGTTATTTTATTGTCTATGGGGTATGGGCTTGGCCCAATGTAATAGGATCATCTATGCATGTATAAATAGGGGATTCCTTAGTCATTTGTGGTTGTTGATTCTTGGAAAAACTCTTGTTTTTGTGCGACTAGGATACTAGACGAATAAGTGAATTCGTGTATTCTAGTTTGCTTTGAATCAATATATTGCTTTTCAATCTTTGACATCTTGCTTGTAATTTCGCTGCTTGTTTGGTGTTTGATATCCGATTGTATTGTTTTGGGACTTACAATTGGTATCAGAGCCTAAGTAGTCTTGCGAAGGCTTGGTTGGATCGAATATCTTGGAGATTGAAGACTGTTTTCCTGCTGATTGGTGTTCTAGTTCGACAAAGAAAGGTCTGCTCTTTCGTTTAATTTAGTTCAATTTGTATTTTCTTCTTTTGTCGACTGTTTCTTGGGATATAGAGGGTGTGAATTGTCTATTTTACATCTTAAAAACTGATTAATTACATTTAAATATCAACCCAAGTTAAGGCTTGAACACTATTTTGAAATTGTTTTCTGTTTTGTTCAAAGTTAAACGAATATATTATGAAACAAAATGAAGCATTTAATCTAAAATTTTGATTTGTTTTAGTTAAAATTTTTGTGAAAACAAACTGTTTTTAATATCAAAATTGAGATTTGAATATTGATTTTTGATATTAAAATTTTCTGGTCTGTGAAAATTTGAATTTTTGGGTGTCTGTTCTTCGAAGATCATCAATATTCATCGAATTTTTTTATAAAAGTGGGATTTGATCTGTTAGTGTGCATGATTGAATGTGTTTGTAGGATTTTTGGAAAGTTGTTGCAGGAAATTTTCAAACAGATTCGAAAATTAAATCACCATATTTCTCGGGATTGTGGTTGAAACTTTGTGTGATTACACTTCCAAAAATAAGTTGTGCGATTGTAAATTGCTTGAACTGTTAAGGAATCAGGTCCAAGCTTGTGCGATCCAAAACAGATGTGCGATTGAAGACTAATTGGGCTTTTAAGGATTAAGGCCCAATTTTATCACTTCTGCGATCCATAACTACTTGTGCGATTGGGAATACCTTGTGCGATCAACAGTTCATTTGAACTGTTGATATTGGAATTGTGCTATTTACAACTTGTGTGATTCTAAAGGTTCAGTTGAAGGTGACCCCTTGTGCGATTGGCTAAAGGTTCAGTTGGAGGTGACACCTTGTGCGATTGGCTAAAGGTTCAATTGGAGGTGACACCTTGTGCGATTGGCTGAAGGTTCTTTTGAGGGGTCATCTTGTGCGATCGAAAGGGTCAAGTTGTACGATTGGAAAATTGTGCGATTGGACGGAAGAATTATGCGATTGCGATTGGATTTTTTCAAGTGGGCTGAACTGTGTTGAACTTTTGAACTGTTACACAGACCATATCCTGTATTGGACCATTTGACTATTTATTGAACCTTCTGAATTGTTTTTAAACCAAATTGTAATCATAAGGGATATTGATATTTTATTTCATATTTAAAATTACATGTTACTTATACGTTTAATTGTCTTTTTAGAAATGGCTCAAATTAATCAATTGGGATTGACTGAAACAACTGTTATTAACCAGGATCTAGATAATATAATTGGAACTAACAATAGGATTCCTAGGCTCATTTATGGGGGATCCTTTTCAGAATGGAAGTTCAGATTTATTCAATACATGAGAATCAAAGATCCAAAGGCCTGGAGGTCCATCTGTGACAACCCGAGATCTCAAGGTCTTTCCTCTGCAGCATTTGTTTTGCAATCTTGTTTTCACAGTTCATCCTACGTTGTATTATGAGAATGATAATTGAATGATTAAATTATGGTTCTGTCTGGTTATTGCAAGTAAATGTTGGTGTTGTATAAGGTATTATGTTTAGACATTGTATGGTACACTTGATTCATGAAAACATAAGTCAACGAAGCTTATGTCGACAAACCCTCTATAGATGAAGAATAAGATTCTTTGCCCAAACCCAAGTCGATGAAGATTGGGTCTTCGTCCCAACTAACCTTCGACGAAGGTTGAATCTTCGTCTGGAGGACCTTCGCCAAAATGGGCATCGGCCCAGGATGGTTCGCGGCCCAACAGTTTTGATTGTGTGTTTAATCCCTTGAAATCAGTAGACGTAAAACACAAACCCTAAGTCCTCTTTCCCTACTCTCTATGCGACGGCAATTCTAGGATCTTGAAGCCATTCATTTCGTTCAAACTAATCAATCCGGTATCACGGTTAGTGTCTAACGTTGTTATTTGATGAAAGTCTGTTGTTGTGATTTTGTGTGAGATTAGGTTTCATTTATAACATTCTAAATCTAGAAATTTCATGATGAGGATTGATGATCTGTATACGTTTAAAGTCATGAAACTAATAACCTGATTTGCATGGGAACGAGAATGTTAATAGTTGGATTGGAATCATGAGTATGTATAATCAAGACTTGTGTTAATCCATGATGTTGTATTTCGATGTTAAGGTTGTGGGGTTATTAGTTTTGATGTTGAGCAATAGTTAGGGTTTGTAGAACTTGTAAAGAAACTGATTTTTGATCCATTAACCCCGCTGAAAACGTGTTAACTGTTGTTATGTGATATTAAAGAACCTTTATGATACTCGTCACCCCCAGTCTCGATGAAGGTTAAGTACTTCGACACATGTAACCTCGACGAAGGTTAGGTACTACGTCACATGTGATTTCGTTAACTGTTGTTATGTGATATTAAAGAACCTTTATGATACTTCGTCACCCCCAGTCTCGACGAAGGTTAAGTACTTCGACACATGTAACCTCGACGAAGGTTAGGTACTTCGTCACATGTGATTTCGACGAAGAATAGATACTTCGTCGCTTTGATACTTCGCCGAGGAGACATTGGGTGGGATAGTGGACAGTTGTGAAGCATATGTTGATGAATGCTTGTGTTTACAAATACTGGATGTTGCATGATGATAATACTGATTAAGAATAAGAGATCAGACTTGTCTTGTGTGGTTAGAACATCCATCTGTTATGTGTTGACTTGTGATATCCACATGGGATGTGTACTTGTATGTGAATTGGGTACTTGATACATGTTATACAGAGATCTTGTGATGGATGCAATCTGTGTTAAATACGTGGCTTATTTGATTGTGAAACAGATTTTATTGGTAACCACGGTAGGGTTTGGGTTGACCAACTTGGATGGGTAACTTAACATACCAAGCAAATCAAAGGTTAATTCATTCCTCTTGAGCATGCGTCTCGGTGGGTGGGACAATCATTGGGTATTCCTGAGGGGAATAAGTCAATTGGGTAAAAACTGGAATGTTGGAAAATACACTCAATTCCTATCACCATTAAGTCCCATCTTGTGTATTACCTGAGAGGACGGGTGTGAACTAATGACCCAGTCATAACCAATGCTTAGATAGGTGCATTGGGGAAGGGCAAAATTAATCTGGAGCCATCTTGTACGGTACTCGAGTTATTATCAACATTATAATCAATGAACTAAACACTTGGTAACCAACGTTTTCGTAAAACTATGAACTCACCAGCGTTGTCTGATACACTTGTTGCATGCTCGCAGGTCGTTAGGTACTATGGACAAGGAACTTGCTATCTGGATGGCTGGAGTGCTCATGGGCCGTACTGCTTGGATATACAAGACTTATTTACTGATTTCACATACATTGGTTTTTAAAACATTTTAAATAGTGTTTTACTATTTGCTTCCGCTGAACATGTTAAACCTGGATTATGTTTATGACTGTTTTATCATTATAAATGGAAACTTTGTTTTATAACTTGATGTTAGTTCAATATGATTGGTGGCTAGATCCTGGTACGTCACACGCCTAGCGGGGTCACCGCATGTGGTATTTTGGGGGTGTGACAGTTTGGTATCAGAGCCACTGGTTATAGTGAACTAGGTTTTAAAACGTTTTTATAAAACCAGTCTATAACATAACAGTTAGAAAGCAACCATGACACTCAGCTCCAGATTGCAAGGTTCGTCTCTCGTTTACTTATTGCATAGCATATCTAGCGTACACTTATGTATGACATTGCACGTGAATGCACACTCAGCACTACAACATGAATTCCTGTGTTAATATCTTACGTTATGTGAATGATAGTGTGACGCTCCTCTAAACTTTCATGATCTATGTTATGGTGTCATTTGCTTTGCTACTCGAAATTGAGGAACCTTTTAGCACAAGTTGGGAGGAGCTGAGATAAACATGCAAATCGCATTGTTATTATGGGTGCACACATAATAATAATGTGGGGTGCATGTGAGTTCCAGTGAGGCTTGACGAGTGTGAAAGGGGCTCTGCTCCGTTGTCTGAAGTAATGATAGAACTTATTATTCTGTAGAAGTCATCATGAGGTTTGACTCCTCCTTTATCTCGACTCTTAACCTTTTCCCTTTCTTATATAGAATCATGAGCGGACGAGGCCATGGGCGTGGTCACATTGCGATGACTCAGGCCGAGTTGACAAACTTGATTAACACACGTATGGCTGTGGCCTTGGCAGCCTATCAAGCTGATACGATATGTGCCAAATAAACTTTATTCTTGTGACGCGTACTCAACTCTTACCCGTGTGCTGTATTTTCTTTCATCCTTAGGTCAGCAAACGAATTAGAATCAAAACAATCCACCTGCTTGCACGTTCAAGATGTTCATGGATTGTAAGCCATAGAAATTCAGTGGGACTGAAGGAGCTGTGGGACTACTACGTTGGTTTGAGAAGGCAGAATCGGTGTTCGCTATGTGTAACTGTCCTACTGGGGACAGAGTGAAGTATGCTTCAGGCACATTCGAGGATGGTGCCTTGACATGGTGGAATGCCCAGGTCCAGATGTTGGGTATTGAAATGGCGAATGCGACTACTTGGGACGATTTTGAGGAGCTGATGCGTGAAGAGTACTGTCCTCGTGACGAACTGCAGAAACTGGAAAACGAGTATTACGATCTGAAAATGGTGGGGTCTGAGATTGAGGCATACACGAAACGGTCTCATGAATTAGCTAATATGTGCTCGAACTTATAGCGACCTCCACACCGAAGAATCGAACTGTACATCAAGGGATTAGCCCCGCAGGTGAAGGGCTTGGTTACTGCAGCGAACCTCAACAACTTACCTCATATCATTCGCTTAGCTCACAAGATCACAGATCAGGAGGTGGAGCGTGGCTCGCTACCAGCGGGTGTTTCTACTACTGCCACTACTGCTGCAGCTACTACTCATGCTACCGACAGCAAACGCAAATGGAATGATGTGGACAAGGTGTCCAACTTAAATCAGTCACAAAAGAAGCCAGACAACAGTGTTAACCGCAGTTTTAACAAGTCATCCTCTGGATATCAGAATCAGAGCAGCATTTCAAATCAGGGTTCATACGCAGGGAAGCAGCCTAAGTGTAACAAGTGCAACTTCCACCATCGCGGGCCGTGCACCCGGGTATGTCATAGGTGCAACAAGGTGGGCCATATGGCTAGGGACTGCAGGGTCTCACTCCCAAGGCAGCAGCAGTAACCCCCACAGCAACAGCAGCCACATCAACAGGAGAGGCAACAGCCTCAACAGAATCAGGGAAATCGTAAGGAGTGCTTTCAGTGTGGTGACGAGGGTCATTTTAGACGGGATTGCCCTCAACTCAATCAGAATGCTGGCAACAACAACAACAACACTGGGAATAACAACAATGGGAACAATGGTGGGAACGGTGCGCATGGGATAGTGTTTACCATTGGCGCTGGGGAAGCTCACAATGATGGCAACGTTGTGACCGGTACGTTTTCTATGAACAAACTATTTGCTTCTATTTTATTCGACTCTGGTGCCGATTGGAGTTGTGTGTCATTGGAGTTCAGTCGTCAGTTAGGATTGAGTCTTGCACCTCTTGTAAACAAACACGTTGTAGAGTTAGCCGATGGCAAAACGATTGAAGCTTTACATGTTCTTTTTGGCTGTAAACTGGATCTTATGGATCAAGTGTTCGACATTGACCTACTCCTCGTTACTCTTGGAAGTTTTGATATGGTCGTTGGCATGGATTGGTTGTCTAAGCATTAAGCGGAAATTCTCTGTAAAGAGAAAATTGTGTGTGTCCCTCCCCAGTGGAGAATCTTTGTCGGTTCAAGGTCATCGGAGTGGTGCAATGGTTGGCATCATCTCAGCCATGAAAGCCCAGAAGTGTTTACGAAATGGCTACCCTGCTATTTTAGCTCTTGTTGCCAATACTCAACCTGAAGAAAGGAAGATTGAAGACCTTCCAGTTGTTCGCGAGTTTTCTGATGTGTTTCCTGGTTTACCTCCACACCGTCAGGTGGAATTTCAGATTGACCTTACACCAGGACCAGCCCCGATTGCCCGTGCTCCTTATCGTCTTGCACATGGAGAGTTGCAAGAACTGTCAAATCAACTCCAAGAACTGTTGGATAGGGGTTTTATCCGGCCCAGTTCTTCACCTTGGGGAGCCCCAATTTTGTTTGTGAAGAAGAAAGACGGGTCCTTTCGTATGTGTATAGATTATCGAGAACTCAACAAGGTGACAGTCAAGAACCGCTATCCTTTACCGCGTATCGACGACTTGTTTGAGTAGTTGCAAGGGTCAAGTTTTTACTTGAAGATCAATTTAAGATCGGGCTATCATCAGATGAGAGTCCGAGAGGAGGGTGTTCCAAAAACAGCTTTCCGAACGCGGTATGGCCATTATGAGTTTCTGGTTATGCCATTCGGGTTAACTAATGAACCAGCGGTTTTCATGGACCTTGTGAATCGTGTGTGCAAACCGTATCTTGACGACTTCGTTATTATGTTTATCGATGGCATTTTGATCTATTCTAAGAGCAAGGAGGACCATGAGCGACACTTACGTCTTATTTTGGAACTCTTGAGGAAGGAGCAACTCTACGCGAAGTTTTCTAAGTGTGACTTCTGGATACGAGAAGTGCACTTCCTTGGCCACATTGTTAATGAATCGGGGATACACGTGGATCCTGCTAAGATTGATGCTATCAGAAATTGGGCAGCATCGAAGAATCCTTCGGAGGTGTGATAATTTCTTGGTCTCGCTGGGTACTATCGAAGATTTATTAAAGACTTCTCGAAGATCGCTCAACCTCTTACCTCGTTGACATAGAAAGGTGTGGTATACTCTTGGGGAACGAAGCAGGAAGATGCTTTCCAACTTTTGAAACAAAGACTCTGAAGTGCACCAATCTTGTCATTACCTAAAGGTACCGAAGATTTTATGGTGTATTGTGATGCTTCTATTCAGGGTCTCGATTGTGTGCTAATGCAACGCGAGAAGGTGATAGCGTATGCTTCTCGGCAGTTGAAGGTTCATGAGAAGAACTACACGACTCACGACTTGGAGTTGGGGGCCGTGGTTTCCGCGCTAAAGATTTAGAGGCATTATCTGTACGGTACCAAATGCACTATCTATACCGATCACAGGAGCCTCCAGCATATCTTTGATCAGAAGGAATTGAATATGCTACAGCGTCGCTGGGTAGAACTCTTAAATGACTACGATTGCGCCATCAAGTATCACCCCGGTAAAGCTAACGTTGTAGCTGATGCCCTTAGCCGAAAGGAAACAAAACCCAAGCGTGTCCGCGCTCTGCAGCTCACTATTCACTCCAACTTACCTGATCAGATCCATTCTGCTCAGACCGAAGCATTGAAAGAGGAATATTTGCAGGGCTTGGAAAAACAACTCGTGGAGAGATCCGACGGCATTTATTATTTTATGGAACGAATATGGGTCCCTTTGTTAGGAAATCTTAGGGAGCTTGTGCTGGACGAAGCGCACAAGTCCCAATACTCTGTTCACCTTGGTTCGGATAAGATGTATCAGGACCTCAAAGTCTTGTATTGGTGGCTGAAGATGAAAACTAACATCGCGACGTATATGAGTAAGTGTTTGACTTGTGCGAAAGTCAAGGTAGAGTATCAGAAACCCTCAGGCCTGCTTCAACAACCAGAAATAACCATGTGGAAATGGGAGCAAATTGCTATGGATTTCGTCATTGGTTTGCCGAAAACTCAAAACGGAAACGAAGTCAGCACATTTCCTCTGACCGTGATCGTTGATCGTCTCACGAAGTCAGCACATTTCCTAGCAATCAAGGAAACGGATAAGTTCTCACAACTTTCTATTGTTTATCTGAAGGAAGTGCTTTCTAGGCACGGGTTGCCAACCTTTATTATCTCTGACCGTGATCCACGTAACATATCTGATCTGTGGCAAGCAATGCATAAATCGTTCGGCTCACGTCTCAACATCAGCACTGCTTATCACCCACAGACGGATGGTTAAAGTGAATGAACCATTCAGACACTTGAAGACATGCTGGCAGCATGTGTGATCGATTTTGGCAAAGGCTGGGAGAAACACTTACCGTTGATAGAGTTCTCTTACAACAACTACCATACCAGTATCCAGGCAGCTCCGTTTGAAGCATTGTATGGATGGAAATGCCGTTCTCCTCTTTGTTGGGCAGAGGTGGGTGATAGCCAGATCACAGGTCCTGAACTTGTACTTGAAACTTCGGAAAAAATTGTCCAGATTAGAAAACGTACGGCGGCAGCGCGTGTTTGAAAGAAAAGCTATGCTGACAAGCGTAGGAAACCCTTGGAGTTCGCTGTAGGCGATCACGTTATGTTGAAAGTCTCGCCTTGGAAGGGTGTGGTGCGCTTTGGGAAGCGCGGCAAGCATAATCCACGTTATATTGGGTCATTCAAAATCCTGGAATGAATCGGTAAAGTAGCTTACAAGCTCATGTTACCTGCTGAGTTGGGTAACGTTCATGATGTATTCCATGTTTCACAATTAAAGAAGTGTTTGTCCGATGAAACACTTGTGGTACCACTTCAAGAACTAAAGATCGACGACGAATTGCAGTTTGTCGAAGAACCCATCGAAATTATGGATCGGGAAGTCAAGGTTCGTAAGCATAGTCGAATTCCAATTGTGAGAGTTCGTTGGAACTCAAGACGTGGACCGGAGTTCACGTGGGAAAGCGAGGATCAGATGAAGCTCAAGTACCCTCACTTATTCCCAGCCGACCAATCTAAATCTGATGCAACTGGTGAATTTCAGGGCAAAATTCCCTTTCAAGTTGGGGATGATGTGACACCCGCGGAAAATCCACAGTCATCCTGATCTAACATCTTGCTGTTTTGGATTACTTGTCAAATTTCGGGACGAAATTTCTTTCAAGTTGGGGATGATGTGACAACCTGAGATCTCAAGGTCTTTCCTCTACAGCATTTGTTTTGCAATCTTGTTTTCACGGTTCATCCTACGTTGTATTATGTGCATGATAATTGAATGATTAAATTATGGTTCTGTCTGGTTGTTGCATGTAAATGTTGGTGTTTTGTAAGGTTTTATGTTTAGACATTGTATGGTACACTTGATTCATGAAAACATAAGTCGACGAAGCTTATGTCGACGAACACTCTGTTGACGAAGAATAAGATTCTTCGGCGAAACCCAAGTCGACGAAGATTGGGTCTTCGTCACAACTAACCTTCGACGAAGGTTGAATCTTCGTCTGGAGGACCTTCTCCAAAAGGGGCCTCGGCTCAGGATGGATCGCAGCCCAACAGTTTTGATTGTATGTTTAATCCCTTGAAATCAGTTGACGTAAAACACAAACCCTAAGTCCTCTTTCCCTACTCTCTGTGCGACTGAAATTCTAGGATCTTGAAGCCCTTCATTTCGTTCAAACTAATCAATCCGGTATCACGGTTAGTATCTAACGTTGTTAATTGATGAAAGTCTGTTGTTGTGATTTTGTGTGAGATTAGGTTTCATTTATAACATTCTATAGAAATTTCATGATGAGGATTGATGATCTGAATACGTTTATAGTCATGTAACTGATAACCTGATTTGCATGGGAATGAGAATGTTAATATTTGGATTGGAATCATGAGTATGTATAATCAAGACTTTTGTTAATCCATGATGTTGTATTTCGATGTTAAGGTTGTAGGGTTATTAGTTTTGATGTTGAGCAGTAGTTCGGGTTTGTTGAACTTGTAAAGAAACTGATGTTTGATCCATTAACCCCGCTGAAAACGTGTTAACTGTTGTTATGTTATATTAACGAACCTTTATGATACTTTGTCACCTCCAGTCTCGATGAAGATTAAGTACTTCATCACATGTAGCCTCGACGAAGGTTAGGTACTTCATCACATGTGATTTCGACAAAGAATATATACTTCATCGCTTTGATACTTCGCCGAGGAGACATTGGGTGGGACAGTAGGCAGTTGTGAAGCATATGTTGATGAATGCATGTGTTTACAAATACTAGATGTTGCATGATGATAATACTGATTAAGAATAAGAGATCAGACTTGTCTTGTGTGGTTAAAACATCCATCTGTTATGTTATGTGTTGACTTGTGATATCCACATGGGATGTGTACTTGTATGTGAATTGGGTACTTGATACATGTTACACAGAGATCTTGTGATGGATGCAATCTGTGTTAAAAATGTGGCTTATTTGATTGTGAAACTGATTTGATTGGTAACCACGGTAGGGTTTGGGTTGACCAACTTGGACGGGTAACTTAACATACCGAACAAATCAAAGGTGAGTTCATTGCTCTTGAGCATGCGTCCCGGTGGGTGGGACAATCATTGGGTATTCCTGAGAGGAATAAGTCAATTGGGTAAAAACTGGGATGTTGGAATATACACTCAATTCCTATCACCATTAAGTCCCATCTTGTTTGTTACCTGAGAGGTAACGGGGTATTAGTTGATAGCGCTATTTAGGTTTGGCACCCTTACCCCGTACCTGAGAGGACGGGTGTGAACTAATGACCCAGTCATGACCAATGCTTAGATAGGGGCATTGGGGAAGGGCAAAAATAATCTGGAGCCATCTTGTACGGTACTCGAGTTATTATCAACATTATAATCAATGAACTAAACACTTGGTAACCAACGTTTTCGTAAAACTATGAACTCACCAGCGTTGTTTGATACACTGTTGCATGCTCGTAGGTCGTTAGGTACTATGGACAAGGAACTTGCTATCTGGATGGCTGGAGTGGTCATGGGTCGTACTGATTGGATATACAAGACTTGTTTACTGATTTCACATACATTGGTTTTTGAAACATTTTAAACAGTGTTTTACTATTTGCTTCCGCTGAACATGTTAAACCTGGATTATGTTTATGACCGTTTTATCATTATAAATGGAAACTTTGTTTTATAACTTGATGTTAGTTCAATGTGATTAGTGGCTAGATCCTGGTACATCACACACCTAGCGGGGTCTTCGCATGTGGTATTTTGGGGGTGTGACACCATCTGCAACGGACCAACTGTGATCACCTACGTCGTGAACGAAGCTGGGGGAATAACTGCTCCTAAGCCCGAGTCTCAATTTACTGAAGAGGATCGTGAAAATCTTGACATTGATGTCAAGGCTCTTGCTATGCTACACTCTACTCTAGCACCAGAAATTGACATTCGAGTTCGTGATTGCAAAAATGCAAAAGAAATGTGGGAAGCTCTCCTGGCCATGTATGAAGGAAACGAAGAGATGAAGGAAAGCAGACGGGAAATGATCACTCAGAAGTTTAACTTGTTCAATCACTTCCCAGGAGAAACTTTGGAAAACCAAATTCAAAGATTTGTTGCTTTGGTTAGTGATATGAAGACCCATGATATCAGGATGAAAATTCTGTTATTAACAAGAAACTACTCAATGCTCTTCCAAGAAACTGGGATACAAATGTGACCCTTATCAAAATAACCAGGGACTTGGCTAGAATGACTCTTTCTAAGCTGATATCATTGCTGAAGTCCTATGAGATGGACGATAAACAAGGGCTCTACAATCACACTGCAAGCTACAACAATGCATGTGTGTTGACCAACACTGCTTTGGTATCTCAGCAAGGAATGAGCTCGCTTCAAACACCTTCTACTGTTCTATTTCCCGCTAATCTTGGAACTTATGTTAATCAATATGGTTATTTTCCTGCTCCTGCTCAACAAGTAAACCCAACTCAATCTGTTCCACAGCCTGCTAATCTCTGCTCCTACACCCACTCAACTCCTTTCGAACATTACCACTGCGTTAGCTGCAACCAACTCTTCTGTAGCTACTTCAAAGGAATTTGAGCAAGCTATGGCTTTCATGACAGGAGTCATGAACTGTTATCACGCATTTATTGCTGGATGAGTAGCAAATAACATCGATTCTACTAAACTGCTAGAAATCCATCCTGATGATGTTGAAGAAATGGATATCACTTGGCAAATGGCCATGGCAGTGTTTCGAGCCAAAAAGTTCGTGAAGAAAACTGGTAGAAACAAATGGGAAACTACTGATCATGAGCTTGGTTGGAACAAGTCTAAGCTCAGATGTTATAACTGCCTTGAGCCTGGGCACTATGCTCGAGAGTGCAAACAGCCAAGAAGGGATAGAGCTGATCCAAATGTTACTGTTACTGTTAGTTCAGCGACATGACCAGCTCCAAATGTTATGTCAACCTCAAACATCACTGTTTCGCTTACCGCTCAAGTTTCATCCTCAAACACTGCGGCCAGAAATCAAACAATCGCTTCAGAATCAGTTGCAAATCCTGGAAGTGCACTGGTGGCTCAGGAAGGAGGGGCTTTGATTGGACACAACAGATGAATGATTTGCAGCTCACAGCAAACACTTTATATCACTCGAATCAAGCTCTCATGGCAGAAGTGAAAGAAGATGCTGAATCAGCAACTAAAGACATTGAGGGAACAACCTATCACGCCCTCATGGCTCAAATGAACGACTACACTCCTTCTGAGGCTGAGGTATGTGTAGATGATGTTTGTTGTACTTCAAAGTGTAGGGAGAAGGTTAAAGGGTTTAAAGAACAGGTCGAGTCGCTCGTTATGCAACTTCAATATACCAGATCTAGTAGTTATGAAGTCAAAAAGAAACTGGATGGGTCTAAGGATATGGTGGAGGCGCAAAAGCGCGATATTCGAAAGTTGCATAGCGGTCTAAGCGAAGTGAACTGTCGATATCTCCACTTCAAAGAGCTATCTGAAAAATTAACTGTTGAATTAAATGACTTAAAATCAACTTTTGAAAATACATAATTTAATTTTAAAAAGTTTGATGTTTCAAGTGTAAAAGATGAAAAGACGATAAATCAACAGTTAAAGTATAGCAAAAAGGAAGTGAGGAATAAAGGACTGGGTTTTGTATGCATACCTCCACCATACAATCACAACTATTCCTCAACTCCAATGACTGAAGAGGAGATAGACAATTTACCCAAGATGGAATACGGGAAACTAGAGGATAAGAAACCTGAACCTGTCAAGTCTCGAAAAATAAAAATCACTAGGCCTGATAACACTGAAATCATTCTAAAGAAGCAGGCTTATCAACAAACGTTTGTTAAATCAGAAAATGTTTTAAATCACACAGAAACCTTATATTTTGAGAAAAATGTAATTGTTGATAAACATTTTCAAGTGTTGGAAAAAGGAGAATCTTGTGTGTCACAAGTGTTATCTGAAAATAAATCATTAACACAAGAGCCTGAGGTAAGAGAGTCTAGAGTGAATGTAGACAATATTGAGTTTGCCAATGATAAAAGGTCTGACTGAGTTTATGAAAGAGTTCAAAAATGGAAAACAGAATGAATCTACTTCTCCATGTGATACCACTTGTGATACTTCTGAGACAGCCACTCCTGAGAAATCAGAAATGGTTGAATCATTTGATGTCAACAATGCATCACCTGAGGAAACAGATACATCTCAGACTGAGGTAGAGTCTGGTGAATGTTCTGAATCATCAGCTTCATCTGATTCAACATGTGACTCCTCTGAAAAGACCGAATGTGACAACTCGCAGTCTGTTGATTTAGTAGAGTCAACAAATGAATCACCTGAAACAGTTGATTCAGATTTGATAAAAGAAGTATCAGAAGCAACATCAGGAGCCTCTGTTGAGTTAGATAGTGATGAAACCACAGAAGCTCCTGTTGAATGTTTAAAGGGAAATAATTCTGATTCTTCTGAATCAATGGTGTCACAAGAGGCTGGAAGCAATACTGCTGCATCAAGTGACACCGTTTGTGAGAAAATGAATGATATTAACCCTATTGTTTCAAATGCAGACCAAGTAATTATTGAAGATTGGGTAGATGAAGATGATGAGGATGACGTTGCTTTACGTGTTTTGAAAAATAAAATTCAGAAAAACAATTCTTTAATTTCTGAAAAGTCAAACAATATTTCAATTTCTTCTAATGCTTTGGATAGTGTGGGCTCTGTTTTAAAGAGCGATGAATGTTCTGACATTTATTTTGGTTCTATTTGTGTGGATTTGAATTCAGTTGTTTTACCTAATAAAGTCGATAAGTCTAAAAATCTATTGGTAAAACAGACAAAAAGGGGAGGTGAAACAAAATATGTTCCACCAAAATCAAGATCAAGCAAGCCAATTAAATATCATTCTGTTTCCAAAGATAAAGTTAAACATGCCTCGTTTGCATCTCAGGAACCACACAATCCTCACGTTCTGAAAAGACTGATGGATGTCAGGCAAAACCACATGTGAAATGACAAATATGTTACATGTGTGGAGTTGTTGGACACATTGCAAGGGAGAGCATCAAAAGGCTCCAAAAAGGGAATGTCAAGCCTACAAAACAGGAGAAGACTCAAAAATCTAAACCTGTTAAGAAGCTGAATTCCAAGGTGAAGCCTTCTGATGGAGACTGGAACAAAGCTAAACAAATGAAAATGAAAACAAAGAATTACACTCCAAACTCCTCACCAGTTTCGCCAAAGGCATCCAAGAAATTGGAGAGTCGTAGGCAAGTTTGGAAACCTAAGAATCATGTTCCAAATAACTCTCCAAAATCATCGTGCATCAATGACAGACCTATCTACTATAAAGAAAAGCTGATTTGGATGGAAGTAACATATTTTAATGAACAAGGTGTACCCACTACAACTATGGCTTGGGTACCAAAATCTAATTAATCCTGCGAACTGTGCAGGAAGGGCTATGGAAGGCTATCATTCGACTCTAGGTCTGTGACAACCCTCACTAAACCAGGTATCCGTACGACTTAATTAATAATTAATTACTGTGCTTGTTTGAAATTACTGATGAACTACTACTTGATTTCTGATACATGCATATACCTGCATCATAGTTTACTTACCGTCACTACATTATTTACATGCTGAACCTTAGTGACAAACATGATGCATAAAAAGCACAGTAGCACTATAGCGGATAACCTATTGAACATGCTGATAAAGCCAGCATCAGGCAGACACTGCCTCTAAGGCCTGTAAGAGCCTGAAATATTTTACTACACTAGTGGTGAGTGTAGGGATACAAGGGTTGTAGAACTGCGTCTCTAGGAATAAGTTACAATGACTGGATGTGCCTAAAACGTACTCGAAGTACAAAATTCAGCACTTTACATAATAATTCAGCTTTTAGCTAACTAATAAAGTGCCAAAACATGAGAAAAATATTACTAGACACTTTCCAAAGTGTCAGAAATGAGTTGTGTCACTAAAAAGGGTATTAACGACACTTTGAAGCTTTGTTAAGCGCTTTAACGGATTACTATCCAACCGAACAACCGGACTTTACCCGGAACCTGAAAATATTGTTATTTTCATTATTTATTTTTTTCTGAGCCAGTTAGGGTCCCTGAATACCCTAACACCCGTCATAACACACTACACACTACTAACCGGGTTAAGCACTTAACTAACTTACTTAACCCAACTAATATCCAACTAATTAGTTGAAAATGGACTAGAACCCCCCCCCCCCCCCTCACTAACCGTCCCCAACTAGAGGGGACACACTTTGTACAAACTTGATTATTATAATCTCTCATGCTTAATATCATCTAGACACATGATCCATTGGACAATCATCTTATGATTTGTCTATAAGTTCCAAGATTTACACACACTTAACAACATAACCATCACTCAAACTCAACAACTCTCTCCCTCTCTTTGAACTTTCGGCCGAGAGCACCCACCCCCCCATCCATCCATTTTCAATTCCATGCAAGCCATTCCAATCATCTACAAGTGATAAGGATCTCATACGAAGAAGCTTGGTGCAATCGGAAGGCGAAGGACCTCTTTATCTTGCTTTTATCCACCCGATTTACGTCTAGATTCTTCCCTAGCCTCGAGCTAGTGGTAAGTTGCTTGAATCACCTTCTTGAACTATTCTAAAGTGGTTAAAACGATATATGACGGTTAAAATTTATGAACATGCAAGTTGAAGCACAAAAGTCAACTTAAAACACTAAAATGTTGGTTAATAGCTCATATGTTGTGTAAATCATGTAGTATTTGATTTGTGTGATTATTTGGACCCGATCTATGTTGTGGTAGCTCGGATCATCATTTAACCCGGTTTAGTCATGATCTTGGATTATGACATAAAGCTTGTTTAAGTGTAACAAGGGTTAGAAGATGAAGCTCTACCACACACGAATCATGAACTTGTGTAAAAGTGTTTTAGCTTGTAAAATAGTGATTAAAACTAGTAGATCTACGGATCTACAGGTGGTATTTTCAAAGGACCGAGTGTCAAAGAAATCATATTTTTCTAAAGACGGATCTTACACTAACAAGAATGGTTTTTAGAACACACAAGTGTGTAAACACTTGTGTAGCACAAAGTATCGACAAAATAACTATTTTTGTGAAAGATGACAAGAAGTTGTAAAGACGGAACTTCTCTAAAAACGAGGTTTTTACGAAACCGGATTGATTTATATAAAGATACACTAAAAGTAAGAATCTTTACTACATATTTTCGAATAAATCACAAGTTCATGAAATTTATGCGATTTATACATATTTTGACTAGTTTGTGGTTTGAACATTGTTTTGATTGAATAAGAAGATTGTTGGTTTGATTATAAAAGAAAATGATACGCTTGAAAGCGTGGCCACCTCCAGTTACAGAGGAAACTCTGGCGAAATTTTTCCCAAAAACCTAACACTTAGAAATATTTTCACTATAAGTGTTAGAGATACTTGTCGACTTGTTTTCAAACTATGAATTTCGCCACGACTTTATTTACAAAATATCGGAGGTGGGATTTCACAAAATAAAACGTGATACATATATATATTTAGTATATATTTTTCACAACATCACTTGTATAAGTGTTTATGATTATTTTGTGAACTACGTAAATATTATTTTTAGGGTAAAAATAATATTACCAAGTATTATTTTGGGAAAATCGCATGTATTAAAATATAATATTTTTGGGAAGAATATTTATATTTTGGAGTTAGGAATAAAATATATTAAGTGAGACTTAATAGTGTAATCCGAATTATACGAATGCACATGTATTAAATCCCCCATCCTTGGGAAGGAAAATGACTACCAAGTATACAAAAATATAAACACGAAATAGTTGCCTAACTATTTCCCAAAAACTTAAACCATAAAGCTAAGGCACGGCCGTCCGTCTAATAGAGTTAGTACGTGTAGGTCGTCATATAGCTGCTTGATTTGGAGGCATACTTGGTAGAGACGCACCACGGTGAGTTCATGTCCCCCTTTTCTCTTAACTGTTTTCAGTTTTCTAAACTGCGGGGGTGAAATACATGATACTTTGATTACAAGTACTTTATACATGGTATGGTTAGCGTAAGGAGGTTTACTACTTAGATCATGTGAGTGGGTAGGCAGAAACTGGAGGCCATTAATCCTCATTGTAGGACCGAGGGACGTAAGCGGTAGATCTATCTGGGTGTAGCGAGCCCAGCCCCAGGCCCAACCAGAACGGACCTTGGGGTGACTTTGTGCCCAAACGCGAAATCTGCTAGGTTTGAGTCTTCATACTTGCACTTCACACATATCAATGGCCTTGCAAACCATTGGTGATCTCTTTTCCTTATTTGCTACATACCAGGATTTTTATACTTACAAGTGTTTTATATACTCACTTACACATGAACTCGCTCAACATTATTGTTGATTTTTCAACTTACATGTATTTCAGGAAATTAAAGATCTGGCGCGGTATGTTATGTTTTCCCGCTGCATAAGGGTTCCGAGGTCATCCCAGTTTAGGAAATGTGACTTTTTCCTGGACGAGTCACAAATCTTAAACTGCGTTTTATTCAAGTTGATGTTTATGTTTTTCAAAACAATATTTTATGTTATGATGTTGTAAGTCCCTAAGACAATGTTATGTTACTTCAGTTTTAAAACTTAAATCTATGGATGATCTTGCATGATTTTATTTCATATAGCTTTGTTATGGTTAAGCTATGGTATTAAGAAGTCACACCAAAATTAACCACGCTTCCGCAAAGCCAGGGTGTGACAGGTTGGTATCAGAGCTCTGATCATAGCGAACTAGGATTCTCTCTCGAGTCTAGACTATGATCACTAGGGCTCTCACGAAAACATTTTTACTGTATACCACTTAAGTCCAGATCCAAAACTTTTTACAAACAAATGTTGATCACATTTTATTATTTATAGGCTCAGTCTAGAAAGGCTGAGGCTTGGTCTGGGAGGTCGAGGCTCGGTCTGGGAGATCGAGGTAGTTGGCTAGTGGGACTAGGAGAATTGGCTAGTGGGACTAGGAAGAGCAGTCTGAGAGGCTGGGAGAATTGGCTAGTGGGACTAGGAAGAGCAGTCTGAGAGGCTGGGAGAATTGGCTAGTGGGACTAGGAAGAGCAGTCTGAGAGGCTGGGAGAATTGGCTAGTGGGACTAGGAAGAGAAGTCTGAGAGGCTGGGAGAATAGGCTAGTGGGACTAGGAAGAGCAGTCTGAGAGGCTGGGAGGCTAGTGGGACTAGGAGAATTATTTGGATGCTTACTTGGTGACTTATGTGATTATTTGATTATATGATTGATTGTATATATTTGTGTTTATGTTACAGACACTATGGACACCTCTGGCACAGGTGACTCAGACACCACAGGACCTAGACCTATAGTCTCAGATGACCTAGAGCCTTCAGAGCACGAGGTCCACACGTCCGACGTTACTAGCACAGACGAGGATGATTTTCAGCCCTTTGCTTTACCAGATGGTGCTGATGAGCTCGCTGATGGCCCTTTGGCTGGGGACCTACCGTTAGTGGAGATCCCTGCTCCAATACCGCTTGCTTCATATCCTGCTTACGATTTACTCCTCGACGCCGACGATGATGGCGACGTCGATCTGTTTGATGACGAGCCCTTAGAGGATGAGGTTCAGGGCGAGGCCCTTCTTCCTGCTGGAGATCTTTTGTTGATCGCAGATGCTCCCGCTGAGGAGTCACCTGCTCACTCTCCGGTCCCAGGCTCTTTCGAGTCTGTGGCCTCCGCACCTTCACACACCCAGAGTGCGCAGCACTTCTCACATGGATCAGATCCCGACCAGGCATCCTCTGTTGCCCCTATTCCTAGCTTTACTTTTGACCACGATGATGTGGAGGATTCCGATCCTGTCTTTCCCCCAGGATTTGACCCAGATGAGGATATAGAGTTTATACCCATGGATCAGCCTATGGAGGATCCAGTCGACCCAGTTAATCCCATCGACCCTGAGTTTGATTTTGAGATGGCCTTTGATGAGCCCGAGCATCCACTAGACCCTGCTCCTGACCCAGTGCTTGGGCATGACCCAGTTCATGCTGACACACCTATTATTGAGCCTGTCGTTGCTGACCCACCTATTGATGATCATCCTATAGATGCTCCGTTGTTGGAGGGCGATCATGTCATTGCTGCTGATCATGTTGATCCCCCACTTATTGCTGATGCACCGGTTGACCCTCTTGTTTCACCTCACCATGATCCTATGCCAGTTCAGTTTGATCGTGCACCTTTTGAGGCACAGGTGGACCCACGAGATGAGCACGCCCAGTGTGGGTGGATTCCTACTGATGACGAGGTCCCACCTATTCCCCCTCAGATCACTGATACCCGTCACATTGATACCTCCTTTTCATTTCCTCGGTTTACACCTCCAGCGCGGCCTGGAGAGGGCTCTTCGGCTCACCCTTTTGGACACATACCGGTATCTATCCCTGCTATACCACCGTCTGCTACTTTTCCCCCTGTTTCTCCATTTCATGTGGCACCTTTTGATCCCACCAGTGAGCCGTTTCTCTGGTCGTCACCTTCTGCTATACCACCGACTGACCCCTACCATTCTTTCCATATGGGGTATACTATTGAGGACGTTTTGATGTCTTTTGTCGCCCAGCACGAGGCACACACGCAGCGCATACAGGAGCTTGAGAGAGCCCAGCCGCCGCCGTGTCAGTGCCAGGGTTAGACCCACTCTCCTTTGCAGCCCACTCGACCTGTACCACCAGACTATACTGCACGCCTTTTTGCCCTGGAGCAGCAGGTTGCTTCATTCTTGCATACCCAGAGAGCCATGGAGGAGGACTGGCTCCATTTGCGCCGCTTGTTTTACACTCACTTTCCCCCTCCTCCACCGCCATCCGTGTAGAGCTCTTCAGTACCGTATAGGTAGACATTGGTGAGAAGACGGCGAATGCTTTTGACTGCACAACATTTTTGGAGACTACATTATGATTCCGACTTTTGTTGACATGTATTTGATGTATTGACACTGATTTGATATAGTTTTTGGACTAGGGTGATGTAGCCCTTAGTCGACTGATGTTGTATGACACTGTGATGTACTTGTACGCTTACTATGTGGTCTCAATATATGGCAATCGCAGTATTCTCATCATATTTGATGCTTGATTTGGTTATTTGTATTCTAGGACATGGGATGTTGTGTGATTGATGTTTGTGACATGGGATGTTGTGTGATTGATATGATTATAACATGAGATGTTATGTACTATTACTATCATAAAGCGTATGTATTATAACTATGGCCTGACCGACGTAAACACATCTTTTAGAAGATGCCGCCGAGACGTGAGACACGCATGCCTACCAATGAGGCGGAACTCCAGCAAATTATCGCTGCTGCCATCGCACAATACGCCGCCTCTCAAGGAGGGACTAGTGGAAGCAACGCTGGCAACAACAATAATCCACCTCATGGTAATACTAAGACATTTAGACATACCATGACCTAATTGGATATCTTTAGCATTGATGCTAATGCCGATCGTATGTTATAACGTATGTGCAGGGTGCACCTACAAGCAGTTTCTAGACTGCAAACCGGTCAACTTTGATGGCACGGGAGGTGCTGTCGCCTTTGTTCGTTGGGCCGAGAAAACCGAATCTGTTCTTCGCATGAGCAAATGCGCACCAGACCAGCAAGTCACCTATATCTCAGGGCTATTCTTGGATGGAGCCCTCTCTTGGTGGAATCTGCAAGTACAGACACTTGGTGAAGCTGCTGCCTACGCGCTAACCTGGACCGAACTGAAGGAACTTATGCGCAGGAAGTACTGCTCTCGCGCGGAAATCCAAAGATTGGAAACCGAGTTCTGGCATTTGAAAATGGACGGTCCAAAGATCGCAGAATACGTTCAAAGGTTCCATGACTTATCGCATGTGGTACCCTACATGGTCACTCCGGAGTTCAAGCGGATTGAACGTTTCATTTGGGGATTAGCTCCTCAAATCATAAGCATGGTGACCTCATCCAAGCCTGCGACAATTACTGAGGCAATCGATTTGAGCGTAGCTCTCACTGAGGAGGCTATTCGCCTGAACAAGTTTGATGAGATCAAGACGAAGAAGGCAGAGACTCACGTCGAGTCGTCAGGAGGTAACAAACGGAAGTTCTCGAACTTCAAGCAGGGCGCCAGTGTGGTTGTTAAGAAAGGAGAGCCAAGCACGCCAGCTCAGGTTACAGCTGGTAGTGGAAAGAAAGGGAAGGGATATATGGGCACCCAGCCCAAGTGCAACACCTGCCAGCGTCACCATTCTGGCCGATGCGGGCCAAAAGTATGTGAAGCCTGTGGAAAGACTGGTCACTTGAAGGATTCTTGTTGGGCTAGTGCTGGCCGGGGAGGCCAAGGAGGATTTGGGAATAGAAATAATAATCGTGGTGGTATTGGGAATCGCCCGCCGGGAACAATGGAGGTAACGGGAATCGAGGCAACAATGCGAATCTAGCTGGTAATGCGAACCAAAACAACAACCAAGCTGGAAATGGAGGTGGAAACGGGCAAAGACTTGGTTGCTTTAACTGTGGAGATATCGGGCACTTTAAGAGGAACTGCCCAGAGTTAAACCAGGCCCGTGGAAGAGTGTTCCAAATCGAAGCAAGGGAGGCGCGCCAGGATCCCAATGTCGTTACTGGTACGTTCCCTGTAAACCAACGCTATGCATCCGTTTTATTTGATACTGGTGCCGATTATAGCTTCGCGTCGTTAGAGTTTAAGGATATGCTTGGTTTAACCGCTAGTAAGTTAGATATTCCCTACTCAATCGAATTGGCTAATGGAAAGTTAGTAGAAGCCAATGAAGTTATCAGAGGTTGTGTGATCGAATTGGGAGAGCGTGAGTTTGCTTTGGATCTACTACCAGTCCAGCTGGGGAGCTTTGACGTGGTAGTAGGAATGGATTGGTTATCAGGCAACAAGGCTGAGATAGTTTGTCACGAAAAGGTTGTTCGTATCCCAACCGAAGATGGCGAAACAATTGTGGTTCACGGGGAGAAGCGTGATACGCCGTTAAGAATTATCAGCTGCCTGAAAGCACGAAAGTGTTTGCAGAAGGGATGTGTTGCCTTCCTGGCACACATTGTGGATAAGAAGGCTGCTGAGCCAAGAATAGAAGACGTCCCTGTCGTGAGGGAGTATCCGGAAGTCTTCCCAGAGGACTTACCTGGACTGCCACCTCAGAGACAAGTAGAGTTCCGCATTGACTTAGTTCCAGGCGCCGCGCCTGTGGCTAAGGCACCTTATAGACTTGCTCCGTCTGAGATGCAGGAACTGTCGACACAACTTCAAGAGTTGTTAGACAAGGGATTTATCCGACCAAGCTTCTCGCCTTGGGGAGCTCCGGTCCTGTTTGTCAAGAAAAAGGACGGTAGTTTTCGTATGTGCATTGACTACCGGGAGTTGAACAAGCTGACGATCAAGAATAGATATCCTCTGCCAAGGATTGATGATCTATTCGATCAACTGCAAGGCTCAAGCTTTTATTCAAAGATCGATCTTCGATCTGGATACCATCAGTTAAGGATACAAGGGGAGAGTATCCCAAAGACAGCCTTCAGAACTCGTTATGGGCACTACGAGTTCCTTGTTATGCCGTTTGGTTTGACAAACGCACCTGCAGTCTTTATGGATTTGATGAATAGAGTTTGCAAGCCGTACTTGGACAAGTTCGTGATTGTGTTTATCGACGACATCTTGATTTATTCAAGAACAAAGGCTGAGCACGAGCAGCATCTAAGAGCTATTGTGGAGCTGCTGAAGAAAGAACAGCTGTACGCCAAATTCTCTAAGTGCGAGTTTTGGCTACGTGAAGTCCAATTTCTTGGACACGTGGTAAATGGAGACGGAATCCATGTGGATCCAACCAAGATCGAAGAGATCAAGAATTGGGAAACGCCAAAGACGCCAACCGAGATTCGACAATTCTTGGGTTTGGCTGGCTACTATCGGAGGTTCATTGAGGATTTTTCAAAAATCGCTCAACCATTGACGCTCCTCACGTAGAAAGATAAGAAGTTTGATTGGGGAATCAAACAGGAAGAAGCGTTCCAGATATTGAAGGATAAGCTTTGCAATGCGCCAATCTTAGCACTACCAGAAGGTACAGAAGATTTCGTGGTATACTGTGACGCCTCACGTCAAGGATTGGGTTGTGTGTTGATGCAACGCCAAAAGGTTATGGCTTACGCATCGCGTCAATTGAAAGTGCACGAAAAGAACTATACCACACATGATTTGGAGCTAGGCGCAGTGGTATTTGCATTAAAGATCTGGAGACACTACCTTTATGGTACAAAGTGTACAATCTTTACAGATCACAAGAGCCTACAACACATATTCAACCAGAAGGAGCTGAATATGAGGCAGAGATGATGGGTTGAGTTGCTGAACGATTACGACTGCGAGATAAAGTATCATCCAGGGAAAGCGAATGTGGTCGCCGATGCCCTAAGTCGAAAGGAGAGGATCAAGCCCATAAGGGTTAGGGCTTTAGAAATGATTATCCGAACCGATCTTTCCTTGCGCATTCGTGCCGCGCAGAAAGAAGCTCTCAAGGAAGGAAACCTTGAAGAAGAATATCTCCGTGGGATGGAGAAGCTACTGGTACCAAACGAGGAAGGAACGTTATGTTTTGAGAAAAGGATTTGGGTTCCTTGGTTTGGAGGTTTAAGGAAGGTTATTTTTTACGAAGCTCACAAGTCGCGGTACTCTATCCACCCTGGAGCGGATAAGATGTACCAGGATCTTAAGGATTACTATTGGTGGCCTAGGGTGAAAGGCGATGTTGCTGTTTATGTGAGCAAATGTTTAACATGCGCCAAGGTTAAGGCCGAATACCAGAAGCCTTCAGGACTTCTGCAACAACCTGAGATTCCCAAGTGGAAATGGGAACAAATCTCCATGGATTTTATTACAAAGTTGCCAAGAACGCCAAGAGGCCATGACACTATTTGGGTAATAGTGGATCGATTAACAAAGTCAGCACACTTCTTACCTATCAGAGAGAAGGATAATACGAGCAAGTTGGCCGAAATTTACATGAGAGAGATCGTTACGCGCCATGGAGTACCTCTCTCAATCATCTCTGATAGAGACGGAAGGTTTGTGTCAAGGATATGGCAATCCTTCCAAGAAGCTTTTGGCTCACAATTAAATCTGAGCACTGCGTTTCATCCGCAAACTGACGGTCAAAGCGAGCGAACGATACAGACTTTGGAAGACATGCTGAGAGCATGTGTTATGGATTTGGGCGGTAGCTGGGACAAGCATTTGCCTTTGGTTGAATTTTCATACAACAACAGCTACCACACCAGTATTGGTGTCGCGCCATTTGAAGCCCTTTACGGACGCAAGTGCCGATCACCCTTATGCTGGGCTGACGCAGGTGATAGGCAGCTTGCTGGTCCCGAAATCGTCCAAGAGACGACAGACAAGATTGCGCAGATTCTTAAACGCATCGAAGCAGCCCGCCATAGAGAAAGCCTATGCAGATCCAAACCGGAAACACTTGGAATTTCAAGTGGGAGAAATGGTTTTATTGAAAGTCTCACCCTGGAAGGGTGTGGCACGCTTCGGAAAGCGTGGGAAGTTAAATCCGCGCTACATTGGTCCTTTCAGAATTTTGGAAAGAATAGGACTAGTAGCATACAAGTTGGATCTACCTGTTGAACTGAATGGTGTTCACGATACATTTCATGTATCCAACCTGAAGAAAAGTCCAACTCAAGATGACATTGCCATTCCCCTCGACGAGATTCATGTTGACGACACGCTCCATTTCGTTGAAGAACCGGTTAAGGTTACGGATTGGAAAGTAAACAAGACCCGCCGGAGCAGTGTCAAGCTCGTCAAAGTTCGTTGGAATGCCAGACACGGTCCTGAATACACCTGGGAGCGTGAGGACCGGATGAAAGAGAAATACCCCCACCTATTTCCTAAGAACCCTGCATCTACAAGCAGAACTTAAAATTTCGGGACGAAAATTTTCTAACGGGGGGAGAATGTGACAACCCTCACTAAACCAGGTATCCGTACGACTTAATTAATAATTAATTACTGCTTAATTACTATGCTTGTTTGAAATTACTGATGAACTGCTACTTGATTTCTGATACATGCATATACCTGCATCATAGTTTACTTACCGTCACTACATTATTTACATGCTGAACCTTAGTGACAAACATGATGCACAAAAAGCATAGTAGCACTATAGCGGATAACCTATTGAACATGCTGATAAAGCCAGCATCAGGCAGACACTACCTCTAAGGCCTGTAAGAGCCTGAAATATTTTACTACACTAGTGGTGAGTGTAGGGATACAAGGGTTGTAGAACTGCGTCTCTAGGAATAAGTTACAATGACTGGATGTGCCTAAAACGTACTCGAAGTACAAAATTCAGCACTTTACATAATAATTCAGCTTTTAGCTAACTAATAAAGTGCCAAAACATGAGAAAAATATTACTAGACACTTTCCAAAGTGTCAGAAATGAGTCGTGTCACTAAAAAGGGTATTAACGACACTTTGAAGCTTTGTTAAGCGCTTTAACGGATTACTATCCAACCGAACAACCGGACTTTACCCGGAACCTGAAAATATTGTTATTTTCATTATTTATCTTTTTCTGAGCCAGTTAGGGTCCCTGAATACCCTAACACCCGTCATAACACACTACACACAACTAACCGGGTTAAGCACTTAACTAACTTACTTAACCCAACTAATATCCAACTAATTAGTTGAAAATGGACTAGAAACCCCCCCCCCCCCTCACTAACCGTCCCCAACTAGAGGGGACACACTTTGTACAAACTTGATTATTATAATCTCTCATGCTTAATATCATCTAGACACATGATCCATTGGACAATCATCTTATGATTTGTCTATAAGTTCCAAGATTTACACACACTTAACAACATAACCATCACTCAAACTCAACAACTCTCTCCTTCTCTTTGAACTTTCGGCCGAGAGCACCCACCCCCCCATCCATCCATTTCCGATTCCATGCAAGCCATTCCAATCATCTACAAGTGATAAGGATCTCATACGAAGAAGCTTGGTGCAATCGGAAGGCGAAGGACCTCTTTATCTTGCTTTTATCCACCCGATTTACGTCTAGATTCTTCCCTAGCCTCGAGCTAGTGGTAACTTGCTTGAATCACCTTCTTGAACTATTCTAAAGTGGTTAAAACGATATATGACGGTTAAAATTTATGAACATGCAAGTTGAAGCACAAAAGTCTACTTAAAACACTAAAATGTTGGTTAATAGCTCATATGTTGTGTAAATCATGTAGTATTTGATTTGTGTGATTATTTGGACCCGATCTATGTTGTGGTAGCTCGGATCATCATTTAACCCGGTTTAGTCATGATCTTGGATTATGACATAAAGCTTGTTTAAGTGTAACAAGGGTTAGAAGATGAAACTCTACCACACACGAATCATGAACTTGTGTAAAAGTGTTTTAGCTTGTAAAATAGTGATTAAAACTAGTAGATCTACGGATCTACAGGTGGTATTTTCAAAGGACCGAGTGTCAAAGAAATCATATTTTTTCTAAAGACGGATCTTACACTAACAAGAATGGTTTTTAGAACACACAAGTGTGTAAACACTTGTGTAGCACAAAGTATCGACAAAATAACTATTTTTGTGAAAGATGACAAGAAGTTGTAAAGACGGAACTTCTCTAAAAACGAGGTTTTTACGAAACCGGATTGATTTATAAAAAGATACACTAAAAGTAAGAATATTTACTACATATTTTCGAATAAATCACAAGTTCATGAAATTTATGCGATTTATACATATTTTGACTAGTTTGTGGTTTGAACATTGTTTTGATTGAATAAGAAGATTGTTGGTTTGATTATAAAAGAAAATGATACGCTTGAAAGCGTGGCCACCTCCAGTTACAGAGGAAACTCTGGCGAAATTTTTCCCAAAAACCTAACACTTAGAAATATTTTCACTATAAGTGTTAGAGATACTTGTCGACTTGTTTTCAAACTATGAATTTCGCCACGACTTTATTTACAAAATATCGGAGGTGGGATTTCACAAAATAAAACGTGATACATATATATATTTAGTATATATTTTTCACAACATCACTTGTATAAGTGTTTATGATTATTTTGTGAACTACGTAAATATTATTTTTAGGGTAAAAATAATATTACCAAGTATTATTTTGGGAAAATCGCATGTATTAAAATATAATATTTTTGGGAAGAATATTTATATTTTGGAGTTAGGAATAAAATATATTAAGTGAGACTTAATAGTGTAATCCGAATTATACGAACGCACATGTATTAAATCCCCCATCCTTGGGAAGGAAAATGACTACCAAGTATACAAAAATATAAACACGAAATAGTTGCCTAACTATTTCCCAAAAACTTAAACCATAAAGCTAAGGCACGGCCGTCCGTCTAATAGAGTTAGTACATGTAGGTCGTCATATAGCTGCTTGATTTGGAGGCATACTTGGTAGAGACGCACCACGGTGAGTTCATGTCCCCCTTTTCTCTTAACTGTTTTCAGTTTTCTAAACTGCGGGGGTGAAATACATGATACTTTGATTACAAGTACTTTATACATGGTATGGTTAGCGTAAGGAGGTTTACTACTTAGATCATGTGAGTGGGTAGGCAGAAACTGGAGGCCATTAATCCTCATTGTAGGACCGAGGGACGTAAGCGGTAGATCTATCTGGGTGTAGCGAGCCCAGCCCCAGGCCCAACCAGAACGGACCTTGGGGTGACTTTGTGCCCAAACGCGAAATCTGCTAGGTTTGAGTCTTCCTACTTGCACTTCACACATATCAATGGCCTTGCAAACCATTGGTGATCTCTTTTCCTTATTTGCTACATACCAGGATTTTTATACTTACAAGTGTTTTATATACTCACTTACACATGAACTCGCTCAACATTATTGTTGATTTTTCAACTTACATGTATTTCAGGAAATTAAAGATCTGGCGCGGTATGTTATGTTTTCCCGCTGCATAAGGGTTCCGAGGTCATCCCAGTTTAGGAAATGTGACTTTTTCCTGGACGAGTCACAAATCTTAAACTGCGTTTTATTCAAGTTGATGTTTATGTTTTTCAAAACAATATTTTATGTTATGATGTTGTAAGTCCCTAAGACAATGTTATGTTACTTCAGTTTTAAAACTTAAATCTATGGATGATCTTGCATGATTTTATTTCATATAGCTTTGTTATGGTTAAGCTATGGTATTAAGAAGTCACACCAAAATTAACCACGCTTCCGCAAAGCCAGGGTGTGACAAGGTCATTGATAGTGGCTGTTCAGGCATATGACTGGTGACTTATCCCATCTTTCTGATCTTGAAGAATTTAATGGAGGATATGTTGCTTTTGCGGGAGGAGAGAAAGGAATGATCACGCAACGAGGCATAGTAAAAAAATGGTGATCTCTGTTTCAAAGACGTCAACTACATTCCTGAGTTGAAGCATAGTCTGCTAAGTGTTGCTCAAATATGCGACAACGGTTACTCAACTCACTTCACTGATAAACATTGTCTTATTCTTAAACCAGGAATGGTCATTCCTGATGAATGGATATTGTTAAAATCTGAACGAAAGGGCAACGCTTATGTCATTGACATGAATAAATCACCCACTGAAAGCGTTGCCTGTTTGTTTACCAAAATCTCTTTGCACAATGCTATGCTGTGGCATCGTCGTTTAGGACATTCAAATGTGAAAAATCTAAATCGTCTTGCCAAAATGAGTTTGGTAAGGGGGCTACCAGTAAAAGATTTTATAACCTTTGAAAATTGTGTTTCTTGTGCTAAGGATAAACAACATCGAAGACCTCATTTTCCCAAAACTGTCAACACTATTAACAGTGTAATGCAGCTTCTTCACATGGATCTTTTTGGTCCAGTGAATGTGCTCAGTCTGTCTGGAAAGTCTTACTGTCTTGTAATTACTGATGTCTACTCACGTTTTACTTGGGTTTTCTTCTTAGTTAACAAAATTGAGACTGCAAATTGATCAAAAGGTTCATAATTTTTATGGAAAATCAGACTGGCAAGAAAGTGAAGGGTATTCGAAGCGACAAAGGAACTGAATTCAAGAATTCCGAATTGAATTTCTTCTTAGCTGAGAAGGGAATTGCTCGACAATACAGTGCAGCTAGAACTCCTCGGCAAAATGGAGTTGCCGAAAGAAGGAATAGAACCCTAATCGAGACAGCCCGCACGATGCTTTGTGATTCTAAGCTCCCAGTCTTCTTCTGGGAAGAGGCTATTAACACTATGTGTTATGTTCAGAACAAAGTTATTATTAACAAAGCACGCATGAAAACGCCTCATGAAATAATGTTTGGCGAAAAAACCATTTGTTGGGCATTTTAGAGCTTTCGGTTGTCCATGTACTCTTTTGCACTTGGAATCTATACCGAAGTTTGACGCTAGGGGAGATGAATGCTATTTCATCGGATATGCTGGAAAGGCTGCTCATGAAAAGAAGACTGTCTATAGAGTGTACAACAAGAAGACTAGACAGATCATTGAGTCTTACGATGTACAGTGGCTCGAAGAAACCAGACAGATGCTGGAAACGAGCCATTTACTCTTTATAATTATGCATATCTCTTTAAATCTTTTGACATTCTTGATGATCCTCCTGTTGCTCATGCAGGTACTTCTGGTACGTCTAATGTTATTTCTCGACCCTCGGTTGTCCCACATAATGCTGAAGAAGAGGGGGATGTTGCATTTGAGGGGGATTCTACAGTTCTGGGGGATCACACACCAGCAGCCTTGTCTTCAACATCGGCACTAGAGATTCAAGTAGTTCCTGATTATACCGACATTCTCAATGATGGAGGGGAGGCGTTGGATTCATCTGATGATGAGGACTCACCCAGCGATCAAAATGATATGTTTGATGGTCCCATTCCAGAAGAGTTTGTCGCAAATGGTATAACAACCCTAAAGAAAACCGACACCCTCATAAATTTTCCGACACCCTAAAAATATTTAAAATATCCCAATATGTCTTAAAATACCCCCCATTCGTGAAAATGGGCCCCGAATACCTTTTATATATTTTAAATTAATTAAAAATGGGATTTTTGGGGTTAAGGCGGGCCGCGTAAGCCATCCCCGAACCCTTACGCGGGCCGCGACAAGGTGATGGCTGGCATGACCCTAGGCCGCCACGTGGCCTAACACACGGCAACCCTATGCATTGACCCGGACAAGCTATGCTGTTGACCCCCTTTGACGCGGGCCGCGTAGCCCCTTGTCTTACCTTATGCGGGCCGCGTAAAACCCGAAATGAGGCCCTATATAATGGGAGCTCGGGATATCAGTTTCAGTCGCTCAATGTCTTTCCTTTCGTACGAATTTCCACATAGTAGAAGCTATACTCGGGTATAATACCCCCTAAATAACGAAGTTCTGCTCCGTTGTAAGTATCATAACCCCTGGATACGTATTAAATACTCTGCCCGATTGATCTAGGGTTCCGTAACGGCTGTCGTGGTTCTGCCCGACGTAGTCGTTGGAATGCTGTCTCGGGGAGGGTATTAATAATGTTAAAATGGGTTATTATACTAACACGTGTGCATTTGTGTAAATTATAGATTGTCACCAGGAAACCCTAAAGGATAATCTAAGACAGCAGTGTGAGTAATCTCCTTTTTGCAAATTGTTTTTACAAAACCTCACACGATTAATTATATATTAAGCAGTTATTGAGTATTTGTAAGGATACAATTATCATCGGTATGTTGGGGTTTTATATACAAAATTAGTTACTGCCTTGCGAGGAGTAACTTTTCCACAAGTCGGGTCTGACAGTACCGCGGGTGGTAATTGATATGACTTGGCAATAAATGTAATTGCGAGACTGCCCTCAATAGTGTACAATGGATTTTATTTAAACTTAATTAAACTGGGATTCACTCACCAGTATTTTCCACTGACAAAATGTTTTTAAACGCGTTTCAGGTAACAAAATGTGAAAGCCAAATAGAAGCCAGCTGGACAGCACTGAAGGCTTGGAAAAGTGGCAATAAAGTTACCTAAAATAAAATAGATGTTTTTATTAAATAAAAATATGATTTATTCCTATGAAAATGTGTGTACTGCAAACTTGGGTTTTATCCCATGTGTTTAATATTATGAAAGTGTGGTATTTTACTCTGATCAAATATTTCCTAACTACGGTCCTGAAGAAAATTCCGCTACCAAAATTAGACAATACCAGATACCACAGAAACTGGCCGCGGCCGCCCATTCCGGTATATGAATAGGGAGACGGGGGTTGCGACAAATGGTCCAGAAGAAAAGCAAGTCATTGACCAAACTGAATCGGTAGCAGTTGATCACTTAACGAATTTGTCACCGACTGGAAGTGCTCCAAAAGTTGGAGTGTTGACTACAAGTCAGTCAGAAATCATCAACAATTGCTTGTTTTCGTGCTTCATCTCACAAATCGAGCCAAAAACAATTGATACGGCTCTTTTGGAACCTAGCATGGTAGACGCGATGCAGGATGAGTTGAATCAGTTTGAGAAACTGAAAGTCTGGAAGTTGATTTCTCTACCTGCTGGAAAGAAATCACTCGGAACTAGATGGGTCTATCGCAACAAAAGAGACGATAGCGGAGTGATTGTTCGAAATAAAGCAAGACTGGTTCTCCAAGGGTTTTGACAGATTGAAGGCCTTGACTACGTTGAAATATATGCTCCTGTGGCTCGACTGGAGGCAATCAGAATCTTTCTGGCATACGCATCCTACATGGGATTCGAGGTCTATCAGATGGATGTCAAGACAGCGTTTCTCTACGGCAAAGTAAAGGAAGAGATCTATGTGTGACAGCCATCGGGCTTTGTGAACAAATAGTGTCCTCGTCATGTTTATAAACTTGACAAGGCATTGTACGGCTTGCATCAAGCTCCTCGTGCATGGTATGCCACTCTAACGGAGCATCTGCTCGCTCATGGATACATTCATGGAGTAATAGATCAGACAATGTTCATTCGAAATGTGGGAGAGGATAAAATCTTAGTGTAGATCTATGTGGACGATATCATTTTTGGATCTACTAGTGAAGCACTGTGCAAGGAATTCAAGGAGGTTATGAAGAAGCAATTTGAAATGAGTGCGTTGGGAGAGATGAGTTTCTTTCTGGGTCTGCAGATTCGTCAAGATTCCAAAGGAATTCTCATTTATCAGGGAAAATATGTTGATGATATCATCGCAAAGTTCAAACTTCAGGATGCTAAACCTGCAAATACTCCTAAAGCAGAAAGACCAGTGATGACTGAAGATCTGGAAGGGGAAGCTGTTGATGCTACACTATACCGGTCGATGATTGGCTCGTTGATGTATTTGATAGCCAGTAGACTAGATATCATGTTTGCTGTGTGTCCGTGTGCACGTTATCAGGCTGCTCCTAAACTTTCTCATTTAAACGTTGTTCAGAGAATCTTTCGATATCTTAAGGGCAGGCCTCGGCTTGGACTTTGTATCGAAAAGAATCTCCATTTGATCTGTGTGCTTTTTCTGACATCAATTTTGGAGGAACTGGTAGGGACATGAAGTCTATGTCAGCTGGATGCCAGTTTCTGGGGGATCGCCTCTTCTCCCGGCAATGCAAGAAGCAGCAGATGGTCTCGCTATCAACTGCAGAAGTCGAGTATGTGGTCGCTTCAACCTACTACTCACATGTTATCTGGATTCAACACCAGCTGGTGGACTACAGTTTGAATTTTTCCCAAACTCCCATTTACTATGACAATGATGCAGCTATCCAAATAGTGAAAATCCAGTATATTTTTCAAAAACCAAGCACATTGCCATAAAATTCACTTCATTTGTGATTCTTTCAACTAGTGTTTAATTAAAATGGATTAAATTCATACTGACGACAATGTCGCAAATATTTTTACAAAATCGGTTGATAAAGCACGTTTTCTTGCTCTTCTTGAACTTCTCAAAATGGTCGATTTCGAGGATTGACCGCGATCACACAAAAATATTTTTCTTCGTTTCTGTAAATTTGTTTCTTAAAATTGTTTTTTCATTATTTTAAGAAAAAAATTAGGGGATTTAGTCTCTCAGAAAAATACAAAAACATTTGAAAAACCAGAAAAATACAAAAACATTTGAAAAATCAGAAAAATACAAAAATAGTTCTTTGCTATGCCTTTGCTACAACCTGGGAAATGAAATGACTTTTCACTATGTGGATTAAGGCTGACTCATGTAAGACCAATATTGAAATGGTCTGACTCTAGAGCGATGTGTTGGTAGGCTTTATCCTGATGGCTGGATTCTTTGACTGGTTCTGCGTAGAACACTAATATTATTCTATAACCTCAGGAAAGAATGTCACTTGGAATTAGGACATGGCTATTTGAATGAGTGTGTGACGTCCCGATACACACAATTTCGTTCTAGTTATGAAATCTTTTCTGTCCAACTCGTGTATCTCCTCTGTTTTGCGTGAGCAAAGACCTAGCTGTACGTTGTCGCTCTGTGGATCAAATACACCCGAAAGAGGCCCTCTAGTGCCCAAAAGAAACCCAAAAATAAAACCTATATCAAACTGAGAAAATCTCATTTGATCCGTACATTGTATCCATCTCTGTTGATCCATTCTTTTCTCTTCTCAATCCAGTCCAGTCAAGGTTTCAGAATCCTAGAATGGGCTTGTGAAATATGTGGTAGGGAAACTACTCGTATGATAGCCAGTTCAAATCTAAAATTCCGGGATGTGATCATGATTGATTTGAGTGCTCATATAATTTGAAATGAAAACATGATAAATAAGTTGCAGTCCGTTATCTGATAAAGGCCTAGGGAGATAAGTTTAAGAGGAAAAACACACTGGCAATCGCTCGGATCTACCAAAGTAAATTAGTTTTGATAAGTGTTGTCTAGCCCGAAACTCTGTGATTTGATCCCGTAAGAAAAGTGCATGCAAAAATGGTGTATATATTGTTTAGTCTCTGAAAATATTAGTGTCTTTTATGTGTAAATATTTAGTTTTCAGTATATAAATATTAAAAAAAATTCGTGGCTGTGTGTTTATGAATCGAGAAAGACCGAAACTTCATAAAGTATCTCTTGCACAAGGTTTTAAAATTTTTATCCTCGGGATTCGAACTGGGTCCACAAAATCTAAAACAGTTTCTTTTAAGAAAGAAAAGGGGTGTGTGAAACGGCGATTGGGCCCACCGTACACTTGGTGGGCCCCCTTGGTTGAAAAATATGACTAGGGTACATAGGGACTTGTGCGACGGTCAATTCAGGTTTTACCATCATTCACTCAAAATTGTTTCTTTTCTCTCAAAATCTTCAAAAGGCTCCGATCGCACAACCTTTCTTCTCTTCCTCATCTTCGTTTACAGTCATGTCTAATCAAAAAGGAAAAACAAAAGGTTAGTGTTTCTTGCAACTCTTCTTGAATCGGAATATACTGCTATGTATCAGAAGGTGCGTCATTAGGTTTGTTTGAGTTATTGCTTGAATGACAGTGGTTGTTTAGAAGGGTTTCTTTTTTAAATCGAAAGATTTTTAGTGTGTTAAGGTTTCACATATTAGATTTTGACTGAAAAATGGAACGAGACCCTAAAATTTTGGACGAAAAAAAATCGATTTGAAACCCTAGACAGTCGCCAAAAAACACAGGTCTCGCCGGAGAAGATGACAGGAGATGGCGAGTAAATTACACGCGCCGTCTGATTGAATCGCACAAGTTGGTGTGGACGATTTTACCCTTGAACATTTGAGTGAAAAGTCTGTTTTGCCCCTCTGTTAATCAAACTTGTGCGACTGAAACCCCTTTGACCATAGTTGACCGTCTTGTGCGATAGACTCTCTTTGACTGAGACTTGTGCGATTGACTTTTGTTGACCAAGTGTTGTGCTATTGACTCTTTTTTACTTTTGTTGACCAGACATGTGCGATTGGTTTGTGTGATCCTGTTTATTATTATTTAATCAAAATCATTTTTAAATTAATTACTTAAATGCCATCGCACAACTGATGGCTGATCGCACAACCCTTTTTCAATCGCACAAACCCTTATCTTTGGGCCGAATCCAGTCTGTTGGGCCGGTTTTGAAACATTAAATCTGTCAACTTGTTTATTATAATTTGTGATTCTTTTTAACATAATATAATTAAGTATTTTGTTTTTAAAGATTCTAAAAATTATTTTGAAACAGTTGACTTAGTTTGACCAAGTTCACGGTCAAACTCGGGAATTTTAGGTTTTAACTTATACGTGTCCGCACTAATTCGTCTCCTTTGGTGCAGATACAGGAAAGAAAACGACAGGTTCTCATGTTCCAGCATGGGAAAAGACGATGAACGTTGCTTGTTATTTATCAGATCCTCCAAAGGGTTTCGAAATGTACAAGTCGATGATCGTGGGTCTGAATACTTGCAGATTGGCTCATTCACTCCGAGAGAATCCTGTTATTCGTGAAGATTGGATCAAGGATTTCTGGGATAATGCGACGGCAAAGAAAGGAGATGTGGTCATCAAGTCAAAGGTTCAGGGAACAAAAGTTTCAGTCAATGAGCAAGATGTTCATGAGATTTTACTATTTGGTGACGAGGCTGATGATCCGATGGAGTATTCGAAAGAAAAAAAGTTATGGAAGTTTTGGTGAAAGTGAGTTATGAGGGAGCATGTCCTCCTCCAACAATTAAGAAGCTGCTGCATCCATACTAGAGATCTCTGGTACACATTTATCTAGTATGTATTAGTGGGAACAAGAGTGGCCCTGATAAGCTAACGTTGAAGCAGACATCTGGAGTGGTTTCAGTAGTTGAAGGATGGAAATACAACTACTCAAAGAGTGTATTTGATGATATGATGGCTAATGTAAAAACTATAAATGAGAAGTATTGGTACAATTTCCCTAGATTCGTGCAGCTGATCTTAGAGAAGAAATATCCAAAGTTGCCGATTACAGTAAAAACTTATGATGTCAAGATGATGAATCACTTGGTATTCACTTGGCTGAATCAAAGGTCAAGAGACAATGTTGAGACAAAGTATCAAAACAAGCAAAAGTTAGAGAAGTTTGGAGCTTTTGCTAAGATTCAAGAAGAGCCGCCTGCTCAGATAAATGCCATTGTAGCTGAAGAGCATGACGTAGAAATAATTGAAGCTCCTGTTGGAATACAAGAGCCAATCGAGAACGTGGATTTGACTGGTTTTGAAAGTAAAGAAGATGTTGCAGATGATAAAACGATTGAAGATGATGAAGTAAATGATGATGTTGATGAGATAGAGACAGAGACACTGGCTGAAGGTGTAACACCCCTCGGTAAAACCAACACCCTCATAAATATTTCCGACACTCTAGTATGTTCCAATATGTCTCTAAATACACCCCGTATGTGAAAATCGAGCCTGAAATATGTTATAACATATAAAATAAATTAAAAACAATAAATATTAAGCTAAGGCGGGTCGCGTAGGACCTCACCTCAAGCTAACGCGGGCGGTATCAAGGCTGAACCTTGACTCCGGTGAAATTATAAGTTAAGGCGGGCCGCGTAAGCTCACCTTAAATCTTACGCGGGCCGCTAGAGATCATCAAAATTGCGGAGACATCCTGAGCTGACACGTGACGACATCGTGGCGGACCTACATATCGAATCAGCTAAGCTAAGCTACGCGTTGACCTAGCTTTGACACGGGCCGCGTAAGCCTTAGCTTACCTTTACGCGGGCCGCGTGAGAGTCGAATTTAGCAACTATAAATAGAACGCATCAGTTTTCGTTTTCCGTCGCTCACAATTCATTCTCAAACTCAGTTTCTGAAGTAATAGAAGTTATAGTCGGGTATTATACCCCTAATTAGCGAGGTTCTGCTCCGTTGTAAGTATTATAACCCCAATTTCGTAATAGTTACGCTGCCCGATTAATTTGGGGTTCCGTAACAACTGTCGTGGTTCTGCCCGACGTAGTTGTTGGAATGCCGTCTCGGGGAGGGTATCATCAATATTTTCAAAGGGTTATGATACTAACCAATGTACATTTGTATAAATTATAGATTATATCCAGGAAACCCTTACAAGAAGTCTAAGATAGCAATGTGAGTTTATCCACTTTTTGTTAACATTTTTGTAATACTTTACAAAACCTTAAATGTTTTACAATGTGATTAAGCGGTGATTGAGTCTTTGTAGTTCTTCAATTACTGCCGGTATTATGGGGTTTTGTATACAAAATTTATTACTACTTGCGAGTAGTAAGTCGGGAAAGACAGTACATTACCATTGGACAACGAGTTAGCCAATGGGTAATTTGACCATAGCCATAGATCCGGTCGAGTGGCAAGTACTGAATGAGTAATTGTGCAGAAATAAACAATGTGATCGCTCTCAATACTGTTTTAATTGTTAAAATGTTTCTTGATTAAACTGGGATTCACTCACCAGTATTTCCAACTGACAAATGTTTTTAAAACGCGTTTCAGGTGACACAATGTGAACAACCAATTAGTGAAAAGCCAGCTGGAGAGCACTGAAGGCTTGGGAAAAATGTGGCTATAAAAGTTACCTAATAAACGATGTTTTAAATTCAATAAAATAGGGTTTGTCCCTATAAATGTATTATAATAAGAAACTTGGGTTTTGCCCATGTTATTATTAATATCAAATTTGGTGGTTTTACTCTGATAAGCATTTCCTAACTACGGTCCTAATGTAAATTCCGCTGCAAAATTTAAACAGCTGATAACACCAAACTCTGAGTTCGCGTCCGCCCGTTCCCGGGACAGATAAGGGATCGGGGGTTGCGACAGAAGGTGGTATCAGAGCCTAGCCACTGGTCTGAGCCAAAGAAGTGTTCTGCTGACACTTACATTCTAAATTTTGTGTTAGGAAATAATGGAAATATATGCATAACTGTATTTATTTGTTAGGTGTTATTTGACTATCTGTTAGTTTACAGTATGAGTGATCAAGGACCCTCAGACATGAGTCGTCAGTTGTCTGATTCCCCTAAGAGTGAAGGTACCTCTTCACAGCCTGCCATTTCTGGGTATTCTGCTGATCAGGAAGAAGGAGTGTTTGCTTTTAGAGCTCAGTCAGAAGAGCCATTCCCTCATAAGAAACGAGGATGGTTCAGTAAGGAAGCCTTTGCTCGTAGGAAAAGAATGCGAAAGTTGCAACAGCAAAGAGTTTTAGTAGCCTCTAAGCGTAAAACTGATGCCCATACACAGGATATGCTTAATAGAAGCCTAGCCAATTTCCATATCCTAGCTACAACTGCTGCTGACCCGAGTCTGGAACAACTAGTAGCCCTGCAACCACAAAACCCAGACCAACCCATGGAGATAGAAAACCCGGAAAACCAAGTGGAGATGCATTAATTTAACCCACAAGAAATCCCTAGGATACCAGCACCAAACCCCCTAGATCCAAATTACGACCCCTGGTGGGACGATAATAGGGACTTTGTGCAACGATACTCTATTCATGAAGACACACCCATACAGAACATAGGAGCCTACCCAGGTATGGACCCTTTAGATCCCTATTACCACGATGAATATATTAGGAAGATCTTAGACGATCCTTACCAATTTCAGGAACTTTCACCCCCATATCAGGAACCAGCACCCCAGATTCCAAACCCAGTCCTAGAACCTGCACCCCCAATGAGTGCAGAAAACGTGCAAGAACTTAGGACTTTCGGGGAGGAAATTTTAGAAAGCAGTGAGAGAATGCGTCAGGTGGGAGAGCGTCTCGTATGGAAATACGATGAGCGCAATATGGATTTTTGGATAAATCCATATCCGTGAATGTGATGGTAGAAACGATAACAGTAATATTAATAATAAAATAAAATAAATATAAAATAAAATTATGTGTGTACGGATGCATAGTACTATTAGTGTAATTTTCTTTCCGTTGGTATTGTAATCTTTATTTCAGTACTAGTGTGTAATAGACGCATAGTATATGAAAATAGAGTACAAGTCGCAATGATCGACGTTTTTGGCTAGATTGCGTGTCATGTGAATTACGATATTATCTATTATCTTGTGATATTAATATGGGATAAATGTTTAAAATTCAGATGGCCGACGAAGAAAATCTGAATAATGATAACCAGAGTAACATTAACGTGGTTAATGAGAATCCAAGCATCAATAACAATAACAATCAAGTGGATAATAGTGCTATCCAACACATAGTAGCACAAGGAATTATAGATGCAATGCCATTTATTATTCAAACTTTTAAGGATGCTGATAATAATAGTAAGCATAGCAGTAAGCGACCAAGCAAACCAGAAAACAGCGGGAACAATGGACCTGTACTTCAAATGCCCATTCCCAAAAGAAGAAGAACCATGCCTTATGGTTGTTCTTATAAGGAATTCTGGTCTTGTAAACCAATGGAATTCTCAGGCAACGAAGGGGCCATTGCAACCTTACGCTGGATAGAAAAGACTGAGGCAGTCTTAAGAATAAGCAAGTGTGCTGAAGAAGATAAGATACTGTTTGCTTCTAATCTATTTAAGAATGCAGCACTAGAATGGTGGAACACAATCCTCCAAACAAAAGGAAGTGATAGAACCTACAATATGGAATGGGAAGAATTTAAGGACAAGGTAGAAAGGAAATTCTGCCCACCTAATGAAAAGGAACAAATAGCAAACAAATTCCTAAACCTTAGGATGACTGGTGTGGATAGTAAGGGATACACTAAAATATTCTTTGAATATGCTAGAATAGTGTCAACTCTTGCTTCACCAGAACCAGTGTTAATCTCCTGTTATATTTGGGGGATTTTTGGAGAGATAACACACGTAGTCAAGGCAGCTAGACCTCAAACTACAGAAGAGACTGTAGAACTAGCCAATACCTTGACAGATGAACTAGTCCGTACTAGAGAAGAAGACCAGAGGAAAAACCTAACCCAAAGGCTTACACAAGAATTTCGTTCTGGAAATTCTAATCGTGGGAAAAATATAGGTTCTACCTCTGCACCCTACTGTAGGTATTGCAAAAGAAAGCATTCCGGAAGATGCTCCATATATTGTACTTTTTGCAAAATATCGGGACACAAGGATGAAAACTGCAGGAAGAAAGCTAACAGCAGGGTATGTTACAATTGCGGAGAACAAGGTCATATCAAGCTACATTGTCCAAAATTAGCTCCAGCTCCAGACAACAAGAATACTAAAAATGCTAGAGCATTTGTTCTAACTGCAGATGAAGCCAAGATGATTCCAGATGTCATAGCTGGTACATTTTTAGTTAATGATGTTTTTGCTAAAGTATTATTTGACACTGGTGCAAACCAAAGTTTTATTAATACATCATTTTGCAAATTTCTAAATCAGTCATTAACTAAACTACCACAAGAATGCTTAGTAGAGACAGCCAATGGAGAAACCGTTAGGATTTATGAAATCTTGCAGGGAGCAAGCATAGAAATTTTAGATCAAAAATTTATTGCAAACCTGTATCCCATGAATCTGGCAGGATTCGATGTTGTTTTAGGAATGGATTGGTTAATAGCCAATAAAGCCAGTATTTTATGTGATCAAAAGTCAATTCAAGTAAATTCACAAAAAGGTAAAACGATCACAATTAAAGGAGATAAATCATTTAGAACTACAAAATTCATTTCTGTGATGAAAACTGCAAGCTATATAAGAAAAGGTTCCATTGTGTATATGATTTCCATAATCACTAACACTAAAGGAAAAGAACTAAAAGATATTCCAGTAGTATCTCAGTTTTCAGATGTCTTTCCAGAAGAATTACCAGGACTACCTCCAAACAGAGAAGTTGAATGCAGAATTCACCTGCTACCAGGAACAGCACCAATTGCCAAAGCACCTTAACGTTTGGCACCCGCAGAAATGCAAGAATTGAAGAAACAATTAGACGAATTGTTAGAGAAATGATTTATACAACCAAGTTCGTCGCCATGGGGAGCGCCGATACTGTTTGTTAAAAAGAAGGTCGGATCAATGCGTATGTGCATTGACTACCGTGAATTAAACAAAGTCACCATTAAGAATCGGTACACATTACCGAGAATCGATGATCTGTTTGATCAACTGCAAGGAGCTCGATTTTTCTCTAAAATCGATTTAAGGTCAGGATATCATCAATTAAAAGTACAGGAAGAGGACATTCCTAAAACCGCTTTCAGAACAAGGTATGGCCATTATGAATTTACTGTCATGCCATTTGGTTTAACCAATGCCCCGACTGCATTTATGGACATGATGAACCGAATATGTAAGCCATATTTGGATAAATTCATAATTGTTTTCATAGATGATATTCTCATTTATTCTAAGAATACAGAGGATCATGCAAAGCATTTGCACGCACTTTTAAGTTTGTTAAGAAAGGAAAAGTTTTATGCTAAGTTTTCTAAGTGCGAGTTTTGGTTAGAACAGGTACAATTTCTTGGACACCTAGTTAATCATGAAGGAATTCATGTGGATCCAATAAAGATTGAGGCGATTACAAGATGGAAAACCCCTGAGTCACCAACCGAGGTTAGAAGTTTCTTAGGATTGGCCGGTTATTATAGAAGATTTATTCAAAAAATTTCTAGAATAGCCATTCCCTTAACTAAGTTAACCTGTAAATCTGTTAAGTTTGAATGGGGAATAAAACAAGAAGAAGCATTTAGAATCCCTTAGCAAAGATTAACCCATACACCCATATTAGCAGTACCAGAAGGAACTGAAGACAACTTAAGAATCCCTAAGCAAAGATTAACCCATACACCCATATTACCAGTCTACTGTGATGCTTCTAAATTAGGCTATGGATGTGTATTAATGCAACGACAAAAGGTTATAGCTTACGCATCGAGACAACTTAAGAATCATGAAGAGAATTATTCAACTCATGATCTAGAATTAGGAGCTACAATTTTTGCTCTTAACATTTGGAGACATTACCTTTATGGTAGTAAGTTTACCATATTCACTGATCATAAGAGTTTAAGGTATATTTTCAAACAAAAGGAGTTGAATATGAGACAAAGACGCTGGATTGAGATGCTTAGTGACTATGATTGTGATATCCAGTATCATGAAGGAAAAGAAAATGTAGTGGCAGATGCTTTAAGTCGAAAGTATCATGAAAAGCCAAAAAGGGTATGTTCTCTTAAATTAAATCTGCAAGTAGATTTAAATGATCAGATAAGAGAAGCACAAGAATCAGTAATCAAGGATGATTCTGAAAAATTAAAAGGTATGCTAAAAGATTTGGAACAAGGAATAGATGGAATTTGGAGGTTCCATAAAAAGAGAATGTGGATACCTAAATTAGGAAACCTACGTCATCGTATATTAGAAGAAGCCCATAAGTCTAAGTATACGATGCATCCAGGGAGTGATAAGATGTACCAGTATTTAAGGAAAAATTTCTGGTGGATAGGAATGGAAAAGGACATAGCAACCTATGTTTCTAAATGTTTAACTTGTTCACAAGTTAAGGCTGAACACCTGAAACCCTCAGGTTTGTTACATCAATTAGAAATGCCGGTGTGGAAATGGGAATTGATATCAATAGATTTTGTTACTAAATTACCCAAAACAAAGAAAGGTAATGATACAATCTGGGTGATTGTAGATAGACTAACCAAGTCAGCTCATTTCCTACCAATGAGAGAAACTTTCAGTATGGAACAATTAGCTAAACTATATGTAAATGAAATTGTTTCTTTACATGGCATTCCTTTATCAATTGTTTCTGACAGAGATTGCCGATTTACCTCTCATTTTTGGTCAAGTTTCCAAAAGGCAATGGGAACCAAGTTAAAATTAAGTACAGCTTATCATCCTCAAATGGACGGACAAAGCGAAAGAACAATTCAAACAATGGAAGATATGCTTAGAGCTTGTGTAATTGATTTCGGAGGTAATTGGGACGATCACTTACCTTTAACAGAATTTTTTTATAATAATAGTTATCACACAAGTATCAATGCTGCACCATTCGAAGCACTTTATGGACGAAAGTGCCGAACCCCAGTCAGTTGGGCAGACATTGGGGAAAAGCAACTATCTGGACCTGAGATAGTACAAGAAACAATCGACAAAATCATTCAAGTCAAGGAACGACTGAAAGCAGCACGTGATCGACAGAAGAGTTATGCTGATAACCGACGTAAACCCTTAGAATTTCAAATAGGAAATAAAGTATTGTTGAAAGTCTCTCCTTGGAAAGGAATAGTAAGATTCATCAAATGGGGAAAGCTAAGTCCCAGGTATGTTGGACCTTTTGAGATTATTAGAAGAATAGGACCTGTAGCCTATCAGCTACAACTGCCAGAGGAAATGGCAGGAATACATGATGTGTTTCATATATCTAATCTCAAAAAGTGTTTAGCTGACGAATCACTATTAGTACCACTTAAGGATATAGAGGTAAATGAACAACTCAAGTTTGTAGAAAGGCCTCTACAGATTGAAGACAGGAAAATCAAGAATCTCAAACATAAAAGACTAGTTCTGGTCAATGTAAAATGGGACTCCAAAAGAGGACCTGAGTACACATGGGAACTTGAATCTGAAATGAAAAGACAATATCCGCACTTATTCCAATAGATCTCAAGGATGAGCTCTAAAACAAGGTGGGGAGGATGTAACAACCCTCGGTAAAACCAATACCCTCATAAATATTTCCGACACTCTAGTATGTTCCAATATGTCTCTAAATACACCCCGTATGTGAAAACCGAGCCCGAAATATGTTATAACATATAAAATAAATTAAAAACAATAAATATTAAGCTAAGGCGGGCCGCATAGGACCTCACCTCAAGCTCACGCGGGCGGTATCAAGACTGAACCTTGACTCCAGTGAAATTATAAGTTAAGGGGGGCCACGTAAGCTCACCTTAAATCTTACGCGGGCCGCTAGAGATCATCAAACGCGGAGACATCCTGAGCTGACAGGTGTCGACATCGTGGCGGACCTACATATCGAATCAGCTAAGCTACACGTTGACCCAGCTTTGACGCTGGCCACGTAAGCCTTAGCTTACCTTTACGCGGGCCGCGTGAGAGTCGAATTCAGCAACTATAAATAGAACGCATCAATTTTCGTTTTTCGTCGCTCACAATTCATTCTCAATCTCAATTTCTGAAGTAGTAGAAGTTATAGTCGGGTATTAGACCCCTAATTAGCGAGGTTCTGCTCCGTTGTAAGTATTATAACCCCAATTTCGTAATAGTTACGCTTCCCGATTGATTTAGGGTTCCATAACAACTGTCGTGGTTCTGCCCGACGTAGTTGTTGGAATGTCGTCTCGGGGAGGGTATCATCAATATTTTCAAAGGGTTATAATACTAACCAATGTACATTTGTATAAATTATAGATTATATCCAGGAAACCCTTACAAGAAGTCTAAGATAGCAATGTGAGTTTATCCTCTTTTTGTTAACATTTTTGTAATACTTTACAAAACCTTAAATGTTTTACAATGTGATTAAGAGGTGATTGAGTCTTTGTAGTTCTTCAATTATTGCCGGTATTATGGGGTTTTGTATACAAAATTTATTACTACTTGCGAGTAGTAAGTCGGGAACGACAGTACATTACCATTGGACAACGAGTTAGCCAATGGGTAATTTGACCATAGCCATAGATCCGGTCGAGTGGCAAGTACTGAATGAGTAATTGTGTAGAACTAAACAATGTGATCGCTCTCAATACTGTTTTAATTAATAAAATGTTTCTTGATTAAACTGGGATTCACTCACCAGTACTTCCGACTAACAAATGTTTTTAAAACGCGTTACAGGTAACACAATGTGAACAGCCAATTAGTGAAAAGCCAGCTGGAGAGCACTGAAGGCTTGGGAAAAATGTGGCTATAAAAGTTACCTAACAAACGATGTTTTAAGTTCAATAAAATAGGGTTTGTCCCTATAAATGTATTATAATAAGAAACTTGGGTTTTGCCCATGTTATTATTAATATCAAATATGGTGGTTTTACTCTGATAAACATTTCCTAACTACGGTCCTGATGTAAATTCCGCTGCAAGATTTAAACAGCTGATACCACCAAACTCTGAGTTCGCGTCCGCCCGTTCCCGAGACAGATAAGGGATCGGGGGTTGCGACAGAAGGCCTCACAGCAGAAACTGAAGATGTTAATGAACTAGTTCATATGAGCCCTCCTCATGTTGAACCTGTTACTACAACGGAAACTGCTGATGCTAATCATTCTCGTGAAGATCCTACCGCTGATCTTCCTCCTAGGAAACGAAGCAGAATAGATCATAGGATCAGCAGTGAGGTGAATATTGAAGTTCAGATAGCCACAGAAACATCTAACCCCATTGGTGATACACAGCCTAAAGTCAACTACATACCCATTGAATTAAGTCCTGCAATCATTGAATTTATGGCTAATGAAAGAGCTGCTATGTATATGTCGGTTCCTAAGTCAGGTCAAGGTTCAAGCAGTGGTCCATCTGATGCTGATGTTGTTAGGGCTACTGAGCTACTGAAAGCTGTTGTGAGTCAAGTTGAAGCAGCAGCTAAGTTGAAACAAGCTGCAACTCCTGAAACTGGTGAAAGTTCTGATAGTGAGGATGTGTTTGAAGAAAATGAAACGACAATTCTGATGTGAAGAATCTCCACTCTTGAAGAAGACAAGATATTCAAGGATGCTCGATTGCTAGTCTTATGGAAGAATTGGTGGTTAAAAATTAGAAAAAAAGAAATGAGCTGGAAACAAATCTGGGAGCTCTTAGTGCTGTAGTCATGGATATAAAGCAGAAGCTTGAAGGAAAATTTCCTAAAGAGTTTGCTGATCCACAGAAGGAATCCACTACTGAAGAAAGAGAGCAACAGAGGAAAGAGCACGAAGATGCTATAAACAGGTACTATGAAAATCCTCCTCGTACAGCAAATCAAAAACCAAGGAAGAAAATGGTTGTTATGAGAAATGTAGGGGCTGAAAGGAACTTGCAGTTTGGTGATCAACCTGATAGGTATGTGATTACCACAGAGAAAAAGCAAAAAGGGGAACAGATCGGGTATTAGAAGCTCGGCATACAATGATGAAAAAGGAATGTTTATCGTGCTGAGGAAAAATGGTGATGTGGAGTATTATAATAACTCTGAGGAATTCAACTCCTAGACTCCTGTTGATTTGAGGGAACTGAGCAACGCAAGATTTCATGATCAGGTTAAGAATCCAAATTGCAAAATTGGGGGGTTAACTTATTCAACAGGTTGCAGCAACAAGCAAGAGTCAATTTTAAAGACATGAAATTGGCCGAGTCTACTATTTAAGAGGATGAAGAAGTGATGGATCCTGCTACAGGGAAGCCATATAAGATAGTTAAGTGGCCTGCAACAAAACAGACAAACACAGTGCCATTATTGAAGGAACTTCCTGATAATACGCTGAAGAACTATCAGTTTGGGATGTATGATCCCATTTCTGGTCAAGCAGTCATTGTTTGTGACAACGCTGAATACAGGTTTATTGACACTCGAGATTTGATGTGCTTTGGCGAAAACGACATCAATCTCTTGGCTAAGTCACAAATTCAGAGTGATCCTCAGTATGAAGTTTGTGCCAAAAGTTGGACAGGAGCTTTGGCTCAGATCATGAATTTTAAATTGTGGTCAGGGCAGCGTACCAGAGTGGAGACACAGCTGTTTGGTCCGTATGTTGGAAGAAGTATACCGATCTTGCCTGAGTTACGGAAGAAAAATAAGGAACAAGCTAAGAAGCTGCAGAAGCAGCAGTGAAGCCAAAGATGCCAAGCCAACACAAACCTAGGGGGATATTGTAAGGGTATAATTTAGTATAGGTTTGCGTCTGTCTTGGGTTATTTTGTATGTTTTGAGTTCGAGACACTTAGTGGTCTTGGTTGGTTATTTTATTGTCTATGGGGTATGGGCTTGGCCCAATGTAATAGGATCCTCTATGCATGTATAAATAGGGGATTCCTTAGTCATTTGTGGTTGTTGATTCTTGGATAAACTCTTGTTTTTGTGCGACTAGGATACCAGGCGAATCTGTGAATTCGTGTGTTCTAGTTTGCTTTGAATCAATATATTGCTTTTCAATATTCGACATCTTGCTTGTAATCCCGCTACTTGTTTGGTGTTTGATATCCGATTGTATTGTTTTGGGACTTACACATATTCATTAGACTCTGACTCACTAACAAACAACTCATTATCTAACATATCCCTTTGCAAATCTTCATGAATAATAAGGTGATAATATTATCCTCTACATCTAAATCCACATGCATCCTATAATCAGACATGTCAACTTCATGGTCTGTTATATTGTTTTCCTCATCAACAATATATTCACTGTCATCCTCACTTGAACCATCTACCTCATTAGCCTGGTCCACCTCATTATCATCATTTTCATTTGAACCATCTACCTCATTAGCCTGATCCACCTCATTATCATCATTTTCACTTGAACCATCTACCCCATTATCCTGATCATCTAATTCCGAATCATCCTGCCTAAGCCCACTACTTTGGCCAACATCTAAACCTGCAGTGTCATCATTAACCTCCTGCCTAACCCCACTACCTTGGCCAACATCTAAACCTATGGTTTCATGACCAACCTCATGCCAAACATCAAAGTTTAACTTAAAAGGAACAACTGAAAATGGTCCAATTTCATCAATCTCCTCTATGGTAACAGGTGGCTTAGCTTTAACTGATGAAAAAATCTCTTTAATGTTTTTCAACCCATGTGATATGTAGACATCGATTATCTTGTGCTCTTCCACATGTGTACCCAAGTTAAGGCAATCTTGGTCACAACTCAAGTGTTTAAGACCATTGTCTAAAACTTTTTCAGGATGTAAAAATATGTAACACATTGGTTCTAAAGCATTATACCCTAATTTACCAAGCATGAGATCAACCTCATGTACAGAGAACTTGTCGGTGTCAATCATGTCCATGTGATTGATCTTACCTCCAACATACATACGACCTTAAGATTGTGTTAATCGACCACCATGATGAATAAGTAGAGAGAATATATGAGGAAAACCAGCTGCACGATTTCAACATTATCAGTGTTAATCAACAGAGATGAACAAGAAATTAGGGTTTTCAATCACATAAACCTTACCATATAATTCAACAACTTCTAAGTCTTGCAGTGTTGTTTCTCGGATGTACCAACCATCTTCATCACTCATCTTTATGGGTAAACCCTAAATTTCGAAAGCTAAAGGGTAAGGAAGATGAACCAGAGAAGACTGGAGGATCAAAGTGGTAGATTAGACAACAACTAGGGTTTTTATTTGGGGGAAAACTTCTGCATTTGTTAATGTGTACATTAAATGACACAACTACCCTCAGGTGACCTGCACATGGTCAAATTTAACTGGGAAAACAAACTGTGTTAGGCTCAAAGGGTAAAACGTGCTTGATTTTTAAACATAAAGGACATAACTCGTCAACTTTAAAAATAAAGGACACCGCCTGTAACGAGGCATAAAGATAAATGACAATTCTTGTAATTCACTCTTTTTTTTGCCTTGTTTGGAATAATTGTTTTAAGCAAAATTTAATACTTTATATTTTTTAGTATGCTTATGTTAAAATATTTATGTTTAAATTACTTTTTATAGCTTTTAATTTTGTTTGGAAAACCTTTTTGCTTTTTAGATCATATTAAAAATTAACATGTTTACAACATAGATTCCGAACTTACCTTACGACATGTTTTTTCTATGTAAAACCCATCCGATGAAAACTTATAGTATTGAGTGTATTGATTTATATCATAACTAGTATTAAGCTCCCCATGTTACAGTGGGGGCATAAAACCGTGCCAAATAGCACTAATGTCACACCTCTGTCAGCGATCATCAACATTGATGTTGGGGCGGGTTAATGCGAAAAATTAGATCGAAACGTAAAACATATAAATTAATAACTAAGTCGCTTTAGGACCGCGCATTGCGACGAACCTGTTAAATGGGAAAAAATAGATGACGTAAAATCATTAACCTACAAACGCACGTTGCGCTGTGTTAACTCGCAAAATTTAGAATGAAGCGTAAAACAAAATGTAAAAATGTTGAACCACACACGCACGTTGTCACACCCCCAAAATACCACATGCGGAAACCACCGCGAGGCATGTGACGTACCAGGATCTAGCCACTAATCACATTGAACTAACATTAAGATAATAAATTCGAAATCTCATTCAAAGTGAAGAGTGCATTTCAAAACATCTGATTAAACACGTAAACATTCAGCGGAAGCATTTGAAGTTGTATTAAGTAATTGAAATCAAACTGTTCATAAAACATAGCATAACATTCGAAGTGTTATTAACGGCACGACCCATGACATCCTCAGCTCCCCCGATTGCAAGCTTTGTTCCATGAAGACACCTAACCACCTGCAAGCATGCTGAAAAGTTTATCAACATAAAGCTGGCGAGTTCACAGTTTTGTTTTACGAAAGTCATGTAAGTGTTTAGTTTAACAACATGTTATGAATAATAAACTCTGTACCAATTGACTGTTTGTTTTTTGTGCCCTTGTCAATGTCTATCATCATTGATCAAAGTTTTTAAGGTCATTAGTTCATGCCCATCCTCCCAGGTACGGTGTGAGGTTTGTCAAGCCTAATAGCGCTATCAACTAATACCTCGTTGCCTCCCATGAAACTAGCTCAGTATGTAAGTAGGGACTTTCGTGATAGAGTTTGAGTTTATTAACAAACATCGAAATTAAACTAAAACATTGAAAAGTATTCCTCCCAGGAATAGTAGTTTGTTTGTTTGTTTGTCCCCCAGGGACGCATGCTTGTGAAAGAGTAATGAACTCACCTTAGTTTGCTCGGTAATGATTAACGTATCCTTACACGTTAAATGAGTGTTAGGTCTGTTACACGCGACTTAATGTTCGTTAAATGTAAGTAAGTATGTATACAAGTAGGGTTCTGCAATACCCTAGGTGTACCCAAACAACCGAGTGTTTAAATGTGATCACGGATTAGCATATTAACGTACAGTGCACACAGAAACGAGAACCACATTTTCTGATTGACTACACCTGCCATCCATCTCATTTTATAAGTTATCCCACATGCACAACCCACATGAACTAATAACTGGAGTCAATCATAATGATTCATTAATAAGTTTGGATGGACTAACCATAAATAACATGTCAAAGGTCAATTAACTTATAACTTCATTATACATTATGATATATAATTTAAACACATTCAGACCTTGTAAAATCCCAGCATATACGGACCATGTGACTTTCACACATATACGAACATTAATAATTCCACATATGCGGACATATCCTTTTAACACAAGTGCGGACCTAATGGGGTATTATATATGCAGACCATGTGACTCACATTAAATGCGGACTGTATAAACACTTTAAGTGCGGACTCATAAAAAAACCACAAGTGCGGACTATATACAATTGATTAAGTGCGGACTCTTTTAAAGTATGTCATGTACGGATACCTTGATCTTTATTAAGTGCGGACAGTTCATGAAATCAGTAAGTGCGGACCAAAGATCATCATAAATGCGGACATTCAAGAAATCATATGTGCGGATATCATTAAATAACTAAATGCAGAGCATCAATAAAAGTGTGGACTGAGTCCTCTTTACAAATGCGGACATAGGTTTTGTACTTGATTATGTGCGGACTACATATATTAGATTATATGCGGACTAAGCTATTTTTATAAGTGCGGATCTTTCAAGTTTATTACAAATACGAACATGTAGAAGATTTACAAATATGGACATATAAACAATCATATATACGGACAACTTTATGACTTCACAAAGTCTGACAATTAAGAAATCCCTATTCTCCAAAGTTTTCATGAATAGAAACCCTAAGATGCACAGAAATCAACAATGTCAGGAATCAAATCAATTAATCTAACTGTGTAATCATACCATAAACATCCGACAATCATTACACAATCATTTAGTCTAAGCAATTACGTATTCATTGGCATAATCAATCACACACAATCAATTGTTTGGATCATCTAGGGTTTGAATGAATCAAAAGAACAAGATTAATAATGTATCATGTAATCATAAACACATACTTCTAATTAAATCTAGATGGATTGAAGATGAAGGATTGATATGTGTGAACTTGTGAAGCCAAATGATTGAAAAGGATTTGAGATGATTAGAGAATGATGAAAATTGTCGTACAGAGAAGTTATGGGAAATTTAGGGTTTTGAGTAGTTTAATATAGTTTCAAAATTACCCTAAACACCCCCTAATAATATAAATTTTACACAATTACCCTAGAGTGGTAACTGTTGGTGTAGGAAAACTCTACCAAGGGCAAATGTCTTTCCCAACCTTTACTAAAATCGATCACACATGCTCGCAGCATGTCTTCAAGCGTCTGGATGGTTAGTTCACTTGGACCATCCATTTGAGGGTGATTAGTAGAGCTCATGTATAAACGTGAGCCAAATGATATGTGCATCGCTTGCCACAAATTGGACACGAAACGCGGAACGCGATCAGAAATGATAGATGTCGGCACCCGTGCCTAGAAACTACTTCCTTCAAGTAAATACTAGTAAGTTGCGAAAACTTGTCAGTTCCCTTGATCGTAAGGAAGTGTGCAGATTTTGTCAGACAATCAACGATCACACAAATGGTATCGTTTCTGCTTTGAGTTCTTTGAAAGCCGGTGATAAAATCCATGGAAATCTATTCCCATATCCACATGGGTAGTTCTGGTTGCTGAAGCAAACCAGACGGTTTTTGGTATTCCACTTTGACTTTCATGCAGGTCAAGCATTTGCTCACATGCATTGATATGTTCGCTTTTAAGTTCGGCCACCAGTAAAAGATTTTCAGATCCTGATACTTCTTATCAGAACCCGGATGAACATAGTACCAAGACTTGTGCGCTTCATCCATCACAAGCTCTCTCAGATATCCGTGCAAAGGGACCCATATTCGCTCCATAAAATAACGAATACCGTCAGACTTGATTACGAGTTGTTTCTCCATGCCCCATATAGATTCAGCTTGAAGGTTCTCCTTCAATGCTTCAAGTTGGGCATAACGAATCTTGTGCGGAAGGTTAGAATGGATTATGAGTAGTAAAGCTTGAACACATTTGGGTTTGGTTTCCTTCCGACTGAGGGCATCAGCTACAACAATAGCTTTACCTAGATGATACTTAATGGCACAGTCGTAATCGTTTAGGAGTTCCACCCAGCGATGTTGTCGCATGTTCAACTCCTTCTGATCGAAGATGTGCTGAAGACTCTTATGATCGGAATAAATAATGCATCTAGTACCTTACAAGTAATGCCTCCAGATTTTAAGTGCAAACACCACGGCTCCCAACTCTAAGTCTTGAGTCGTGTAATTCTTCTCGTGAACCTTCAACTGTCGAGAAGCATAGGCTATCACTTTCTCGCGTTGCATCAAAACGCAACCGAGACCCTGAATTGAAGCATCATAGTACACCACGGAGTCATCTGTACCATCTGGTAGAGACAATATCGGTGCACTGCAAAGTTTTTGTTTCAACAGTTGAAAGGCCTTCTCCTGATTCGCTCCCCATGACTAAGTGACACCCTTCTGAGTTAAAGTGATAAGAGGTTAAGCGATTTTCAAAAATCCTTCGATAAATCTACGGTAGTACCCCACGAGACGAAGAAATTTCCGCACCTCCATAGGAGTCTTAGGTGCCGTCCAATACCTGATAGAATAGATTTTTGCTGGGTCAACATGTATTCCCGACTCGTTGATCACGTGACTAAGAAAGTGTACTTCTCGAATCTAGAAATCACACTTGGAGAATTTCGCGTAAAGCTATTCCTGCCTCAAGAGTTCCAAGATAAGACACAAGTGCCGCTCATGATCCTCCTTGCTCTTAGAATAGATCAGGATGTCATCGATAAACGCAATGAAGAAGTCATCAAGATACGGTTTAGACACACGGTACATGAGATCCATGAAGACAGTAGGTGCGTTAGTTAACCCGAATGGCATGACCAAAAACTCGTATTAGCCGGACCACGTTCAGAAGGCTGTCTTGGGAAGATCTTCCTCTCAGACTCTCATCTGGCCGATGTTAGATCGTTTTTTAATAGAAGCTTGACCCTTGCAGCTGGTCAAACAAATCGTCAATGCGAGGTAGAGGATAACGGTTCTTGACCAACAACTTGTTGAATTCAGGGTAGTCGATACACAGGCGGAAAGACCTATTTTTCTTCTTCACGAATAGGGCTGGGGCTCCCCAGGGCGAAGAACTAGGTCAGATAGAACCTCTATCCAACAGTTCTTGGATTTGATTCGACAGTTCTTGCAACTCTCCTGGTGCAAGACGATAAGGAGCATGAGCAATCGGAGCTGCTCCTGGCGTAAGTTCGATCTGAAATTCCACCTGGCGGTGTGGAGGTAGTCCTGGATGTTCTCCGGGAAACACATCAGAAAAGTCGCGAACGACTGGAATATCTTCGATCTTCTTTTCCTCAGATTGAGTATCGGTAACGAGTGCTAGAATAACAGGATAACCCTTCTGTATGCACTTCTGGGATTTCATAGCTGAAATGATGCCAACCGTAGCACCACTATGATGACCTTGAACAGTCAACGAATCTCCACTAGGGAGAGGAATATGAACGATTTTCTCTTTACAAAGAATTTCAGCTCGGTTCTTGGATAACCAGTCCATACCGATGACTATTTCAAAGCTACCAAGAGTGATGGGAAGAAGGTCAATGTCAAACATCTAACCTAAAAGATCGAGGTTGCACCCGACGTGAACATGAGACGCTTCTATTGGCTTACCATCAGCCAATTCTACGATATGCTTGGTTTCAAGGACACGTAACTCCAATCGGCACCAGAATCGAATAAAACAGAGGTGAAAAGATTGTTCACAAAAACGTATAGGTCACTTACATTGCTATCGTTCCTGGCATCACCCACGCCAATCGTGAATGCTCTTCCACGAACACCATTTCCACCGTCATTGTTATTGCTATCATGATTTCCAGCGTTGTTTCCGTTGTTGTTGGAGATTTGATTTAATTACGGCCAATCCTTAGCGAAGTGACCCTCACTTCCATACTGATAGCAACCCTTACGAGTATCCTGTTGCTGCTATGGTTGTTTCCTCTAATGTTGTTGCTTTGGGAGCAGAACTCTGCATCCTTTCGCTAAATGGCCCACCTTCTCACATCTTTGATACGTCCTAGGGCACTGCCCATGGTGATGGTAGTTACATGTAACAACTCATAAATTTGTGTCCAGTCATGTACTGAAACATGTCCATACTCTCATTTGTGCCAAAGTTGGATGAGAGGGACTAATTTTGACAATATATGAAAGTTTGAATGTGGAGGGACTAAAGGTGTCAACATGCAAAACTTTTGCCTCTGAGTGACCCTTTACGGATGGCAAGACCTTCGTCTTTACAGTCCGTAAGTAATTGAAATTTATTGTGCCTGCCCATTATATACGGACCGCAAGACTATCGTCTATACGGTCCACAAGATAGTTGAATTATGTGTGCGCCCTTGAAGCTTACGGACCATAAGCCCTTAGGCCATACGGTCCGCAAGCGACCGCCAGATACAGAAATTTGTTTGGAGCCCAAGCAAATCTGCATGTTTGCCACATATTTGAAATTCTGAGCATTCTAGCTGGTCTTGACACGTTTATGGACACTTGGGATGATCTTGTAACATCCCTAACACCTGTAAAGATCTTGTGCAAGCTCCACAAGTATAAACAGGTGCATAAATCACACTTTCAAACTTGCACCTTCTCATTTTATCTTCTCCTCTCTATCTCTGGATGTTCCTAGCTTGAAAGGAGCATCCCTTTGAGTTCAAATCGTTCCAAGGATCACTTGTAAGTGTTCATTTCCAGTCCTTTTTGTTTTATAAACTTTTAATAGCCGAAAGTCAAGCAAAATTGACTTTTTCTTTGACTTTCGGTTTAGACCATTATGGTCCAGCCATTGTTCAAATCGAACATAGCTACGTGATCGTAATTAGGTAGGTGTTAATTCCTGAAAAGGGCACCTCCTAGAAATCACGTTAACTTGGTCAACTGACGGGTCAAAGTTATATTAATTAAAAAGGAAAATGGCAGATTTTCATAAACATTATAAAATGAACTTATAAATGTTATAACCCATATTTTTTATACTAAATCAGTTGGTAATTAATATTAGAACATGTATGAACATGTTCAGCCTGTCATTTCCAGTTTTAGTGTCGGTCCGTAACTGAAAGTCGAGCAGTTTGACTTCTGCTTTGACTTTCGATTCTGACCCGATTTAGCATAGTTAGCTACTAAATTTAAGTTGTATTATGATCACATTATAATGTAGGATAACCCTCAGAGGTTATACTGTTTGATCATAATCAGATTCTGAGTTTTTATACAAGTTCTTATATTATGCCTAATTATAACCAAATTGCCCTTTTTGCATAAAACTTGGTTTTAATCAATGATGAACTTGCAAAACGAGTTACCTACTGATATATTATTATAATGATATATCTATTCATAACCTGAGTTTATTTACAATTTCTTAAATTATGTTTTAATATGACTAAAATGCCCATTTTGGCGCATAGTATGGTTTTAAACAATAATTATCATATCAAATATATTACCTACTGATATTATAACATAATTAAAGTGTTATAACAGAATGTACTTATTCATAACTCAGATTTTTATGCAAGTTCTCAAACTATGTCACATTGTGACTAAAATGCTCTTATGGTACATATTTTGGTTTTAAACCATAATGTTTATAAAACCTTGGTTACCTACTGACTTGGTAACATATTTAAAGTATCTTGGCAACTTGTTTATGACTCATCCGGTTACCCGATATCGCTTATACGTGTACGGTTGAACTTATGTAACTTGTTTACGTAAGTTTACCTAAACGGGTCCAATCCTTTCAAATTTTTTTTTTCAAATTCCAGAATGTATATTTTTTACCCATATTATACAAGTCTTACTACTTGTGGGGGTTTAAACTACATCTATTCCGGTCAACGCTTAATCAAGCGTATCGTACCGTTTTCGTTAATTTAAGTTAACAAGTTCAAGTCTATGACTTGAATAAGACCCGTTAACGTTGATTTGTTCTTGACTGGAATTGGCTTGAACTTGATCCACAGCTACTGACTTACCTTGTGAGTTCGAAGAACCTCAGATCCAGCTGAGTTTGAAGTCAGAAAGGTTGTTTAAAATGATTTTGTAAGATCTACTTCACCTTCTACTTGGTCCTCAACTAATTTGGGAGTTCATCAGTGAAGTTCATGAAGAATCTTGTAAAAATTTTTATAAAAGAAAAGAAGAGTAGAAGATTAAAGATGAAATCAGATGCTTGTGAGCTAAACACTTAGAAGGACTGAGACAATGATCCAAATGAACAGCTCAATGTTAGCTCGAGAGAGAAATTTCGGGAGTTGAATGTTCGGAATGAAGGAAATGGACTTGTATTTATAGGCTGAAAGTGGCAGTTTGGGGCGGATGTGCATCCGTACGAATGGGCCAGGCCCATTCGCACGAAAGTGCAAGGCCCAAAAGCCCAATGTCCAATTTTTCTAGATTTTGACGGTTTTAGGCGTTTTAAGTGTATATGTGCAATGTAATAGTGTTGTGCAATGTAATTAGTTTTGGGTGTTCAATTTTTTTATAAAAAAAATCTTATTTTGTTTTTTCTCTTTCCACTCTGTGTAATTTCTAAATAAATTTGAATAGGTTACGATGGTTTTACATGATCGTAAATAACGATTTTTAAAGTTACAACGTAACCATTCCCTATTTTCTTAATTTACCCTTACAACATGTTTTCTTTCTACGTTTCGTTGTTCAAATGCGCATGTGATGTGTTTTTTATCTACGTTTCCACGTAAAAAGCAGCCCGCCGCAACATGCGGGTGATTCCACAAATTTTTTAATTCATTATCATATATCTAAAACTTTTTTGTATATTCTTTTTAAAAAGTTTATATTTTAGAGGCCCATCTTTTACCTTCGCACAGGCCCCACAGATTTTCGAAGTTTTTCGGAGATGGCCCTGCTAACAATGCTATTTGGGATTGTGACGGTGACCATGCTCCGAGCTCAGACGAGTTAAACTTTAGATTTCTCCAAGGATGTTGGAGCGGGTTTTAGGAAGACTTTCTAAGTTGTTTTTTGAATTCTACAATGTTGTTGTAAGCACCTCTATCACTTTGGTATTAAGCTTATAATTCTTTCAACCTTCGATGGTTTGCACTTTGAATGGTAAAATGCATTAAGCAGCTGGTTTGGCTTTGTAGGTGTTTGGTCTTATTGAAGGGACACATTTACATTGTGCTTTGTTGGTTTGGTTGTTGTGGTCTTTTGTATGTTATATCATTTTGGGATTGACCTAAGCAGGTTGTTATGGTTGTCTAATGCTTCATTGTGGTTTCTTATACAACATAGGTTGGGATGAGTGTTAACTCTTGGCGTGGCAGCTTTGTTTATTTCATGCAACCATCAGAGCCTATATAAAATACAAGATAGGTTGGGATGACGGTTAACTCTTGGTGTTGCAGCTATGTTTATTGCATGCATGCATCCATGAGTTAATATGATCCTATACGTGTAAACTTGGATATTAATTTGTAGGCAATGATGAAATTTCTGAGTCAAAATGTATACTAATATCCTTTACATATATAGTTATAAAGTAAACCAAAAGATTATTATAGGGTGTACATATTTACACACCTTAGTGCCTATTTTGACACCCTTCAGGACACCTCGTATAGACCTATACGAGGCGTATAGGGTTACTTTTCCGACCAGCTCTGCACCAAAGCACAATGTCAAATCAGTCACATCATACGGGGAGTCTAGGTCTGTACGAGGAATGGATACGAGGCAACAAGACGCCTCGTATAGGCCTATACGAGGCGTCTTGAGTGACTTAAAGGTGACTGCTTTAATGTTCATTTGACAAGTGACTTAAAGGTATACGAGGGGTCTAGAGCTATACGAGGCGTCTACGACTTATGAAAAAGTGCAACATACAGTTTATGCTTTGTCCACCCCCAAGCATTCAACATTTAAACTGCTTCATCTTTCTTTCTGCTTCTTCTTCTTCTTTCATTACAGGTACTTAAATGTCTTCATACTGGGACGGCAACTATGTCTTCGGGCAGTATTATAGCGAGAACTGGGTGCCCGAAAGCGATCCGGTAACAGTACAGGTACTTAAATGTTTTAATTAGTTTTTGTTTTAGTTTATTATTTACTAATGATGATACGGTTCTTTATTTTCGAGGAATCTTGCGTTCCCGATTCTAATGAGCAAGAGGAGGTTGTGTCTAGTATACAAGGAGAACAAAACAAACCGTTTCTAGATTTGAACAATCATCCCCCTGTTGATGAAACAACCCCTGTAGATGACTCATACCATGCTTGTCAACCAAGTTATCCGACGCAACAAGGGTATCCGGATTATAGATACGGGTGTGAATACGGAGGAGACGGTGGATACGGAGGAGACGGTGGATACGGAGGAGACGGTGGATACGGAGGAGACGGTGGATACGGAGGAGACGGTGGATACGGAGGAGACGGTGGATACGGAGGAGACGGTGGTTACAGAGGAGATGGTGGATACAGTGGATACGGAGGAGACGGTGGTTATGGTGGATATGGTAGATATGGTGGTGAGACACCTCCCATCCAGGACAGTCCGTACTTAAAAAGGCAGGTATTAATTACTATTTTTGTATTATTATTATTATTATTATTATTATTATTATTATTATTATTATTATTTATTTATTTATTTATTAAAATTATTTATTATTATTGTCGATGTTACAGGTTTTCAACTCTTTAGATGAACTAAAGAATCGGATACAAGAAATAGCAAACGCGGATGGTTTCGTTATTGTCACCCGTCGATCAAAGAAAACCGGTGGAAGAATCGGGAGGGTATGGCTTGAATGTGATCGTGGTGGTGAGCACCAGACTACAGCAACACTTAGAAAAGCCGGAAGCAAAAAAACCGGTTGCCCGTTTTACCTGCTGGTTGTGCGAAACCACCCGTATGAAACCTGGGAGATTAAAGACGGAAAAATTGAACATAACCACGAACTTTGTGAGGACCTGTCGGCCCACGCGTTTGTGCGAAGGTTTACTCCAAGCGAAATGAAACTGATCGAGCAGCTGACAGCTCAAAACATGGAGTCGCGCAAAATATTTCAAACGATAAGGAAGCAGGACCCCGACAGGTTTCATGTTCTGAAAGACGTTCAAAACGTTGTGGCGAAGATTAGAGCCAAACAAAGACAAGGATTGACTCCCATGCAGTCACTAGAAAACAAGCTGATAAACAACGACTTTATTTACGAGACACGGGAGGAACCCGGAACAGAGATCGTAACAGAGATCTTCTTTCTTCATCGGTACTCGAGAGACATGTGGCGTGCATTCCCCCATGTCATGCTGATCGATGCGACGTACAAGACAAACATATACAATATGCCCTTTATCCAGATTGTTGGTATGACGCCTACCAACAAATCGTTTATTATCGCGCATGCCGTTGTTAGTAAAGAACGGGGTGATAACTTTGTGTGGGTGCTTGAGAGGGTAAAGTCAATGTTGGATGAATGCATGGAGCCACGTGTGATTTTAACCGATAGAGACCTAGCCCTTATGGGCGCGTGTGCTAAAGTATTTCCAAACGCCTCCAGGCTTCTTTGCAGGTGGCACATACAACAGAATGTTATGAAGCACTGCAAGGGTGCCTTCACAGACGAAGACTGGAAGAAATTTTTGTCATTCTGGGGGACATTGATTGAGTCTCCATCCATACTCATCTACGAGTACCACTTGCGCAACATGCGACAACGACTTGTGGAGTGCAAACGTTCCAGTAAGTTTTTATAATAACATACGACTCACATATGCAAATTTCATTAAATTATTTTTACGTTTTAGGAGTCTTCAAATACGTGTACGATAACTGGCTAAAAGACTATAAGGAGATGTTCGTCTTTGCGTGGACTGATAAGAGGCGCAACTTTGGTAATCGTACCACAAACAGAGTTGAGAGCCAACACGCCAACTTAAAGAGATACGTTGAAGATAGGAGCTCGCTGGACCGTGTAGTTGGTTGTGTCCATGATATAGTTGAGACACAGTTCGGTGCAATAAGGAAGACTTTTCGAGATAGCATCGAAAAAAGAATGACCCACCACAAACACCCGTTGTTTCAACACCTACTTGGAGAAGTATCCCATACAGCCCTTGACTTGTTGAGGGGCGAGGCAATTAGGAAGGTAGATGTCTTGGAGCGCTTTCATTCATCATGTGGTTGCCAAATGTGGCACAGCTGTGGGTTGCCCTGTGCTTGTAGGATAGAAAAGTACATTCTTGAAGGTAATAATTGTTAAACGTACAACACTTGTGTGATATATTTCCGTTAATCATGTGACTTAAACAATGTTGTTTTTAACCGTGCAGAGCGTCCGATTCAACTCGAAGACGCGGACGTCTTCTGGCGGAAACTTAACTTCCAAAGTTGTAAATTGATAGACGATGACGTGGACGTGGTCGAAGAGCTAAATATTGTTAGACAACAATTACAGTCGCACCCCCCAGCTCAGCAAAAAAGCCTGATGTCAAAGATTAAAGCGGTGTTGACTCCAAAGAAATCTACCAAGAAACCACCGGTTGTCCAACAAAATACTTGTGGCCGACCAACAACAAAGCAGGTACAACAAAGGTTGGACGAGGCCTCTCGTATAGATGAAGAATTGAGGAGAAGCTCATTCGGTGATGCAAACACGTGCTTTGAAGGTTCCCGACAAAGTAAGTACGATAAACCTCGCCACAGCTCGTACGTTCTGTCACAGGCCTCTCAACAGTCGGTTATAAGGTCCCAAAAACCCAAAGCGAGCCTAAGCCGTTCAAATAGTTCTAAGAAGAAAGAGACACGAGATGCTCACGGTTTCCCGTTAATCATTGGGGACGAGTACGTGGGAATCATCGAACAGTTTCAGGATGACATTCCGCTAGTGTTCCATCCGTACGTCTCGTGCATACGAGATGTGATGCCGGACGGTCATTGTGGGTTTCGGTCTGTGGCTGTGGGCTTAGGTATGGAACAGAGTTCATGGGGGATCATTCGAAGGCACCTTGTCCAAGAAATGGATCAGAACAAATCGATCTGGTTCCCAATATTTGAAGCATGGGATGAAGGTTATTTTTACACGCATCGTCAGGGCCTAATTTGGGATTCAATGTCCGGTTGTGGGGGGGATCACTGGATGGACTTCCCCCTTGCAGAACTTCTTATTGCACAAACGTACGGTATCGGCGTGCACCTGTTAACGACAACCATGGGTGCGAGTTCCACTTTCTTCCCGATACTAAGTCCTCCGGCTAATCAACAACCGTTGTTCATAACGCTTACACATGTAAACGAGAACCACTTCATACATGTTAAGCTGGAAGGGGATTATCCAATGCCACCAGCACACGGGCTATGGTTGAACCACCGAACACCCCATACGGAACAATGGGAAGATATGTACTTGCCACGTCTACAATGGTATACATCGATAATGAATCCTCCGCCAAGATCAAACCCCAGTCTTAATTACATCGATAGTGATACGGAAGAATGATTTTTGTAATTTGAATGTATTTTTTTTATTAATTCCTATAATTTTCTTCAATTTCTATAATTTTTTTTATAATTTGTATCATTTTTCTATAATTAAAACAGGTTAATATCATTTTTTTTATAATTTGTATCATTTTTCTATAGGTTAATATCATTTTTAAAAAAAAGTATACATATACGACGCGTATAGAGCTATACGTGTCGTATAGGTTTGCCCAAAAGACCATTTTGCCCCTGGTATGCCCCCAATTTAGGCTTATTTCAGGGGCTAAAAGGTCATTCTATAATAAATAGACGCCTCGTATAGATCTATACGAGTCGTCTACTTGAGCGGGTTTTTGAAATTTTGAATTTTGAATATTTGAAAATCAAAATTTGAATTTTTTGAATTAGGACGCCTCGTATATAGATATACGAGTCGTCCACAGTGTCTGCACCAATTCCTTTTTTTGAATTAGGACGCCTCGTATATAGCTATACGGTTCAGGAGGGTCCACGACGGAGACGGCGGCCGCCTCTGGATACGCTGCAGGGTTGTCCGTATCTAGAGTTTCCCGCGGGCACCGATGCCGCCCGCCATTGCCAGAAGCTTCGGAGGATGTACATTGGATCGCATGCATCGATCGACTGGGATGCGATGGACCAGCTTGCTGAGACGGATAGAGTGCGTCGGTTTGTACCTCTCGATTCGCCGTGGCATCGTCTTTTCGATTTGGCGCACACGCCGACCTACAGGGAGCTGCTGGTCGAGTTCCTTTCGTCATTCACATTTCACCCTCCTGGGGTCCCAGTGCCGCCGCCGTACCCAGGTGCTCCCCCTCCGCCTGAGATTTCTTTCAGGCTCGCTGGCGTTTTGCGTACGATGACGCTAGCAGACTTTGCGGTGCGTTCTGGTTTATACATGCAGGGGGAGATCGAGACTGAGGTTTACACAGCGGGGCTAGTGGTGGTTGAAAAAACCATTCTTCTAGGGTTTTGGCAGGTGATTGCGGGGCCAGATCATTGGGAGCACGATAAGTCGAAGGGGAGGGTGTCGTTTGTTGCGGACCCACTGTACAGGTACGTACGTTTATTACGGCAATTATTGTGATTATGTGCATTGTTTATTAATCTTTGTTTCTATATTTCGCTAACACTAACACTATCTGCAGGTATCTGCACCATTTGCTCGCTACTTCTATCTCTGCACGCGGGTACAGCCGTGAGTGGTGTACGACCACAGATCTTTTTTTCCTTTATTGTTTGTTGTATAGGAGGCCGTGCGCGCTAGCACACGGTCTAGCCCAGTACTACGCCTCCGCCCCATCACCGGCAGGAGCGTGGATTTTTGTATGGTGGGGCGTACGTGACCGTCATTGCCCGTTCATTTGGCCTCGTGCTGCACGAGGACCCACATCTACGGACGCCGCCAGTCATGCCGACGTGGATGGGCATGCAGTCGCTGTGGGGGATGAAGGTAATCAGGAGGTTTGCAGTTGGCCCGCGATTTAAAAACCGCGAGACCGGGGGCATATGGACAGAGGAGGCACTACCAGAGCATTTCGAGCCCGTTTATCCTCCTGTAGATCCTGCTGATGTAGTGCCTGTGGAGGAGCCTCCGGAGGATGTAGACGGTGCAGCGGTGCCACAGCCACCGCCACCTGCCGGGGCGCCTCAGTTTCCACGTCATGCTATTCCAGGTCGTGCCCCAGGAGCTGCGTTACATCCGGATGTACGAGCCGAGCTTGACAGGCTCAACGATTTGGTAGGTTGGCTGGTACGAGAGGCTCAGGATAGACGAGAGAGAGAGGGATTACCACCGATACCGCTTCCACCAGCTCGAGCACCACATCAGCAGCAGCAGCCGCGGCAGCCAGATTCGGATTCGGATTTAGATGCATAGACCTGTTGTTGTTTTCATTTTTATTATGGACGTACAAACTTATCTCATATATTTTTGTTATGGATGTACAAAGTTATCTTATATATGTCATATTTATGTTTGTTTTCAGTTATTCGGTTACTTAATGATTGTTGTGTTAAATTGAGATAATACGGAAACAAAATATGTTTTGAATATATTACGGAAACAATATATCCCCTGAATATAATACGGAAACAATATTTGAACGAGATAAAATTTTAATCGGAAGAATAATATTTAAAAAAGTAAAATGTTAAAAACATTATAATATTTAATCGATATAATATATTTAAAGAGCCGATTTTTAAAATAGTTTATTTTTAAAAAACAAAACTTTTTTAAAAACCAAAAAAATTTTCAACCAAAAAACACATCTTCAAAAACTATCAAAAAAACCATACCAAAACCCACCAAAACACCCCTCATTTCAGCCAAAAAAAAAAACACAAACCTAGACGCCTCGTATAGGTCTGTACGAGGCGTCTAGGGTTCCTAAAACTTTGTGCCTGACACCCTCTCAGGACCCCCTTGAATTCAGTGCTTAGACGCCTCTTATAGGCCTATACGAGGCGTCTAGGGCACAAAAAGTGTGGAAATAGGCGCGATGGGTGTCCAAATATCTTCAGCTATGCGGCAATGGGTTTCCCGGTTATAAATATGCCAAAAGTATAGGCTGATACTCAACTCATCTTGTTGGTGCCACGTTATATTCTTATACACCGCAATTTGAATTCCCGATATTAATGGTATTTGTTTCACAGCAATGATCAAATTAAATTTCTCTACCCGATGCTATATTTAAAATATCGTTTAAGAACACAGATTACTATTTTATAACTGTTTAAATATTCGTTAAAGAACACAGGTTACTACTTTATAACTACTAGTTTATATTAAATATCTTCTAATAATATATTATTCAGAAACTTGGCTGGTAAAACAAAAGAATTTGATAAATTATCATTATGTTATGATATGTTTTAAAGTGTAAATAAAACCAACTTTATTACTATGTTTCAACTTATTGGTTGATCACAAGATTTAGTCGCCCTAACAACTAAAAAGTTAAGTGGACTCTTTATCATAAAAAGACATCTTACCGTCAACTTATAGTTTAAAACCTTATCATAATCACTAGACCCAATTTTTCTATTACTACATATACAATATATTTTAACTAATTTATTTAGTTTTAAAATTATATTAACTATGTTTTAATTTAAGCAGTTATAAAATTTAGTAATTCGTTTATAAATTTAGATTTATTAAATAATTCTAATATGAAAACTTATTAAAAGTAAACATTGTCAAAGTTTTATGATAGTTTATAGTTATGGAAAAACTAAAATGGTCCACGTTTTATAATAGTATGTTGACGATTAACTTAGTCAAAAGTACAAAAAAGTACAAAAAAAAAAAAAGATGTAAAAAGTTTTCAACTCTAGAAATTTTAAAAAATAACTTTTAAAAGTTTATGGAAAAAGAAAAGTGTTCTTACATTTTTTTTTTTATATATTAATAAGTTAACAGCCTCAACGATAGACGATCATTGATGAATGTCAGAACGATTTATAACAAAGAAAGGGTTTCATATCTTTAGCATTGATAAAGAATTAAAAAGTTTGTCCTTTCACAAGCACGACAATGGATTAAAGTGGGTGGGCACTCCATAATTAATTTTTTTAATCCAAAGTAAGAATAAAAGAAAATTTATGCATGGACCAGGTTAAACTGTGTGTGTATAAATGGATTGCAGAGAATTGTACGAAAAGATTGGATATTTAAAAAGGTTATGTGACAATGTTACATACAAAGTTTTATCAATGGAGGAAGTCATGGTGGTAATTAACACGTCAATCTTTTTCCACAAACCTTAGAGTAGGGTTTTAAAAGGACCTGTGTCAATCTCAATAGATTAATTAGGAGCCCACACTTAATGCTCTTAAATCTTATAAGTTTTTTTTTTTTTTTACGGCAACTTTTATAAGAAAACTAACAAGGCGGTAGGGGCACAACATACAAACAACGAAAAACAAAACTATAACATGCATGGCTGGCTATGATGGTGTGCGGGGAGGACTTCTGCACAAGGCTCGTGATTTCGAGGGGCGGAAGATTTTTTTTTAATTCGATATATATATATATATATATATATATATATATATATATATATATATATATATATATATATATATATAGGATAATGCTAGATAAAAAACCCTCAAATTCTTAGAAAACTCTGGAAACCCAAAAGGGAACCCATTTTTACCCAACCTCCCGACATTTTTTTTTTTTGAAAAAAATTACACATGTTATATACATGTTTTAGAGTGTTTTGGGCCAAAAAAATCAAAAAAGCGCCGAAGGGATATTTTTAAAAAAAAATAAACAAATTTCAGCAATGTTCGGTCGCCTAACATGTGTTAGTCAAAAATGCCAGAATTTGCTGAAATTTTTTTTTTTTTTTTAAAAAGATCCCTTCGGCGCTTTTTTGATTTTTTTGGCCCAAAACTCTTAAAAACATGTATATTACATGTGTTATTTTTTTCAAAAAAAAAAAATGTCGGGAGGTTGGGTTTTCTAAGGTTTTTCATATAGATAGGGTTTTCTATCTAACCATCCCCTATATATATATATATATATGTTATTTAAAAAAAATTGTTAAAACATACAAATTCCAATATAAGCCCATTATCAAATACTTTTTAATGGTTTATAATTTAGCCTACTACACATTAGGTTTATTGGCCCAATACTAATATGATTTTAATATAAATTATAACACATGACGGCAATTTCATGGACTCCTGGAATCTTAAAGGACGAGACGAACAAACTTATCAGAGTAACGAACAGTTGAACATCATCACTTCATCCGAACTTCGCTGAATCGTTGGGCCTAGGCTACTGCGAACAGAAGATTCAGAGACGTGAACAAGAACAACATCGATCAGAGACGCGAACAAGAACATCGATCAGAAGATTCAGAACTCAAAAGGTCCGTTCGTCGATTTAGTGTTAATTGTTAAACTGTTAGTCTGTTAATTGTTGTTAAAATCATAACCAGGTTGCCCGTATCTGCGTACAACGTATCATATTGAATTGATTATTGAGTATTGTCGTATATTGGTAGATCGCGATAATCTGCAAATAATGATGTAAATTGTATATTAATCATACTAGACAATTGTGTTGTGATCCGCTAATGGTTGTAATTTGTAATCATGTATTAAATATTAATCTCTGTAAAAGATGAACCAAAGGATAGCTATTAGGTTATTAGTTATTACGGTATCTAACTCATTAGAATACTATGATTTTGTCACTATCATAATTGCATTGTTTATCAAGTACTACAATTTTTGTAATTTTCGTAATTATATTGTTTATCGTTAAAGCATATGTGCACATTTTTTGATCTCGAACAGGGTACGTGAATTCTTAGAGACGCCACTGACAATAGGCATTAAACCCAATCCAACCAAACTAAATTCTTACAAGGGACCTATTTTTAATCCAAATGAAACTCCAAGCTTTCATGTCTTCAACGTACTTTGCTGCATTAAGGGTAGCGTTGAAGAAGATCCGACCGTTTCTCACTTTCAAAATGCCCCAAATAGCCGAAAGGATGATGTCGTATTAGATGTCACTTTTGCACTTTGGAAGGTTGAGAGTCTTGTGGATCGAAAAGAGATCAAATGTGGAGAAGGCGTAGATAGGGGAGTTCTACACTGATATACGCAAAATACAACATATAATTATATCAAATAAGGTATAAAATCAACTCTTTTATGTACTAATTTTGGAAAAAGTGTGTATTTTTGTATAGTTTTGATACTCGGGATTAAAAGAGCTTTAATGTACAAAAGAAACAAATTAATGGCAAAAACCAACATAATTACAAAAGAAGAGAAGTTGACACCTCATACCGACCGTCCGAGCTTCACCCCAAGACCAAAACAACAAATCAGATGATAAGCACGGGGCGGTGCCACCAAGGCATGGGGTCGTGCCCCACTCCAGAGCCCATGAAGAAAAGACAAACAGAAGCAGACAGGACACACGGGGCCCTGTCCCATGGACACGGGCCATGGTCAACTCCCAGATATGCAAAATCTCCCATAGTACAGCAAGTACAAGACCACGGGATCGTGCCTCTGACACATGGGGCCGTGTGTGCATACGGACTAACACAACTCATTAAATGACAATAGAGAAGAAGAAGACATGCGTTCATGTGAAGGGCTTGTTTCATTTGCAATCCATCCCTTGGCAAACCAATTCTCTCACACCTGCCACCACAATACCACCATCATCCACCACATTCCTCCATCATCCATCTTTAGAGTGTGTGTAATACTCTCGGGTTCCAAGATTGATTGTAAGAGTTTTTGTCAAACAAAGGCCATGCTTGGCTAATCTCTCACATCACTTGGTGAACAAAAATCTTTTATGTATTACTTTTGATTTCCACGCTTTGGTTAACTTTTTAATTGAGTATGTATTAATGACCTTAATAACTAGTTTTTTATATTGAAAGTGAACTATATTCTATCATCTCTTCATGCTTTGTTGATTCACTCATTCGTGTCTTTACGGTCCATATAAAGCACATTAATTTCCTGGAAGGGGGTTAGAAGGGCGGTTTGGGTAAAGTTCTTGCCTCGTTCAGCGTATAGATCCTGCGAGGACTTGATTCAAGCTTATTAGGACTTCTCTTAAAGCCAATAGCATTAAATTGGGGGAAGAAAGAATGGCTTGAATCCCTTATAAATAAACTACTACTAAAACTTTAACCCGGCCTTGCGGGACTGTATCCCCGCTGACTCAGACCAATATGGCCGAGGGTAGCGTTGCCTCCAAAAGAGGGACATGCCACATTTTGTATTAATAACTTACTTAATTATCTTTCAATATTCCGGCCTTGCAAGACTGTATCGCTGCTGACTCAGACCAATATGGCTGAGGGTAACGTTGTCACAGCCCCTGACCCCACCCTGGGAGCGGGAGCCGCGAACCAGTCAGATGGTATCGGTGTTTATTAATTTGGCAGCGGAAAGTTTCATCAGAACCGTAGTTAGGAAATATTTTTATCAGAGTTAAATACCAAAATGTTCAAAATAGATAAAGGGGATAAAACCCAAGTTTTGCTGATAATACATTTATATTAAACATGTGGGACAAAACCCGATTTTCATTTGAAATATATTTATATGGATAAACCCTAATTATTGAAAACACGTCTCCTTTTTATTTAGGTAACTATTATAGCCACTTTTCTAAGCCTTCAGTGCTCTCTAGCTGGCTTTTATTGGCTTCACACTAGGTTACCTGAAACGCGTTTTAAAACATTTTATCAGCAAGAAATACTGGCAAGTACATTCCAATTTGATCAAAATAGTTTTATGACTTCACAGTATTGAGAGCGATTACAATGTTTATATCTACACAATTAGTCATTCAATACTATCAATCCTGACTGGTGGGTCATATTACTCATTGGCTACTCGTCGTCCAATGGTAACGTCTTTCACATTTTGTATACAAAACCCCAACATACCGGCAGTAATTGAAGAATTACAAAGACTCAATCACTGTTATTATAATTTAAAACAATTGAGGTTTTGTTAAAACAGTTTGTTATAAAAAGAGAATGACTCACAAAAGTGTTTACAAAAAGAGAATGTACTCACATTTATAAACTTAGGTACTTCTACAGGCTTCCTGATAATATTATAGCTTCCCTATAATATTATAGCTTCCTGGTAATATTATACCTTCCTGTTGCCTTTCCTGGTTATTATTTCCTTGAGTTTCTATGAATATATATAATGCACATGTGTTAGTAAAATAACCCAAATCACATTAACCTTACACTCGAGACAGAACTCCAATGACTGAGTCAGGCAAGGCCTTGACATGCATTACGGAGTCCTAGATCAATCGGGTCTAACACGAGACAGAACTCCAATGACTGAGTCAGGCAGAGCCTAGACATGCGTTACGGGGCCCTATATCGATCGTGTAGGGTAACAGCAGGGTTATAATACTTACAACGAGGCAGAGCTTCTCTTATTAGGGGGTATTAAGCTATAGCTTTAACCTATTAGAAGTTGAGAGAGAATAAAGAAATTGGAACAAGTTGAAATTGTCAATCTCTACTCCGTTTATAGCTGGTCGAAGGGCGGCTCGCGCCCCGCGACGGCTTCTTCTTCATCTTTCGCGGGCCACGAGGGACTGTATGGCGGTTTTAGGGTTGCTGAGTCACAAGGTAATGTCGACACGTGTCAGGACATGTGGCAGCAAGGGTGTCCGACAAGTAATAGACTGTCGCGCCTCGCGAAGGAATCCTCTTCGGCTGTCGTGGGCCGCGACGACACTAATTTATTTGTTTTTTTATAAATATAAGTGTTATTCGGGTTCGTTTCTCGCATACGGGGTGGTGTATTTAGGAATGTTTAGGGGTGTTTCTCGAGGGTTGTTACAAACGTTTCCTCCAAAAAAGGGATATACCACTATAACTGAGATAATATCTTAAAAACCCAAAGTGCGGAAATCATCAAAGGATACGTAAAAGAAGAGTCGTAACCAAGTGATTCTATGTTGTCTATTTGTTTCTTTTTAATATTTTAGTTTCATCCTTTATTTTTAATTACTAAAACATCTTTTTCCTAAAAATTTGGTTATATTAGACGTTGATGATATTCCAGTTTTAAAAGCTCTTGTGTCCTTGAACGACCTTGGTGTCTTACCATCACTATACTACGCCAACGATGGGTGTACTTGCCCTAGTGTGTTACCTCTCTACTGCCAACAGCCACTACAAGCCACCACCCTCCACCATTTTCACATCACCATCACACCACGACTAAAACCTACGGCGACCTCCCTAACCCTCATAATCCCACACCCAGCCCTCTCACTTCCCCCAATCTTCACCCCTCTAGTCTGTAACACCAACTCATGCCCAAACTCATCATAAATTCACACCAATATATGCGTAATTTAGCCAAACATTCTTCGTTAAAAAATAATAACCTGATACTCATTAATGGTAATTCTGGTGACATTATATCCGGAATGCGACACAATCGCACGCATCGGACCACCAACACCGTAACCAGTGTCAAGAATATTTTGTCTAGCCTTCATTCCAATCAAATCTACAGGCCTATGTTCACGAATTCTGCTTGATTCAAGGTTCGATTTGCCTTTAATCACCGGAGAAAAGTGAAACGATTGTCCCCACTCCATTCATAAATGTTAGTGACAAGGTTGTAGAACGAGTCAATAAAAGCGAGAACATTTTCGAATTGTTTGATATGTTTGGGGCGGCGAAAGACGGACCAGTAGTGGTTGTAGGTTTCTTTAATGTTGGAATGGTGGATTGAGTCGCCGGTGAGGTGGATGATGTGTTTTCCGTTTTGCACGTGCGAACTCCGGTGGTTCCACCACATCATCTTCATTCAGATTGTTCGATGTGTTTGGGGCGACGGAAGAAGGACCAGTACTAGTTTTAGGTTTTTTTACCTTTTTTAATCGATTAAATAAAAAGACAACAATGCCCTTTAACCAAAAAATCTAACTGGGATTGGCCTAAAGGATATAACGTGCAAGATTTTGGAACATTAAGTACAAAACATGTCAACTTTTACGCTAAAGGACAGCGCTTGCAATTTGGTGCAAACATAAAGGACAAAACTTGTAATTTACTCTAAATTTAAAGCTTCATAAACGAGTAGAAGTGCTTAAAAATATACTAAAAATTATACCACGCTCGCATCACGTCATACACCAACCAGAGATCGTGTGTTATATTCGATTCGCACAGATGCAACTCGTTAACAAGTGCCCTATTGTTTCTTCGATCAGCATCCGAACATAACACACAATCTGAGTTGCCCATATCAACGTTCCTTTTCCTGAGCTTAGGCTTGGTTGGCAGGCGATTTTGAGCCACCTTCCAAGTGAAAAGAGTAAATTGCCATTTTAGTCCCTGAGTTTTGTCCAAATTTGCCATTTTGATCCAAATAGTTTTATTTTCCCCCCTGGGTCCCTGACTTTTACATTTGTTGCCATTTTGATCACTTTGCCTAACTCCATCCAAAAACCCAGTTACTCTTTTTAATTTAAACCTTTTCAGTTGCCATTTTGATCCAATTCCAAAAAATCAAAAAAATTCCAAAAAATCAAAAAAAATTCCAAAAAATTCAAAAAATTCTAAAAAATTCTAAAAAATTCCAAAAAATTCAAAAAATTCTAAAAAATCTAAAAAATTCAAAAAAATCTAAAAAATTCAAAAAAATCTAAAAAATTCTAAAAAATCATAAAAATTCTAAAAAATCAAAAAAATTCTAAAAAACCATAAAAATTCTAAAAAACCCAAATAATTCTAAACAGTTCGCGTCGAAACGGTTCGGTTCGTTACGGTACGGGTCGAAACGGTTCGGTTCGATACGGTACGGGTCGAAACGGTTCGGTTCGAAACGGTTCGCGTCGAAACGGTTCGGTTCGAAAGGGTTCGCGTCGAAACGGTACGGTTCGAAACGGTTTGGCTCGAAACGGTTCGGGTTCGAAACGGTACGGTTCGAAACGGTTCGGGTTCGAAACGGTTCGCGTCGAAACGGTTCGGTTCGATACGGTACGGGTCGAAACGGTTCGGTTCGAAACGGTTCGCGTCGAAACGGTACGGTTCGAAACGGTTCGGCTCGAAACGGTTCGGGTTCGAAACGGTTCGGGTTCGAAACGGTACGGGTCGAAACGGTTCGTGTCGAAACGGTTCGTGTCGAAACGGTTCGGCTCGAAACGGTTCGCGTCGAAACGGTTCGGTTCGATACGGTACGGGTCGAAACGGTTCGGTTCAAAACGGTTCGCGTCGAAACGGTACGGTTCGAAACGGTTCAGCTCGAAACGGTTCGGGTTCGAAACGGTACGGGTCGAAACGGTTCGGGTTCGAAACGGTACGGTTCGAAACGGTTCGGGTTCGAAACGGTTCGCGTCGAAACGGTACGGTTCGATACGGTACGGGTCGAAACGGTTCGGTTCGAAACGGTTCGCGTCGAAACGGTACGGGTCGAAACGGTTCGCGTCGAAACGGTTCGGTTCGAAACGGTACGGTTCGAAACGGTACGGGTCGAAACGGTACGGGTCGAAACGCTTCGCGTCGAAACGGTTCGGCTCGAAACGGTTCGGGTTCGAAACGGTACGGGTCGAAACGGTTCGTGTCGAAACGGTTCGGGTTCGAAACGGTTCGCGTCGAAACGGTTCGGTTCGATACGGTACGGGTCGAAACGGTTCGGTTCGAAATGGTTCGCGTCGAAACGGTTCGGTTCGAAACGGTACGGGTCGAAACGGTACGGGTCGAAACGCTTCGCGTCGAAACGCTTCGGCTCGAAACGGTTCGGGTTCGAAACGGTACGGGTCGAAACGGTTCGGGTCGAAACGGTTCGTGTCGAAACGGTTCGGGTTCGAAACGGTTCGCGTCGAAATGGTTCGGTTCGATACGGTACGGGTCGAAACGGTTCGGTTCGAAACGGTTCGCGTCGAAACGGTTCGGTTCGAAACGGTACGGATCGAAACGGTACGGGTCGAAACGGTTCGGCTCGAAACGGTTCGGGTTCGAAACGGTACGGGTCGAAACGGTTCGTGTCGAAACGGTTCGGCTCGAAACGGTTCGCGTCGAAACGGTTCGGTTCGATACGGTACGGGTCGAAACGGTACGGTTCGAAACGGTTCGCGTCGAAACGGTACAGTTCGATACGGTACGGGTTCGAAACGGTTCGCGTCGAAACGGTTCGGTTCGATACAGTACGGGTCGAAACGGTTCGGTTCGAAACGGTACGGGTCGAAACGGTTCGTGCCGAAACATTTAATGATTTTTGGATTTTTTTAGAATTTTTTTGATTTTTTAGAATTTTTATGATTTTTAGAATTTTTTATATTTTTTTGAATTTTTTAGAATTTTTATGATTTTTTGAATTTTTTAGATTTTTTTGAATTTTTTAGATTTTTTTGAATTTTTTTGAATTTTTTTGATTTTTTGGAATTTTTTTGATTTTTTTGGAATTTTTTTGATTTTTTGGAATTGGATCAAAATGGCAACTGAAAACATTTTTTAAGGAAATCCCCAAAATACCCCTGTTACAAACTGGGTTTTTGGATGGAGTTAGGCAAAGTGATCAAAATGGCAACAAAATGTAAAAGTCAGGGACCCAAGGGGGAAAATAAAACTATTTGGATCAAAATGGCAAATTTGGACAAAACTCAGGGACTAAAATGGCAATTTACTCAAGTGAAAATGTTAATCTTTTTCGGAACCCATTTGTTTAAGACAAAGCTGGATGAAACAGGTTGGTTTAACGCGTCAAACAGCAACGTTTTCCTAGAAGAAACAAAAAATGGACCCCCTTTATTTCCTAGCCAAACCCATTTATCGTCTCTATTCGTTGGAATGAATTGTGCCAGCTTGCGGTTGCAGTCCGCATACTCGGTGTTATCCACCCTAATAAAGCTTCTCTTCTTCCATTTCCAATTCCACACAATTGATCCATTAACCAAAACAAAACAATCTTTGACAAGCAGTTATTTGTCCTTTTCTAAATCAATAATGTTTGGGAATGTGACATGTAACCGATCAGAAAAAAGGCAGGGGTCGAGCCAAAAGTGGACCTTGTCGCCCCTTCCCACCTCGCCCTTTATAAGGTTTCCGAAGCGAACATTAGAGCATGTAAGGTTGGTTTCTAGGTTTGAAATTGAACTCCAAGTGCCTAGAATACTCTTAAAGTATGGGAGAATAGGCCGTGAATGGTTAGAACTGTGGAATGAGCTTATAACTTTCCTCCAAAGAGCATGTAATTCGCTTTTGAACCTCCATCACCACTGTGTAAGGAGAGCTATGTTTGCATTCCTAAGCGGGGAGAGCCCTAACCCACCCGCTTCAATGGGAATGATAATTTTTTTTTCCAACTAACCCAATTTATCTTATAAACATCCCCGTTTCCACCCCAAAAAATTTCCTAAGCTCCGCTTCCAATTTTGCCATGATACTCGCGGGGGCTTTAAAAATAGAGAAAAAGTAAGTTGGAAGAACTTACACGACCGCCTTTAAGAGAGTAAGCCTACCCCCGATTATGAGAACCGAGGCTTTCCACAGGGATCGGTGTTTGTCGAAAGCTTTGAGAACCAGGGACCAATGGTTAAAACTATTCATGTTTGCCCCAATAGTAATTCCAAGGTATGGGCAAGGAAAACATCCCATCACACACCCGATAGAGTTTACAAAATTGGTTGTTTCATCAACATTTACCCCGACCCCAAAGATCTTGGACTTGGAGTAATTGATTTTTAAGCTCGAGACAAGATGAAAACAACGCAAAAGGCGAGCCTTATTAAGGGCATTGTCTTTCGACCATTCCCCAATAATAATAGTGTCATCCAGAAAGAGGTGATGAGTAATGATAGCCCCCCCCCCCCCCCCCGGTTGGGACAAATAGGGCCTTCGAAGATATTGTGTTCCACGGCTTTGTTGAACATGCAAGTGTAGTCCGCCATACCTATGTAAAAAAGAAAGGGTGAAAGCGGGTCCCCTTGACTTATACCTTTTTGAAAAATGAGCTCAAAGGTTGGGGAGCCATTGATAAGAACCGAAGATCTCGCCGAAACCAAAATTCCCCTAATCCTTAACCTCCTTTATCGGGGAGGTTCATTTGCTCCAAAATAGAAATTATGAAGTTCCAATTAATATTATCGAAGGGTTGTTGATCCCAGAAAGAGATACCCAAATACTTAATATGGCAAGTGATTTCAACAAATAGGAAAATATTGTGCGGAACTAGAAATCAAACTTACAAGAAACAACTTATACAATTTTTCAAGTGTATTAATGACTTTGTCAAACAAAGTTATTGGATATTACAAAATGAATACTCAAAGAATTTTATGCGAAGAGTAATGGAATTTGTGGTGTGTGTATTGAAATTCTCATCAGAATCTCTGCCTAATGTTGAGCCAATAGCAGGATGATTTTCTTTGGAGAGATGTTAAATTAGCTTCAGTATTTCAACACACATACAATTTGATTTGTCTAATGATTTAGACAAAGGTGCTTGTGATGGAATGCTTTTACCTTTATGAAATTTAGGATGAATTCTTGGTTTTTCAATTATTTTTAAGGTTTCATCCCTTTTTAAGTAAGTTATGGGTGACAAAAAACAGTTTATCAGAATTTTCAGATCTGCAAGAATCAGCATCAGAATATGGTATTATCTTACCAGAAATGTCTTCAGATGCCTTTACAAAGGTGGTGGTTTTAATATTTGATATAACATATCCCAGCTCTTCACCTCTGTTCTTTGGTGTTGCCTCAATAAATTGTATAAACTCTTTTGCTTGCTAAAATCCTTCACATTGATCTCATTGTCTTGAATTTTTTTGTAAATATTTTTCCTTTCTTGTCCATAAAATTCAATTTTTGCATCATTTATTAGGATTTGATCAATTAGTGATTGGTTTTTAGTTTTTGCTTTATTGAGCAATTTTTGTAGATCATCAGATTTTGTGCTTTCTGATGAGGTTTTATTTTGTACTGTCACAAAATCTTGCATAAGTTTATTCAGTTGTTGTTCTAAATCAAGGTTTTCTGAACTTACCTTTTGTTCTGATGAGCTAGAGAATTCATCAAAAGTTATGGCCATTAAGCAGAAATTTGCCATTTCCTCCTCTTCTTCATCAAAAGAATCATCGGTTAGCTAGGTATCAGTACCTGCTATTAAGTTGACTTTCTGTTGCTGCTTTTTAGCTGCTTCAAGCTTCTTTTCATAGTAGGCCACACCCTTTAGATTCTTGTTCTTACATTCTGAAGCATAGTGCCCCTTTTGTTTGCATCTGTAGCAAACAACTTCTGTCTTCCCTTTCTCTCTTGACTTTCCTTCCATCCTCCCCCTATCATTCTTCTGAAATTTACCACTTCCACCTCTCAATCTTTGCTCAAATGTTTTTTGTGAGCGAAGCAATAGCCTCAGCAAAGGTTGAAAAATCTGATAAAGCATCAGAATTCTCTATGTTCTGGTAGTGAGAGGGTTGTGGATCTGAAATGGTATTCTTTTTGTGTGTGAAACAAGAGCTATTTGTCCCCCCTTTTTAGTTTAAATTTTCATAGATTTCCTCCTCTCTAGGGACTAAGATGCTATAAAGATCATGTAAGTTCATATTTCCTAACTCAAGGGTTGATGCCAAGGTCATTGTGAGACTTCGCCACTCTCTTGGCAGAGCATCTAAGAACTTGACATTCATTTCATCATTTGATTTTTCAATATCAAAATTTTCAAGTTCATTTAAAAGTTTGGTGAACCTATTATATGTCTCTGAAAGAGTCTCGTTTTGGAGACTTTTAAATCTTTCATATGAAGAGACACAGTTTGTTCTCTTGTTTCTTTTCATTCTTTCTCCTCCTTCACATAAATTTTCCAGTTGATCCCATATTTCCTTAACGGATGCACAAGCATCTACTTGGGAAAATATGTTGTTTGGAAGTGCCATAATCAGAAGTGATTTGGCCCTTTCATCCGCAGTTACCAGTTCCTTATCTTCTTGACTCTAGTGTGTTTCACCTTTGGGAGCCAAGGAGATAGGGATCGCTGGTGTGTGCTCAGTTGCTGGAACTGCTGCTATTTCAACAGTGGGTATATGAGGAACTCTCATAATGGATGAAAATAGTGCTCGATCATGTCCATTTTAGGAAATTGATCATCCTGATTTTCCATTGAGGGTATTCTTCTCTGACCAAAGTCAGAGGTTTTGACATAGACCCAATATTGAAAGCATTATTCCAGGTTTGAAAGTTCGCCATATTTAGTTTCAGTGATGGATATCAAGAAAACTATGAGCTGTTGATCTTTTGAAAATAATTTATTCAATCTGCTCTGATACCAATTGTTAATCCCAGAAAGAGATACCCAAATACTTAATATGGTAAGTGATTTCAACAAATAGGAAAATATTGTGCGGAACTAGAAATCAAACTTTCAAGAAACAACTTATAGAATTTTTCAAGTGTATTAATGACTTTGTAAAACAAAGTTATTGGATATTACAAATTGAATAGTAAAAAATTCTATGCGAAGGGAATGGAGTTTGTGGTGTATGTATTGAATGCTAAGCTCAACTCACTTAACCTTCTGGGTTGACATCTCTATTTATAGAGAGTCTAGATCTGAATAAACATTTATTTTTTCTTGAGTGAATTGCAAGTTTTGTCCTTTATCTTTATATCACTTTGCAGGCGTTGTCCTTTATGTTTAAAATTGACGAGTTTTGTACTTTATGTTTTCAAATCATACACGTTTTGTCCTTTAGGCCTAACCCACTTAGTTTTTTCAGTTAAATTTGGTCATGTGCTTTGCATATGAGGATATTTTTGTCAATTCATATTTACAGGGACTAATTTTGTAGATAATAAAAATAGCCAACATTTTTAAAAAATAAAAAAAACACTTTAAAAAAAGTTTCAGTAAATAAAGTGCTCTCTCTCTCTCTAATTCACTCTCTCTCCATCTGATTTCTCACATCTCTCTCACACCACATCTCCCTCTCATACCACCACCATCCACCCCACACCACCACCCTATCGAGTACAACCACCACCCATTGCTCTCCACCACCCATTGCTCTCCACCTGCCAAACAACCCCCCACCCACCGCAACACTCCAACCACCACCCAGTCGATGGTGGTGAGATGGCGATTAGGGGTTTTCAGACCAAATCATCACAGCGGCTACAAGTAACGAGGGTGAATCGTTCAAAGTTTAGACGATTGTAGATGCAAAACTGGGCATCAGTTAGGGTTTCACGACAATCTAGGGTTTCGCCATTCAAAGTATTAATCAGTGGGGTTTCACGACGGTTAGGGTTTCACGGCGGTGTAGCGAGGTTGTGCTGTAGGTGGATGTGGTTGTGTTGCAGGCCGGTTACAAATGAAATGGAGAAGCTTTGCCAATTTAATGTCAAAAATCGCAGCTTTTTGGGATACTTTTGCTTTTGTTTAATTTTAAATCACTTACAGCTGCATAAATGTTTTTACTTCACTGTCGGTTTAATCAAGTATCATTGTCAGTTTCAGTTTAATCAATTATCATTGTGTAACTGATAGGCCCATTACAACTGCATACTAATCAAGTATCATTGGTGGTTGTGGGGTTGTTTCACAACGGCGTAGTGATGGTCGGAGGTGGTTGTTGGTTGTGCAGTGGTGGCCGGAGGTGGTTGTTGGTAGTGGCTGAGGAGAGCTAGAGAGAGAGCTAGTAAGAGGGTGTTTCTTTATATATAAATATATATATTTTTTTTAAATTTGCTTTAATTATTAACTTATTGTTAAAGTAATTGGTAAAAAGACCAAATTGCCCTTAAGTGATCAGATTTAACAGAAAAAATTAACTGAGTTTGGCTTAAAGGACAAAACGTGTATGATTTTGAAAATATAAAGTACAAAACTTGTCAATTTTAAACATAAAGGACAACGCCTGCAAAGTGATATAAAGATAAAGGACAAAACTTGCAATTCACTCTTTTTTCTTCATTTTCTCTGCACAAAGTGACTTTTTGGCACATTTATTGAATTGGTTATTGCAAACTTGTTACTTTTTAGGTTTGTGTCAGGACTTATCTCTAAGACAGGTTGGTCCACCAGAATTTTTGGCGACCAGCTTACAAGATTCTGATGATAAGTATCAGATTTATCATCATACTTCATCAAAATGGTCTTGTCTGATTGTCTTCGTTGTCTTGATCTTTTCCTGATGCTTAGTTGAGGATGTATCTTTCATTTCTTCTTGTCACTTTATCATGTAGACACCTTTTTAGTGATATTTCTTGACTGCATCTTCAGCTTATGATCAGGTTGATCATCTTTTTCTTCAATACTTACATTAAAGTTTCCTGACAAGGGTTTTTAGAAATCGATATTAGAAATAAGGCCCTTTGATTTCCTTTTTTAAGCAAAGATAGGATTTCGCTAACCATAAGGGGCCCATCGCTATTGTTCCAATCTTTGATGAAAGTCGATTGAGTCTTTGAGATAACCGAATTTATAACCTTCTTGAGGTGGTTTGCAAGGATTTTAGAAGTCACCTTGCTAATCGACCTAATAAGGCTAATCGGACTAAACTCGTTGAAACAAGACTGGAAATCCAATTTTGGGATTAAAGCGATAAAATAAGAAGAGCAACCTCTCAATATAGATCTCGTGTCATGAAAATGGTTGGCCCAAGCAACAAAATCCGGCCCAAGAAAATCCCAAAATCTCTTTTAAAATGGAAGTTGACACCGTCGGGCCCCGGTTCTTTGTCGTCCCCGCAATCCCAAACCACACATTTTATCTCTCTAATTGTAAAAGGCTCGACTACACCCCTAGCCTCCACTTCCGACAACTTTTTAACATCTGAACATTTCAAAAGTGGTCTACTTGCCATGGATTCCTTGAAGCGAATAGCAAAAAACTTAAGTGCTTCTCTCTTACAAGTTTCAGATTGTTACTCCAAGCGCCATTAATGACGGTACCATGGAGTTTACATTTCACCTTCTTGCTGTTGATTAGCGCATGGAAGTAGGATAATCCCCGAATGATGCCCACTTAGCTTGAGAAATTTGTTGTAAGTCTTTTTGTTCAGCTGCTTCCAGTTCCATCAACCTAGACTTACACTTTGAATAAACCTAAAAATCATCTCCCTCCAAGACTCTATTTTCCATCGCCTCATCGATACCAAAGAGCTCCAAAATAAGGTTGTCTTTTAATTCATTCTCTTTCAGCTTGTTTTCCCCTGCCCAAACATTAATGGATGGCTTCAAGTGCTTAAGCTTGTTAGCTAGAAACTGATCAGGAAACCACAAGAAAATGAAAGAATCATTCGCCGCTAGAACAGATTCCTGAAACCCTGCTTTATCGAGCCATGAATTGAAAACCCTAAAGGGTTTTGGCCCAATATCAATAGGATCGACATGCAAAACAAGCAGGGAATGATCCGAAAGGAAGCACAGAAGAGCAAGGAGGTAAGCATCCGACCATTGATCCATAAACCTAGGACAGAGAAAGAACTAATCGATTTTACTATAACACTCTATCCCGTTTTATATTGAAAATCTGAAATATTCGTTGGATTAGGTCCCATATTTGTTTTTGAAAACTTAGAGCTTACACGTCTGGGTTAATATAACCCAGACAAACCGACTTAACGGGTTATTACACAATTAAATTACAGTCAAAGACAATAAGGTTTAAACACAAAACTATGTCACGCGTGATCATATTTATCCTTTTGAGAAGATGTTCCCAAAGTGGTGGCGATTTAAGAGTGTTATGTTCTTCACGTGCTTGATCGTCCGTACGGTACCAAACCCTTGTATAAACCTGTCATAAACACCAAAAACAATTAGTGTTTATATTTCTTTTGTGTTAACGGATCGAAATTGACAAAAGAAAATGTTTGAACGACTAGGGTTCTGTCACGTATTGCAACCGAAACACCTTTAGACGTCGCATGTCGCGACAGTTAATAAGTGCACTTTGCCGAAGTGTGCACTTTACCCGTGTGCACATTCCTGAAGTACACACTTTACTGAAATATGCACTTTGCTGAAGTGTGCAGTTTACTGATCTGTGCATTGTGCACTGATCTGTACACTTTACTAAATTGTGCACTGACCTATGCACTTTGCTAACTTGTGCATTGTTCACTAACATTTTCCTAACATGTGCCTACATTAAACTGCGCACTGTGCACAAACAGGTGCATTTTGCTAAATTGTGCATTGTGCACTGACCTGTGCGCTAAACTGTACACTGTGCACAGACATGTGCATTTTGCTAAACTAAGCACCATGCACTGACATGTTCCCAATGCTAAAATGTGCATTGGCATGTGCATTGTGCACTGACCTGTGCACTTTGCTAACTTGTGCAATATGCACTGACCTATGCACTATGCTAATCTGTGCACGACATGCGCACTTTGCTAAATTGTGCACTGTTCACTGACCTGTGCACTTTGCTAAACTGTGCACTAACATGTGCCATTTGCTAAACTTTGTGCACTGACCTTTGCACTATGATAAATTGTGCACTGTGCACTAACATGTGCATTTTGCTAAGCTGTCCACTGACTTATGCACGTTGCTAAACTGTGCACTGACCTATTCACTATGCAAAACTGTGCATTGTGCACGGACCTGTTCACTTTGTTAAATTGTGTACTGTGCACTAATCAGGTTGGGTTTGAACTTGTTAGTTCCCAAACTATTCTTTTAGTTTGGCGTGTTACCACAACCCATTTTCTGAGGACATTTAGCCCCTTTTCAAATCGGAAAACTTTAATAAGTTTAAATGAAAACTAGCGGGCACATTCAGCTCATTATCCCATCTAGATTTATTATGTCCCTAAGGACATAACGGATTCCCAAACGGTTTAGTGATTTAAAATAAATTTGGTCGTAATTTCGCATCATAATTGTGTTCTTGGCTCTAAAGGCCGTTTTACCAAAATACTAGATATACCTCACATGAATTAATGTATTACCCAAATCTGACCCAGCCATCTTTAGTCGGGCTATAAGCCCTTACCGAAGGTATAATCCTTTACACATACCTGGCGCGAGTCAAAACCATGACCCGTTATCAATACCTAGCGATTCTAATTACCATCCATGACATTTCATGCCCGTACATCATGCTTACATGTAAGTATCAAACTTAACAAACAAGCATTAAATATCATATTCGAATGGTGATAACTTTACCATTCGACCCGTTTGATCCGGTTGTCCATTTGACCCGTTCTTGGCTTACCCTTTTTGCATTTCAAACTAATTTTTATATATTTTTATCACCATGATGTGATTCAACACTAATTTTCACCCATTATGGCTTACGCCGTTGGGTCTCCTTTTCATATTTTTTTTGTCTAATCACTAACATTTGATTTACTTGTCATTACACTTATTTGACCCATTATGGTTTACACCATAGGGTCTCCTTTGTATTTCGTCAGTTTACCACCAAAAACTCATTACTTACTTGACCCATTTTGGTTTGCTTCAGCAAGTGTTGATACCAAAAACTCATTTTTTACTTGCTCGATCCATTTTGGTTCGCGGCAAGTGTTTATACCAAAAACTCAATTTTACTCGTTTGATCCGTTTTACTTCGCGTCAGCATGTTTTTACTACCAAAAACTCACTTTTACTTGCTCGAACCATTTTGGTTCGCGTTACCAAGTGTTTATACCAAAAACTCATTTTAACTCGTTTGACTCATTTTGGTTTACATCTTAGGTTCCTAATTCTAAAATTCTTTATTTGATCACCAACGTGTGAACTAACATAATCTTACCCATTTTGACCCATTTGGTCTGTACCATGGGTCTCAACTTTAACAAATCAGTGTTTATTTCCAACCACTTCACATTTCTTATATAGTTATCCTATTGTAAGAGGTGTAAGTTTTACTTACCTTACATCTGATCATGCTTTCTCGTGCGTTTGGCCCACTTGATCCATTCCATTTCATACTCTTACCTAGCTTGTCAGGAGTCAAACTAGCATATAACATCCACAAGATGGTTAGATCAGTCATCCTACATCATGACCATCACACCTTATGGACTTTATACCACTTTTCTTATTTATTCTTTCATAGGTTGGTTTGACTTTTAAAAGTCAAACTGCCAATTGACATATATGAATGCACTAACAAGTTCACAAAATTCATTTAGGCATATTATCAAACACTTGGTGGGCATCATCTTCAGGTCATCATATTAGCTAACTTTTCCATACAAAATCACAATGTTTCTTTCCATTCAACAAGTTCATACATTTCTCAACATCTAGTCAACATAAACTATAATTATCACATGCTAATTCATCTTTTTTACTAATTAGTCATGGGTTCATCTTTCATGTAAAAACAACTCATTTCAAAGCATGTTTGATCACTTACTTAAATCTCTATTTTGTTCAAGTTTTTCACATATACTTGCAAGTATAACGATCATAAACATAATTACATCATCAATTTCGTCATACTATCTGTAATATCCAATTCAAGACTATCACATTCAAGTTCCTTTTTATAGAACATCTTTCAAAATGCAAAATTGCAACTTACCTTATGATATAGGCATGGATAATTAATAATCAAGCTTCATGCACAAGATTTATCCTCAATTCACCCTTGAATTTGCTAGAATTTGTGTTTGAAGGTTCTTAGGTGTTTTTCTCCCCTTCCCCCTCTAAATCACACACACACACACACACACAAGTATGTGTGTGTTTTGTGTTTTCATCTTTAAATACCCACACCTTTTGTTCATAACTCATTTTAGCCTCTATGATTTGGTTTTGTTATGATTAAGACACCATTCACTCATTTATCCACATATTACAAGTAGTCAACTAGGTTAAATATTCCTTGTTATGTACACCATGCCAATTATTAAACGAACATGATAATTGGATACACAAAGTTCGGGGATGCTACAGCCCGACTTAATTTAAGCACCGATAGCCCGGGCCTTTTATAAAATTTTATATTATAAAACATTTACTCATTTTTATTTAACATTAGGTTTATTTATTTAAATCCTAATGTTTATCGTATTAACGTTTACCCTTAATGTCATTTTACCCGCTCATTCCTAGTTACTTTGGTTTAATTACCATATCCGGTTTTTTTGGGATGTTACATTTACTCAGTTTAGGGTTAGACCCATTCCCTTAAAGATATATTTCATATCTATTAATTTACATAAGAAAAAGTTTTGTGAGAGCATTTTACTATTCAAATTTTTACTAGTCTTAACCCCTAAACTTTCAGTTTTTACATATCATCCTCCTCCTCAAATACTTAGCCCTTAAACTTTTTTTTACTTTTTTAATTTTTTTTACGTTGCTTTATTGTCGTTTCAACTTCGTTATTCATTTTTACGATATTTTTTACGTTTCGGTCTAACTTTTACGCGTTAACACGCTACACACGTGAATGGATCAACATTTTTACGTATATTATTATTATTATTATTATTATTTGTAGTTTAACAATCGCGTAGCAACGTGCGGGTCCTATGTTGACTTAGTTTTGCTCATCTATGTTTTAGGTTTTGGTCTATTTTTGTGAGTTAACACACCTTTTTTACAATAAAATTACACGTTTCGGTCTAAATTTTGCGATTTAATACGTTACGCTTGTGTGCTTTAACGTTTTTATGTCTATTTTTGTGGTGTAACAATCCCATCGCAACACACGGGTTCAAAGTCGACTTAGCTATTCTAATATATGCTTTACATTTTGGTCCAATTTTTGCGAGCTAACACGCCGCAACGCGCATGTGTGGTTAAACGTTGTAATGTCTACTTTTTGTATGGTTTAACAGACCCGCCGTAAAGCACAGTCCTAAATACCAGTTATATATATTTTAAAACTCGAGACTTGAAAATGAACCTTAAATCATTACGTTGATTGAGAAGAATTCATGAATAACATTGGACCAAAGACCTATAGTTGTGGAGGTATCTAAATGAGCATAATATGAAACAAAATATTTTAAATTATTTTAATATTAGAAGTAAACTGCAGTTTTCATCTCTGTAATGTTTGCTCCAATTAACACGTTTCGTCCACCCTTAACAATTCTCGCCTTTAACCTTTCATGTTTTTAACACTTTTAATCTAATTTACTAACTCCTTTAGATTTTTTTTCATTATTCTTGTTAAATGTCTAAAATAACCTTGTTAAATAAAATGGATAATACATATAAAAAACTAATTAAAAAATATAAAAAAAGATTTAACCTAATTTTCTTAGAAGCAAATACTCGATCTCTTTCTCTCTCTTTCATCCCCATCGACGTGCACCACCACCTACACCATACATCACATCAAACCAACACACCACAATCATCCACTATCAACCACCAATCCCCCTAACCTTCGCAACACCATCACACACCACCATCCCCATCTCCAACGAGAATTTCGGAAACTCCGTTATCCACCATCATACCATCCACCATTAGCCAAAGATTGTAACAGCCACCCACATCCATCTCCGCCACAAACAATAAGATCTCACAATGACCATGAACTATTTTAGATCAGATTCCTAGTCACCCATTAGTGCATCTAACACCACCCAATTTATCCGTTATTCCACCCTATACGATGAAAAATTCAGCGGAAAGAAGGTGAACTTTGCCGCCACTATTGACACCATCGCCCCATTTGATTCAATCGAAATCGAAGCAACTTGTACTTCATGGAAGCAGATGATTATAAGATTCGTTGGGATTATAAACAGATTGACGAATTTGTTGCGAGATTTAACTCGTGATTGCATCACGAATTCGAATGTGTCTGGATACAATGAATCGAATTCGAAATGATGGATGATTGAATGAAATAAAGATAGTGTGAATATTAGGGGAATAGGTGACTGAAATTTGGGGGAATTGGTGATAGAAAACTTGGGAAATATGTTTTTGGTTAGTGGTGGTTACAAACATCGGGTGTGCTGGTAGGAAGTGGTGGAGGGGGTCTGGTGGTGGTGTGAGTTGGTAGTGGTTGGTGTGGTAGTGGGTTTGGTAGTCTAGGACATATGTGGGGAGAAGAATATGGAATCAAGGGTATATAAGTAATTTCACATGAAAACTAATAGAATAGTTTACAGACGTTAGGACCAGAGAATGATAACGTTAGGAGAACAAACTTCATGGACGTAAGGTGTTAAGGTTGGACTGGAAGTGCTAACTCAAGCAAACCACAAGGATCAAAATTGTAATTTACTTTGATATTAATAATTGTTATTATGAAAAAGGAGTATGACTTACTTTAGTAATAGCCAATGACATGCTAGCCCACATGGTAGAGGTACATGCCTCTTAGAGAGAAGGACCCGTGTTCAAACATAGGAAAAGGAAAGAAATTATTAGAGTAGGAATAACATTTTTTTTCAAAAAACTTACTTTGGTAATTTTAAATGATAAAATAATACAATAGATCAACATATAACAAACATTTAAAGATATGAAACTAAGTTTGCTTATGCCATGTGTAATGATCTCATGCCCCGTGAGATGGCAGTGACACTTGCGTCATACACAGCTCCACAAGGTGTTACAATGTAGGGAAGGGTTTCGAGATGATGCAGTTCACGCGTGAAAGAGGGAGAATGGTGGCATTGTGAATTAATTCTGAGGGCCAATAAAAATACAAGTAGCAGTTCGCCCAACTTTTTTTATGTTTTTAAATTTATATAATTTTAATATTATTTTAATGGATGGTGTATAGTGAAACGATTACCCTATGTAATGAAATAAAATGAAAGAAAGATTTTTGGTGATATGACATTCACTTTATAATGTGACAATAAAAACGGGAGAACACATTGCACATAGCCATATTATGAAGTTAGTGAGTAATTATCGACATATATGTGACAAAGGCGGAGTTCGGCTAAAAAGTCCAAATTTTCTAAAAAGTGTAAAAAGTCATAAAACACTATATTTTCAGCCATAAAACAAACACACCTAAAACTCACAAATAACACATTGAAGACTATAAAAACACTATATTCAAACCATAATAGTCCATAAAAACTTCAAACACACAATCGTAGAACTATGAATATAAAACACAACATGCTAATCAACATAAAAAACAACAATGTTTGTCATTCGATAATCAGAGCCTTATCATCCAAAACACAAAACACAACCCACATTTTGTTATTTATGATGTTTTTGTAATCTTCATTTTGTTATTTATGTGTTTTGTGTATGTCTTATGGTTGACATTTTGATGTTTTATGACTTTTTACACTTTTTTGAAAATTTAGAATTTGTAGCCAACTCCTAGCCTATGCGCGACTAATGCAACAAAATTCCAAAATAAAATAATTGTAAAATCTTCAAACATGTACATAAAACATGTAGTCTAAACCAACAAAATAAAAACATGTTCTATAATATTTTCTAGCAACATTATAGTATTTAGCGACGTGTCAATAAGGGAAATATGTTGGTGGCAGTTATTGACCTTTGCGACGGAATATTCACCAACGATCTGTAGACAATTGTGAAGATAAAACTTAGAACGGTACTTTGTTTGAAGCTTTTTAGTTGGTACTACTTAAGAAGTGTTGCTACAGGTAATTAGCACTAGTGATCCGGTTAAAACATACACAACAATAGCCCCACTACCTTTAAGTTTGAGATTATATAACAAAGGGGGACGGGGAACCCTCACGGGTAAGCCCTCCAGCTTCGAACCCACACCAGCACACTGCCGCCACCCCCACGGGTTGGCTTAGTGGGTACTTACTCCGGTTAGAGGAACCCGTATGCCATTTGTGTGGATCGATGGTCTTTGTGACCGTTGAACAGTTTTTTGACTGTTGAGGAGGTTTTAAAAAATTATTTTGATTATTTATTTATACACTATAAATAACCACACCACTCACTCAAATCTTATACCATTCTCACTCAGATCATATTATACCATTCTCACACAAATCTTAAACCATTCTAACTCAACTCTCTTTTGTCAATGGCTAATATCTCGAACAATGACTTGGGTATTTTTTTTACCGCCCAATGATTTTGAAGACGATTTTTTGTCAAGCGATAATAGCTTGAACTTTTTTCAAAGAAATGCTTGAGGAAGCCAAAGGAGAAGACACAACAACATCGTCAGACATTCCTAAAAAATCGTCAACGTGATCGCGTAAAAGGTAACGAAAAAATTATGAATGAATATTTTGTTGATGAACTAAAGTATGATCATGAAACATTCGACTATCGGTTTCGTATGTCGAAACGGTTGTTCTTAAAAATTGTTGGTGATGTGGAAACACAATATCCTTTGTTTCAAGAGGGATATGACGGGAGGTTGAAAAAGAGTTTTACGGCAATACAAAAAGTTACATCCGCTTTAAACAACTCGTTAGTGGTAATACTCCTAATGAGAGCGATGAGTATTTACAGATGTCCGAAAGGACTTCACAGGAATGCGTAACGTTGTGAATCAATTGTACGGTGAGGAGTTCTTGCATAGGCTGACAAGCAATGACGTAATGATTTTGTACCAAAAGCACAAAGAAAAACACCATATTCCTGGGATGTTAGGTAGCATCTATTGTACGCATCTTGTTTGGAGGATGTGTTGCAAAGAGTTACGAGGCCAATATTCGAGAGGCAATCACAAATACCCAACGGTCAGGGTCAAAGTGGTTGCATCACAATATTTATGGTCTTGGCATGCGTATTGTGGTTCGCCTGGTTCACTCAACGACATCAATGTTTTCCAACAATCTCCAATATATCTCGCTGAACAGAATGGAATTGCACCTAAGTGTCCATTTCAAGTGAACGGACATACATACAAACCTGGATACTATCTGACCGACGGAATCTACCCTACTTGGTCAACGTTTGTGAAAACATTTCCATATCTCTTTGATCCGAATGAAAAGAAGTTCAATAAATTGGAAGAAGGGGCAAGAAAAGATGTGGAGAATGCTTTTGCTGCGCAAAAAGGGAAATGAGGCATACATAGGAGACCCATGTGTGCTATGACTGTAGAATATATTATTAGCGTGGTGTATACGTGCTTCATACTACACAATATAATCTTAAAGGATGACGGGAAAGCATTCTCACCGGTCCACATCCTAGATTGGTCATCGAACCCATTTTTGACATTGATACTCTTCGTGAGTTGATGGATTGAGATCCACATTATCGACTAAAAATGATCTTCCAGTCCATCTTATAGCTTAAGTTCTATTGTACCTTGAGGAGGAAGACGATGAGTAGTTTCGTCTTATATCTATATTTTTTTCTTTCTTAATTTAATTGTACTTTGAGTAAACTTTCGTTTTGCTACCTGTGGTTTGGTCGTTTTAACGATTTTTCTCCAATCCTTTAAAAATAGTCATCTTACTCCCTGATCTATGAAGCTTATATCTATTTCACTCCCCGCCCTAACGCCATCCAAATCAACTGTTAAGTCCTGGTCACATGCCCCTCACATGAGGGGCATTTTAGTCTTTTCCCATCCTGGATAATTTTAACATCTTTTTTATTGATAAGAAAAATAAAAATAAAAGATAAGTACTTATTAACATAATTATTAAAACCAAATAGTTACAATTCACCTTCTAGGGTTTCACCCACTTTATCTAGTCATATGTATTCACCATCTTCTTCTCCTGCAAGTGCCCCGTCGGCAATCATCACCATCGCCAACTCTTCTCCTGTCGCCGTCAAACATCACCACTGTTAGGGCATAGCCACCGCCAAGAATCACTTCCCTAGCTGCAAAAACACCGGAATCATCATCACCACCCCACCCTACATCTGTCGCCATCACCCACCACATCTGCCGCTATCGCCATCACCACCCCACCCACTACACCTTCTCTCTCTCTCTCTCTCTTTCTCTCTCTCTCCAAGTCACCACCTTTTCGTCAAAAGGTTTCACCTTTTAAAACAAATCCTAGAATCAGACCCTAGCTTATAACATCAAAACCCCCAAATTTCAAAATCCCCATATTTTGAACTCCTATTTCTCTCTCATTCTTTGTTTAATTCAGAAAATACCAACAAAATGTGTATACAGAAAGAGAGAAAGGGACCGAATGAGAGAGAAATATGAGACAGAGAGAGGAACGCGGAACGGTGGTGATGGTGGAGTATGTTGATGATGGTGACGGTGAAGTCCATTGAAATCTGGTTTTAGATCTACTTTTAAAGGATTTTCGAGCAGTTAAGGAGGCCGCCGGAGCGTGTGGGGGTGGTGCAAGATGGTGGCTGTCAGGTGGAGGTGGTGGTCGGGTGGGGTTGTTGCAAGGTGGTTCTCGGGTGGGGCTGGTACAACGTGATGGTAGTGGTGGTTAGTGGAAATGGTGGAGGGGGATGGTGGTAGTAGTTGTTGAGAGAAGATGATGGAAGGGGGTGGTGGTTGTTGTTCGGTGGGTTAGGTGGTGTCTGATGGTGTGGGTGGTGGTTATTACAGTATAGAAAGAGAGATGCAGGGATGGAAGGGAATGATTTCTTTAGTTATATACATATAATTAATAATAACATAAGGGAGGATGGGAAAAGATTAAAATGCCCCTCATGTGAGGGGCATGTGACCAGAATTTAACAGTTGATTTGGATGACGTTAGGGTCAGGGAGTGAAATAGAGATAAGCTTCATAGATCAGGGAGTAAAATGGTCATTTTTAAAGGACTGGGGTAAAACCATTAAGACGACCAAACCACGGGGAGCAAAACGGAAGTTTACTCTTGAATTTTTTTTTTTTTTTTTTGTAATTTTATTAGTTTGTTTAATTTAAATGAAAAAAACAAAAATTCAAGGGTCTCTTGTAGTGCAAAGGTAGGGCGCTGCCAATGATTTGTAGTGTAAGAATGAATTTAATATGATGTAAGTTGATAGGCCAGGGAAAGGGTAGTACCCATGGGTGCCCCTTCCTCCCTAAAAAGTGTTTTTGAGTTTACTTGTTAATAATAATACTAGATTTATATTTTTTTAAACTAGTAAATGTTTTTTAAAATAAAATTTTGTATTTGAATATATGGTGGCTTATACCCTTTGTAAACGGGATAGTTAAATGGTTATATTGTCTTGGGGGGGGAGAGCGCGTGTGTTAGTGTATGTGTGTGCGTGTGTGTGTGAGAGAGAGGGGGGAGAGAATGATTAGCAGGATAACAACACTCTCCACACTACAAACTTACAAGATGAAGGGGGTGTTCCCCTCCATCCCACGTGGCCACGTCACCACCTTGCATCCCTTCCTGTGAGTATAATGTGTTGGACCTACAAAAGAACAGATGATATTTAATGCTAAAACATGATCAAGTGATCAAGAAATAAACAGAAACTTGAACCAGATTCTCCCTAAAGATAGTGAATCTTGAACACCTAAATTAGAGCATCTGTTGAAGACAAGCAAACATCTGATCTAAGCCTTGGAACTGCTATTCAAGAAGAAACAAGGTATGTTGAAGAGCAAAGGTCTGTTAAAGCAAAGGTCTGATGAAGAAGACCAAACATCTGTCTGGCCAAACAAATGTTTGGAATCAAATCAACAGAGGTTTCTCAATGTAACAGTACTTGTTTTGTATCAGTGTTTAGCATAGTTAGATCAAATGTTAGATTTGCACAGATGTTTACAACATATGTGGAATCTTTTCTGTTAAGAATGTTAGATGTCACTATCAAGGTGATGTCAGCCAATCACCAACAGAGCTTTCGTACTTAGTATAAATAGATCTCACCTGTTAGAGATCTAATTATCACTACACATCACCCTTTCTTTTGTCGAAACAGTCTTTGTTATAGTGATCAGACTGAAAGGGTGTCTGTAGAATTAATCTTTTGTAAAACATTTGAATCAATAAAAAAAAATTGTTGATAATGACTTCTCGTTTGTGATTGCTTATCTTTTATATAATACAAAATTGTTTTGAGCTTAAATTGTTAATTTATCACAAACCTTATAAACTCATACTTAAAATAATGCATAGCCTTATATGAGACTTGCATTCATGTTAAAACTTTACTGCTCAATTATTATTTATTTTTTTGACATTAAAGTGATATCATCTTTTGCTCGTCAACTTCAAAGTTCAACCTATGTTTTGTCTATGATGACCGACTTATAAGCTAACTTATACAAATTATCTATCTTGACTTAGTACGAATTTCTAAGTTGACCAACACTAGATCAATTATATAAGACGAAAATTTATTTAATAGTTATATGAATCAATTGTCTAACTAACTTGATGAAAATATCTCAGTTATACAAACCATAGTTAACTTAGATATACGTTGGTAATTAGGGTCGATGTTAGTTCATTTTTGTATGTCCGTTATTGTATGCATAGACTTAGTGTAGTCGTGTGTAGTAGATAGGAGAATTGTAAGAAAACGATTTCATGCTAAATGTTTAAGGTGTGGAGTGAGATCATTTAAAGCTTAAATGATCTCACCATTTATAAATAGAAGGATCATTTGCATTTCTCATTTAACTTTGATTGTTAGATCTTTCTAGAGAGAGAAAGTGTATGTGTGTGAGAGAGTGTGAGGGAAGATAACTAGAGGTGATCTCTCGGTGTGAGTGATGTAAACTCTTTCGGTAATACAGTCTGTATCGGTTCGGTCGTTCTTGTTTATCTACCTATTTTGTTCGTTTATTTACCAAATTCAACCCAATTGATCTGACAAGTGCACTTTAATTGGTATCAGAGCAGGTTATCGATCTAATAGTTTATTAGATCACCTTGCTCCTGATTGTTTGGTTGAATTTGGCGAAATTTTGAAGCATTTTTTTAAAACTGTGGGTTTTTGTATCGCGAACTGGTATATGCTTCAAATTCGAATCAAAACGTGCTTGTTTGTTGAAATATATTGGCTAGGGTTGTTACTCGCGTGTTTTTGAATCAATAGAGCTAATCGGTGTCTAATTTGGTTGAGAATTGAGGTGTTTTTGGTTGATTAAGTGTGTGCAGTGGGTTATGTATGGTGCGATCTAATTTTGTTTATTCTAGATCTAAACGTGTTTAAATGTTAAAATTGATCATGCATGAATATTTGGGTTTTTTTTTTTTAATACAAAGCTTTTGATCCATTTTACATTTGGTTGAGATTTGAGTGATTACGTTCAGATCTTCATGTTCATGTGAATTGAAAGTTCTGAAGTTCATCTTGTTTTAGTGGTCTTGGTGAGATATCATTTAGCTTGTTTTAGTGATATTGTGAGATTGTTTAGGGAGAATGTAGTGGTATCGTGAGATTGTTTAGGGAGAATGTAGCGATCTCATTCATTCTTTTAGTCATCTCTTAACGATCTCACCAACCACATCCAAATGATCTAGTGTCGCTTTTAAATGATCTCACTTATCAGTCCAAACCTCATCCAAATCTAAACGATCTCACAGTCTATCATCAAATCAAATGTTTTAAATACCAAAATCAAGACTCGGTTTTTCGAGAACGCGTTGGGTCCGTTGGAGACCAGTTCATGATAGTGAAGATATGGGTTATTAAAGATTGTGGGGTGTAAGACCCTTAGTCCAATTATACGTTTATCATGTAAATTTTGACTATAATAATGTATTTACGGTTAAACATACACTTAAAAATACTGGTTCATTAAAACATTTTAAGAAATAAAACGTTTCAACATTTTGTAAATGCATTCGTCGTTTAAAACATGACGACGAAACATGTAGCGGAAGCTTGAATTCTTGATCGTGTTCGGTTCTTCATTGAGCTTGATCGCCCTCCGATATGTTACATTATACCTACATTTCATAAAACATGAAATGTTTTAGTTATACGGAATTTATAAGTATTTAAACAAAACCGTAACTAAAAACGAATAGCTTATAATCATTGCTAGATGTTTAACCCGTCGCGTACAGCGCCGGTTGCTTGGTTTCTATAACCAAAGTGGCCATAAACGTCAGTTATTGAAGTTTATGAAGTATTAAAACAGATCCGTAGCGTAAAAACAACACAGCGACAACTTTTGCTGAATTTAATACCCGTCGCATGCCGCGACGGGATGTGTGCTTAGCTGTCGTGTGCCGCGACCATCGTCGCGTGCCACGACCATGTTTGGGGTTTTCCGTCGCGCGACGCGAGGACCCTATTTCGACAGCAAGTTTGGTTCAGGTCTGCATATTTTCCAGCCAAGCTCAGTTTTACGAAAACGGCCATAACTTGGTCGTTATTGATCCGTTTTACGATCCGTTTCTTCCTACGTGATCGTAAATTGATTCTCGATAATATGGAGTTAAAATCCAATATTCAGATTAACAAAATTTAAGACTTTTAAGCCTTCGGCTTATTATCTTTTTACCAAAATTTGACCCATTCATGCATTTATCAAACAAACATATTTATTTGATCCTAATTTCTCATGAACCTTATAATTTCAATGTTGGCTATCATACTAGGTTCAAATCACGGGTTTCAAAAGTATTTTAAACTCGTTTTCGCTCATATGCTTATTTTGACCCGTTAAGGGGGTTTTAAGCATATTTTCAACACGAATCACTTTCATTCGTTTCTAGCATTATATTACCACATTTCTTATCAACTAATCTTACTCCACAACTATATGTGTGTCGGATATAATGTGGTAACTTATAAATTCCGAGTTTTACCTCTCGGATCATTATTTTACGGCAAAGACTCTTATAGAGTCAATTGACCCAAGATTTACATCTTTCGCTTTTTATACTTATTTTAAGTATTTATTTAAGCATACTACTCGTTTCCAAACAACCTTTAAGGGTCGTTCGCTCGATTTAGCTTACAAGGGCATTTTGGTCCATTTTCACCTTTCATTAAAATGAAGGACTTTTAAAAACATTCTCGACCCAAAAGTCCTTTTAATCTATGAATTTGATTTGAAAAGTCATTATATTTTCAAACACAATGACCATTATATGAATCATTCGGTTTACTTATTAAAGTAACCAAATGTCTATTTGAATTCATTTAACTCTCAATGAACCTCTAGTTCCTATTGAGTAGTTAACCTATTGTATATACCTGGCTCGGATCAATAGATTGACCCGTTTCGATACTTAGTAGGATGTAAATATCAATGTCGTGTCGGAACATCATAATTCAAACAAGACTTTATATTATTCGTAACCTATAAAACCATTTAATACAAAGAGTGTAAGCAGTACTTACCTAGCATCCAGATTATGCTTTTTCTTCATTCTTAATTCGTTTGACCCGATTCCTTCCCAAGATTTCACCTAGCTTGTCAGGCGTCAAACTATCACCGTAAGTTGTAAGATGGTTAGACTAGTCATAATCAGTCAAGACTATTCCATCCTACGATCTTTATGTTGACTTTTTAAAGTCAACTGCCTATTGACAAAAGAAATTACACGATGTAGCTTAACTACTCGTTTTTATTACTTTGCCACTATACGGTAAGCATCCTTATTATGCTATCGTTTTTATCACTTATTTAACAAGTTCTTGTAACCATAAGTTACCGAATTATTAATTGATGATCTTAAACATCATTTAACATGAACATATTATCAATTTTTATCATATCATACTAAACTCATATCCTAGTAAGTATGATTATATACTCAAACACATAATTTGTTCAAGTATTTCCTGATTCATATGAGATATGATGATTCTAATCATAATTATATCATCAAATTCATCATATGATTAATACCCACTTATCCTAGTGTGGTAAATCATCAAATCATTCAAATTATAGCATCATATGTAAAATTTTCACTTAGGGTTTGATTCCTAAGCACATATACATCATTAATTCAATCATAGCTTCAATAAATCATTCATAATTCGTGATTATGATGATTATTCAAATTTCACAACTTCATAAATCATCAAAATTTGACATACCTTATAATCCCCTAGCTTGGGTGATCATTAATTCACGTTCAATTGTGAATTTGAGCTTCAATTTAGCCTTCAATTTGATGATTTAGAGTGAACTAGGGTTTTGAACTCCTGGGGAGTTCTTCAGGTTGTACTGAACACTCTCAACACACACTAAGTGTGTGTTTTTTGTTAGACTTTTGTATTTATAACATAACTTTCAAGTCTATCCACCTTGGCCCCTTTTTTTTGTTAGTTTATTAAGTAGGCCACAACCCACTTAATTTCTAACAATTATTCCCACTTATTAACTATGTGACAACTCGAGATTTCAAGACCTTTCCTTTACACGTCACCCATTTTACTAACCTGTTTTATATTTCGTTGTACAGTGTATTTTGCATATTATTTTAGAATGATTGTTATGTTGGTGGTTAAATGTAAACTTAGGATTGTTTTAATGTGTTATCATAGCATGTTCATGATTATAACTCTGACAAAGAACTAGGACCCCTCATCAACTCTACTGCTCGACGAAACATGTCTTTCGTCATTATCCCTCTCGACGAAATATGGTCTTTCGCCATAGGGAGTGTTTCGCCGGCCCAGGTCATTTCAAAGCCCAGTAAGGGCCCAGTTCACTGATTTGATTATTTGACCTTATAAACCATGCGCATAATTCATAAAATCTATCTTATCGCAAACCCTAGCTCTTTGTCTCTCCCAAGCGGTCGACGGCAGACCATCATCTCGAAGCTCACTCCCTTTCGGTTTCGACATTGTGTGCACATAATTCATAGGTTAGTATATTCATATTTGTTTTGGTTGTTATTGTTTCATCTTGAGTATTTATGATTTGAATCCTGTGACAAGATGATTATGCACACTTGAATAATGAAGTCTTGATAAACCTGATGTGATAATAAAAATCAATCGATGCGATCTATCAATGTTCTTAAATGTTAGCAAATGTCTATTGATAAATTAGGGATGTATGAGATGAATCTTCGGTGGTTTTCTTGTGTTAACAAATGGGTAGACTTGGTAGGGTAATAGGGTAACATGATCGATGAACTGTGACTGCAGAATATGTTTATGATAATGATTGTATTTGGCTTAATAATTGATGATTGGGCATAGATCGATTATAATTCTGATTATTAGATAACGATTCAGATTTACATGATGTTAATATTCATATACTTGATTTGGGTGTTATCGATTGATCTTGATCATGTGTGGTTATATAAACAAGATATTAGGGTTCGTATGAACATGAGTAGTAATCGATTAAGTTATAATGATTGATCTGATTGGAAAACTGCAAAACGTGTTAGAAACTGTAACTGTCTGTTCGGGGTTGTGATGAAAAACTAGGTTCATCATTGATCTGGTCCTTTACGAAACACTAGGTCTTTCATCACCCATATTCTCGACGAAACACTAGGTTTTTCGTGACCCCTCATCTCGACGAAACATGGGGTGTTTCGTTACCCCTCATCTCGACGAAACATGGGGTGTTTTGTTGTGAAAGTAAATGAGCTGAATAGTAGGTGACTATGATGTTGATAGTGATAGATACTTGTGTGTGTATACGATCCTTGTTGCATGTCAATAGGAATAAGAAACTTGGTTCGATTAGTATGTATAGCAAACTCACCTGTGATGTTATGTGATACTTTGTGACATTCACATGAGATGTGAACTTGTGTTAGAAATGTGTATTTGCTACCTGCTATACTGTGATCTCGTGACAGATGTAAACTGTGTAAAGATCGATAACTTGATTGATTGTAAGACTGATGTTATTCATAACCATTGTTGGGAACATGAATTTGTGACGTAAATGCGTATGAAAACCAATCATCTGCTATGTGTTGTGTGATTTGTCAAACGTGATGTGGGTATTTATTTATGAAACTGATTATCTTTGGTAACCACGGTAGGGTATGGTTGACCAACTTGGAACGGGTAATGTAACGTAACGTACCGAGCAATCTAAGGTGAGTTCACTGCTCTTTTTCCAAGCATACGTCCCGGGGAGGGACATCTGGTAAACGTTCCAGGGAGGAATGTCGGGTTATTGGGATGTTGGTTAATACACTCATATCTATCACTTAAGTCCCTTCTACCGATTGTTGTCTGGAAGGCAACGGGGTATTAGTTAATAGCGCTATTTAGGTTTGGCACCCTCACACCGCACCGGGGAGGTCAGGAGTGAACTAATGACCCCAATCTTGACCATTGCTTTGATAGAGGCTTTGGGGAACAGGGCAAATAATCTGGAGCCATCGGCGGTAATCGAGTTATTAACAACATCAATCTCTGAAATGTTTTAAACTCATATCTGGTAACTAAATGTGTTAACAAACTTTGAACTCACCAGCGTCGTCTGACACACTTGTCTGCATGCTTGCAGGTCTATAGGGTTATATCATTGGAACTTGCTGTCTGGGAAGCTGGAGTGGTCATGGGTCGAGATACACGGAATCGCAAGACAAGTCTAATGGTTTTCGTACATGTGGTTTATGAAACACCTAACAAATGATTTATGCTTCCACTGTATACAATGAATTACATTTAACGTTTTGTAATACTCTATGTTAAGGAATGAAAGTTTTTAATTAAATTTAGTTATGAGTTCAATGTGATTGGTGGCTAGATCCCGGTACGTCACACGCCTCGCGGGTGTTCCCGCACGTGGTATTTTGGGGGTGTGACAAACTAGGTTAAACATTCCTAGTTAAATTAGCGGGTTTGGGGGAATTCATGACTAATTTTATTTTAAATCTCGTTAACTCGGGCTTTTATAAACTTTATTTCCTCAAAATCTTTCGTTTAACTTTTTAGTAGATATTAGGTTTAGTTATATAAATCCTAATATTTTCCGGGTTAATTTTACCACTAACGGTACTTTACCCGTCTTTTAAATATTAACATGGTTTGATTACCAAATCCATTTTTGGGGTGTTACAAGTCTATCCCCCTTAAAGAGGTTTCGTCCTCGAAACCTTTCTTACATAGTTCATTGAGTTTTAAACTCAATGCGCTTGATCTCGATAATCAATTGAGCATTGCTCATATTTTAACCAATTGTTAGTATTACCAAAAAAGTATGGTAATATATATTTGGTTACACAGCATATACGTATCTCATACGAAATAATGCGACTCAAAATAATGTAATCTCGTTATTTCAACCAGTTTGGTTAACTTAGCGAAATCCATCGCTTTTATACTATCGAATTCTTCGTGAATCCGTTACTTTGCCCCGTTTAGAGGTTTTTAGTGAAATCTTTCATTTTTTTTAACAAACAACACCTTTGTTTGTGAATTTATTCATTCGGTTCATTCGTATGGAATCCACCGCTTAAGAACAAGCCGAATTTTTCTTGATTTTTTTTACCTTAATTACTTAACACAATTTAATATGTAATATTAACAAAATTCTATAAAGCATGTAACCACATACCTTATAGCTTTATTCTTCAATCATGCTATTGCTTAATTTGACTTCCCAACACTTTACTTGTGTTGCCTTATGATCCCTCATATAGGTTATCAGTATTTTTCGTTAGTGAGGCCTCACGGCCGTCACTTTCATCTTGTACTATTTACCTTTATTGTTTACTTGACTGAGTCGCCAAAAACTGGCCACTTAGTCATATAAGTTTATAAATTATGTTTATTCCACGCTAATCTCATAATGAATAGCGTATTAAACAAGTTCTTAATTTGAATTTTGACCTTAACCGGTCTCACTAACTAGACTTATTATTCCAGTTACTTTATACCCAACTCTCGGGCTACTATGTGATTATATTTCACATTACCGTTCTTGACCATGATCGCGTCACGTCATGTTTAAGTTTATATCCTTCTTTCATTCTTGAAAATATTTCTTTACAGTCTTTGTTTTACGCAGGCATTTTCAAATATTTTCCTCGCTTTGTCTAAATAACCCGTAGGTTCTTTCACTTGGCCTCGCGGGCTATTTCTTTAGGCTTTTACCTCTCTAAGGTGAGGCCTTTATAGTTCATTTCTTTCTATTCATGACCCGTGGGTCATTTTAGTCCCGTAGACTTTTATACTGCTTATAACCCGAAAGTTATAATGATCCCATAGATCATTGTTTTCTATGTTTGAAAATCATTTGTTTTCAAGTTTAAAATCCGTTAACCTTGACTGTAGTTCGTGACTACACTCGTTTTATTTCGGATCATTCTCCCGACTCTATGACTTCTCACGTCATTTATGCGTCGGTTCGCCTTATGCTCAGCGTTATCCGGTTTACATATATATTTTTCTTGTAACCCATTACCGGGCTACCATCAAGCATTATGTTTTATTTAACCCGTTTGACTTGTTTGTGTAAAATCTATCACTTATGAACTATCAAACTTTATTCGTTATTTAACCCGTTCAACCTCAAATAAGTTGAACATATTTATTCAAAATTTCTTTTTTTGAGAAATTTTATCATATTTTAGTCATAACTCATAATCCAAGTCCTTTGACTTTCAATCCGCGTTCCCGTCTCTCGGTTTACGCATATGTTTAAATTCCTACCCATCAACCGGGTGATTTATTGAAGTCATTCTTAATGTAACCCTTTGGGTATGCATTTAGACTTCGTTTTGACTTGTTTGATCGTCTTAGCGAAATCCATCGCTTTATTTAACTAAACCTTTATTCTTTATGTGACCATGCTTGATGGTCTTATAAATTCTGAATGATGATTATCATCATCATCCCTTCTTTACTAAGACCAAAGTCAATGACTTCGATCGTCTTTTTGTATGGGCAATACCTTCGTTTCTATGACCTCATGGGTCATTTATAATCTGGTTCTAGATGCCCTTTTTGTCAACCATGGTTCTTTCGTCCAAAATGACTTGTTTCACGAATTCCCTTGGGTCATTTATTTCTATGCGCGCCATACATCGTTTTTATGGTTCCCTCGAAAACCATTTATACGAGTATGCCCATAAGATTTCTTGACCCCAAGGTTCTTTTAACTTTTTCATTATCGACCTTACCAAATCGGACATAACTGTGCTCGTTATAAGAAGCTCATGGTATCACGTGTTCACTACTTACTTGGCCAGAGTAAGAGATCAACACATGGTACACATGACCTTATTATAATTACCACATCACGTCCCATGTAAGTAATCTCTCGTTTTATTTTATTTGGTAAAACTTTATTTAATTGCCAATTAACAATTACCAGTTTTACCCGTTTTATCCTTGAACATTTACAATGTTCCTTTTTATAACCATTTATACAATCACATTCGTCGATGTGATCATTACTTTTCTCAATCTAGATCTTTATTGAGAATACTTACTTGGATGATTACTTTCGTCCAAGCTTATATTTACACTAAATTTAGTTATTGACTCATTATTCACAACTGTGAATAATACTTATCTCTACTGAATTTCTCTTGGAAACGTCATCCTGGATAAGTAACCTATCCAGTTTTTTTTCCAAGTTTCATATTCTATATGCCACTTCTCATTCATCATGTATTCGTTGCGTATTTCTGTTTATGCTATAAGTTTAAGACGTGTACCTTGTAGATACTTGCCCTGATAAGCTCTCCTTGTTATTCGATCTCTCATTCGAGATCGTTTCTCGATTCTAGTCTTTAGCGTGTATGACTTACTTGTCATACTTCATACCATTTCTTATCGTATCGATAATTCTTTAGACTCTCATCATCTTTGGATACGAGGGTCCTTTAGCTATAACGTATACAAAGATTAGTAACGTTTATCATTAATAAGCGCCCGTATTATAATACAAGGCTTTCTACGACACGTGTTAACACACGTAATTCGTTTAACTATATCGGTCTTTTATCGCTTTATTTGGGGTAACGTGTTTTACTCGATAACCCTATGTGTTGTTTTCAACACTTTACATGATAGACCGTTAATGTATTGAATAACTTACCGGATTTTGCGATCAAGTCTCGAACCGAACACTTTACTCCTTAACCTGGAGCTCTGATTACCAACCTGTAAGACCCTTTGTCACGGCCCCCGGCCCGGTGTGACCCGGTCCCGGAGCCGCGGGACATAAACCCGTGGTATTTATTAATTGAGTTGACATCGGAAGTTTAACAGGATCTTTTAAAACTTGAAAATGCCCAATTATTTTATTTCACAAATTGGGACAAACCCCATAATTTACAGTATAGGAAATTTCACGAGGAAATCCCTTGTTCTACAAAACATGTTTATTTATTTTACTGAGCCACCACTTCAAGCTTGTTAGTGCTCCGTAGCACGTTTTCCTTGATTCACAATAAGTCACCTGAAACATGTTTTAAAACTATTTTATCAGAGGGGAAATTCTGGCGAGTCACTCAATTTCAGTAAAACGACACCTAGTTATAAATTACAGCATAAGAGCGATTACAATGGCTACTATCTTATTTTTATCTGGCGCCGTGTCACACCCTGGTGACGATGGTCATACCACTATTGGGTCCTTTCACCCAAGTAATGATGATTATCACTGTTAGGTTTGTTTACCTAACCGTGAGAAATTAGTAATGTGCACAATACCCCACTAGCCAGTGATTCAAGATAACCACGACTTAATCCCTGTAGTTATAACTTTTGAGAATAGTTTGAGGTTTAGTAAAACAGTTGATAAAAACATTGTAAGTTTAACTGGACAGAACCTTGACTACTGATTTAATCTTGTAACCTAGGGAAATAACAATGCACACGAAACTAGGTCAGTAACTTAGTACAACATTTACGATAATCTCACGAAATCAAAACCCTCACGACGAATGACAAAGTTTAGCCCGGATTCGGGCATCACTTAAACATCCATCGGATCGGTTTCAATCGATCGGACATTGTATCGTAGCAGTGATCGAGTTATTACCCTGTTGTCGCAGCAGCGGGTCGGGATTTTGATTGTTTTGTACTAAACAATATATAACTAAACGTATGAAGTGAGTTTTTCCGTCGTAACAAGACCCTCATGCAAGTGCCAAAGCCCTGATTTATATGCTGAAAAATGGGTTCTGTCGCGTGGCGCGCCAGACACACCTGGTCCTGGCGCGTGGTGCGACGGGTAACTTTTAGGGTAGGGTAGCCTCGTGTATTCCTAGCCTAGGTGAGTCAACCGTTCGACTATTTTCGCATTGTACAGCAAACTGTGTGGATAATTGTTAATTAGGGAATACCCCCCCCCCCCTGAGTTTTAGGGGCCCTGATCCTAGTTCCAATTGTTCTAAAAATTTTAGGGGTCATGCAATATTACTTGGGGGTCTCAATTAGGGTTTCCTATTGGACATAATAAAATAAGAAATAGTAATTTTTGGCGAGAGTTGTTACATCCTCCCCACCTTATTAAAATCTCGTCCTCGAGATTTACTGGAACAAGTAGGGATACTTTCGCTTCATTTCGGATTCAAGATCCCAAGTGTAATCTGATCCTCTCTTTGAATCCCACTTGACTTTGATCAGCACTAGTCTTTTGTGCTTAAGAAACTTGAACTTTTTATCTTCTATCTGAAGTGGTCTCTCTACAAATTTCAACTTTTCATTTACCTCTATATCTTGAAGAGGTACTACCAGGGATTCTTCGGACAAACATTTCTTGAGGTTAGATATATGAAACACGTCATGTACTCCAGCCAGTTCCTCTGGTAGTTGTAGGCGATAGGCGACTGGTCTTATTCGCTGGATTATTGGGACTGGTCCTACGTACCTTCGAATTAACTTTCCCTTCTTACCGAACCGAACTACTCCTTTCCAAGGAGAAACTTTTAAGAGTACCTTGTCTCCAATTTGAAATTCCAGTGGCTTTCGTCGATTATCTGCATAACTCTTCTGGCGATCTCGAGCCGTTTTCAGTCTTTCCTTGATTTGAGTGATCTTGTCGGTAGTTTCTTGTACAATCTCGGGACCTGATAATTGACTTTCTCCTATTTCTGCCCAACAAACTGGAGTTCTGCACTTTCGTCCATACAGTGCTTCGAATGGGGCAGCTTCAATGCTTGCATGGTAACTATTATTATAGGAGAATTCAATTAAGGGTAGGTGGTCATCCCAGTTTCCACCAAAATCTATCACACATGCCCTGAGCATGTCTTCCAGGGTTTGGATCGTCCTTTCACTTTGTCCATCTGTTTGGGGATGGTAAGTTGTACTTAAATTTAATCGCGTCCCCATGGCTTCTTGGAAACTTGTCCAGAAATGCGAAGTGAAACGACTATCTCTATCCGATACAATAGAGAGTGGTACTCCATGTAAGGATACTACTTCGTCTACGTACAACTTTGCTAACCTTTCCATGCTAAAGGTTTCTTTCATAGGTAGAAAATGAGCTGATTTGATTAATCGATCCACAATTACCCAAATCGCATCATTACCTTTTCTAGTTTTGGGTAACTTAATAACAAATTCCATGGTTATTAGTTCCCATTTCCATACAGACATTTCTAATTGTTGTAGTAGATCTGAGGGTTTCTGATGTTCTGCCTTAACTTGTGAACAAGTAAGACACTTAGATACATATCTAGCTATGTCCTTTTTCATTCCGATCCACCAGAAGTTATTTCTTACATCTTGGTACATCTTATTATTACCAGGATGCATGGTATACCTAGATTTATGGGCTTCTTCTAAAATCTTATCTCTTAAGTCTCCTTGCTTAGGTACCCAAATCCTTCTTTTGTGGAATCTCCAAATTCCATCAGTTCCTTGCTCTAATTCCTTTATTCTTCCTTTCATTCCTTCAGCATCATCCTTGATTGCTGTTTCTTGAACATTCCTCAATTGTTCCATTAAATCTACTTGAAGATTTAATCTAAGAGCACGAACTCGCTTTTGTTTTTCATGATACTTACGACTTACAGCGTCTGCGACTATATTCGCTTTTCCTTCGTGATATTGAATATCACAGTCGTAATCACTCAAAATTTCCATCCATCTTCGTTGTCTCATGTTTAATTCTTTTTGCCCAAATATATATCTTAAACTCTTATGATCTGTATAAACAGTAAACTTACTTCCATACAGATAATGCCTCCAAATCTTAAGGGCAAAAATTATTGCTCCTAATTCTAAGTCATGAGTCGTATAATTTTCCTCGTGCTTTTTCAATTGCCTTGAGGCATACGCAATTACCTTTTTGCGTTGCATTAGCACACATCCTAATGCTACCTTAGAAGCATCGCAGTAAACTTCAAAATCTTATGTTCCTTCGGGTAAGGCAAGAATTGGGGTGTTCGTTAATCTTTGCTTTAAAATCCTAAAAGCCTCTTCCTGCCTGGGTCCCCATTCAAACTTAACTGATTTACAGGTTAGCTTAGTTAATGGCACAACTATCTTAGAAAAATCTTTAATGAACCGTCTATAGTATCCGGCTAATCCTAGAAAACTTCTAACTTCCATAGCTGATTGCGGGACCTTCCATTTGGTGATTGCTTCTATTTTAGAGGGATCTACGTGAATACCTTCGTGATTCACCATGTGTCCTAAAATTGCACCTCCTATAGCCAAAATTCACACTTTGAGAATTTGGCGTAAAGCTTTTCCTTTCTTAACAAAGTTAAGAGTGCTCGTAAATGTTCACAATGCTCGTCCTGACTTTTGGAATAAATAAGTATATCGTCGATGAAGACAATTGCAAATTTATCCAAGTACGGTTTACAGATCCTATTCATCATGTCCATAAATGTTGCAGGAGCATTTGTTAATCCAAATGGCATGACTGTAAACTCGTAGTGACCATACCTAGTTCTGAAAGCGATTTTACGTATGTCTTCTTCTTGTACCTTCAATTGATGATATCCGGAGCGTAAATCTATCTTAGAAAAATATCTAGCCCCCTGTAGTTAATCGAAAAGATCATCAATCCTAGGCAATGGGTATCGATTCTTAATTGTAACCTTATTCAATTCCCTATAATCGATACACAATCGCATCGAACCATCTTTCTTCTTTACAAACAACACTGGTGCCCCCCAAGGGGATGAACTTGGTTGTATGAATCCTTTACTGAGCAATTCATCTAATTGCTTTTTCAGTTCTAACATTTCAGTGGGTGCTAATCGGTAGGGTGCTTTAGCTATGGGTGTAGTTCCCGGAATCAGATGAATTCTAAATTCTACCTCCCTATCTGGTGGTAATCCTGGTAGTTCTTCTGGGAATACATCCGAGTATTCTAATACTACAGGAATTTCCTTAAGTTCCTTACCCTTAGTGCTAATGATTACCGAAATCATATACACTATTCCTTGCTTTCGTTCATAACCAGCAACTTTCATTACTGAAATGAACTTTATTGGTTTACGCGGCTTATCCCCTGTAATCATAATTACTTCTCCTGTGGGTGCACAGATTTCTATTGAATTTTTATCACAGAGGATTCGAGCATGGTTGGGTACTAACCAATCCATTCCTAATACAACATCGAATCCAACTAAATTCATAGGTAATAGGTTTGCAGAAAATTTATGACCTGAAAGTTCTATATTTTCTTTTTGCAAAACCGTATCTATGTTAACAGAGTTCCCGTCTGCCGTTTCTACTGTATAAATCTGCCTAAGTTTGGTTAAGGGTAGCTTAAGAGCTTGGCAGAAAGAAGTATTTATAAAACTTTGGTTTCCACCAGAGTCAAATAATACTTTTGCATAAACGTCATGAACTAGGAACGTACCAGCTATCACATCTGGGATGAGTTCTGCTTCTTGAGTAGTCAGCTGAAAGGCTCTTGCGTTCTTTTTATTAGTTCCTTCAGCTAGTTTGGCCTTGTTGTCCGCTGGTTTGACCAGTTTAGGGCAGTCTAGTCTAAAATGTCCAGCTTCTCCACAGTTGAAGCAGATTGTTGATTTCTTCCTCCTGCAATCTTCTTTTTGATGCCCCGGAATTTTGCAAAAATTGCAATACCCTCTGCATTTTCCAAAATGCTTTCTTTTACAGGTGCTGCAGAATGGAGCAGTGGAAGGTTGCCCGGTTCCCTTTTTCTTGATATTACTACTATTACCCACACGGAATCCTTGGGTAATCTTTTGGGCCACTTCCTTCTTCCGGTTTTCTTCTCTTGTGCGTACCAGCCCGTCGGTCAAAATGTTGGCTAATTCTACTGCATCATTAATTGTGCGAGGTCTCGCAGCCTTGATGATATCACGAATCTCGCTAATCAAACCCCAAATATAGCGAGAAATAAGTACCGGTTCTGGCGAAGCCAGGGTAGGTACAATTCTAGCATACTCGAAGAATGTCGAAGTATATCCTCGACAATCAACATCTACCATCCGGTGATTGAGGAACTTATTTGTCATTTGTTCCTTCTCATATTCAGGACCGAATTTTCTTTCCACCAATCTTTTAAATTCTTCCCAATTCATGGCATAAGCCACATCACTCCCCTTGGCTTGTAGTACTGTGTTCCACCATTCTAGTGCCCCTTCTTTCAAAAGATGCGACGCGTACATGACCTTGTCTTCCTCGGCACATTAACTTATCTTAATTACTGCTTCGGTTTTCTCTAACCAACGCAGTGCTGCAGTTGCCCCTTCATTGCCTGCAAATTCAATTGGTTTACAGGCAAGAAATTCCTTATAGGTGCAACCAGGCATTGCAGCTTTCATTCTCTTAAGAAATGGGGCTTGCATTACATCGTCGTTATTATTATTGTTACCGCCTCCATTTACACTATTACTGAAGTTGTCATCACGAGTACGTTTGCTGAGAGTAGGCGGTGGAGGTTCAACTGGATTTCGGGCAGCAGCAAGGATTGTTGGAATAGCATTGGCTATTCCTTGAGCAACAATATTTTCTATATCTTGTCTGTTAAGAAAGTGATCTTCATTGTTTTGCTCGGTTTGGTTAACCTCGTTAACTGGTTCATTACCAGCGTGTTCCATCTGGTAATTAATAATATATATAAGTTATTAACACAAAATAAATAACAATCACATAATAAAATAATCGCACATAATCATGTCAACACGTATAGCCAAAATTGTCGACTTTGCGACTTTCATATTTTATATATTTTAATATGCATCTGTACATTACCAGATATGTTACAAAAGTTTTATTTTTAGTTATTTTACATGATTATATTTATATTATTATATTATTATTAAACACACATTACCACAACCCCGTACGATGGCACTTCAGAAACGACGTTCCCTCTCGTCGTATTTCCATGATATTCTCTCCCCCACCTCCCGGATTCTATTTCCTGCGTCCACCAACTCCTCGCCATAGTGGCGGAGTTCAGCCAAGTTTTCTGTGCTCATAGGTGGGTTTAATGCAGGCTCAGGGTCAAACTGGGGGGAAAAGGTGTTAGGGTTATTTAAGAGATTTTGAAATTGCCAGTCAGTTGTCCACCATTCTTCCAGCTCTCCTGGTAGAGGTCGGGGGTTGATAATAGGAACTGGGATAGCAGGTTCCAGATTGACTGGAAGTTGTGCTTCCGCTGGGTAATTGAAGAGGTTTTCATCGGCAGGTCCGATGAGATCGCTATTTGCCAGTTGGCGGTCTAGCTCCTCCCATGGTGGCATTTCCTGGGTTTGCCCTGAACTTTCCCCGATCTCCTTTCCTTTGCCTTTATCCTTCGGATCCTCAGTCTTTTTTACTTTCTGTGTCACTGGTTTCTTCCTACGCATACGCCTCCAGCCTACGAGTCTTCTTCTCTTCTTCGGATTTGGTTTTTCCTGCGGCTGGGCCTGGAAAACTATTGGCTCTTCAGTATCGGCCTGGTAGCCAGATGGATTTCCTGTGGTATCCATATCTGTAGTATGGATAGTAAAGATTTGAAGTGCTTCTGATAGTTCATTCATGCTGTTAGCATAGATGAAGAAACACACAAAATTCTAGTTTAAAATTTTGTAAATTAAATTTTCACAGAATCACAGAATGGCAATCAGAAAAATTAAGTATTTCTAAATACTTAATTGGCTTAAATCAGTGGCTCTGATACCACCTTTTTCTGTCACGGCCCCCGGCCCAGTGTGACCCGGTCCCGGAGCCGCGGGACAGAAACCCGTGGTATTTATTAATTGAGTTGACAGCGGAAGTTTAACAGGATCTTTTAAAACTTGAAAATGTCCAATTATTTTATTTCACAAATTGGGACAAACCCCATAATTTACAGTAAAGGAAATTTCACGAGGAAATCCCTTGTTTTACAAAACAGGTTTATTTATTTTACTGAGCCACCACTTCAAGCTTGTTAGTGCTCCGTAGCACATTTTCCTTGATTCACAGTAAGTCACCTGAAACATGTTTTAAAAATATTTTATCAGCGGGGAAATACTGGCGAGTCACTCAATTTCAGTAAAACGACACCTAGTTATAAATTACAGCATAAGAGCGATTACAATGGCTACTATCTTATTTTTATATGGCGCCGTGTCACACCCTGGTGACGATGGCCATACCACTATTGGGTCCTTTCACCCAAGTAGTGATGATTATCACTGTTAGGTTTGTTTACCTAACTGTGAGAAATTAGTAATGTGCACAATACCCCACTATCCAGTAATTCAAGATAACCATGACTTAATCCTTGTAATTATAACTTTTGAGAATAGTTTGAGGTTTAGTAAAACAGTTGATAAAAAGAGAATGACTCACATTGTAAGTTTAACTGGACAGAACCTTGACTACTGATTTAATCTTGTAACCTAGGGAAATAACAATGCACCCGAAACTAGGTCAGTAACTTAATACAACATTTACGATAATCTCACGAAATCAAAACCCTCACGACGAATGACAAAGTATAGCCCAGATTCGGGCAGCACTTAAACATCCATCGGATCGATTTCAATCGATCGGACATTGTATCGTAGCAGTGATCGAGTTATTACCCTGTTGTCGCAGCAGAGGGTCGGGATTTTGATTGTTTTGTACTAAACAGTCTATAACTAAACGTATGAAGTGAGTTTTTCTGTCGTAACAAGACCCTCATGCAAGTGCCAAAGCCCTGATTTATATGCTGAAAAATGGGTTCTGTCGCGTGGCGCGCCAGACACACCTGGTCCTGGCGCGTGGCGCGACGGGTAACTTTTAGGTTAGGGTAGCCTCGTGTATTCCTAGCCGAGGTGAGTCAACCGTTCGACGATTTTCGCATTGTACAGCAAACTGTGTGGATAATTGTTAATTAGGGAATACCCCCCCCCCCCCCTGAGTTTTAGGGGCCCTGATCCTAGTTCCAATTGTTCTGAAAATTTTAGGGGTCATGCAATATTACTTGGGGGTCTCAATTAGGGTTTCCTATTAGACATAATAAAATAAGAAATAGTAATAATTGGCGAAAGTTGTTACACCCTTAGTCCAATTATACGTTTATCATATAAATTTCGACTATAATAATGTATTTACGGTTAAACATACACTTAAAAATACTGGTTCATTTAAACATTTTAAGAAACAAAACATTTCAACATTTTGTAAATGCATTCGTCGTTTAAAACATGACGACGAAAGATGTAGCGGAAGCTTGAATTCTTGATCGTGTTCGGTTCTTTGTTGAGCTTGATCGCCCTCCGGTACGTTACATTATACCTACATTTCATAAAACATGAAATGTTTTAGTTATAAGGAATTTATAAGTATTTAAACAAAACCGTAACTCAAAACGAATAGCTTATAATCATTGCGAGATGTTTAACCCGTCGCGTACAGCGCCAGTTGCTTGGTCTCTATAACCAAAGTGGCCATAAACGTCAGTTATTGAAGTTTATGAAGTATTAAAACATATCCGTAACGTAAAAACAACTCAGCAACAACTTTCGTTGAATTTAATACACGTCGCGTGCCGCGACGGGATGTGTGCTTAGCGGTCGCGTGCCCCGACCATCATCGCGTGCCGCGACCATGTTTGGGGTTCTCCGTCTCGTGACGCGAGGACCCTATTTCAACAGCAAGTTTGGTTCAGGTCTGCACATTTTCCAGCCAAACTCAGTTTTACGAAAACGGCCATAACTTGGTCGTTATTGATCTGTTTTACGATCTGTTTCTTATTACGTGATTGTAAATTGATTCTCCATAATATGGAGTTAAAATCCAACATTCAGATTAAGAAAATTTAAGACTTTTAAGCCTTCGGCTTGTTATCTTTTTACCAAAATTTGACCCGTTCATGCATTTATTAAACAAACATATTTGTTTGATCCTAATTTCTCATGAACCTTATAATTTCAATGTTGGCTATCATACTAGGTTCAAATCACGGGTTTCATAAGTATTTTAAACTCGTTTTCGCTCATATGCTTATTTTGACCCGTTAAGGGGATTTTAAGCATATTTTCAACACGAATCACTTTCATTTGTTTCTAGCATTATATTACCACATTTCTTATCAACTAATCTTACTCCACAACTATATGTGTGTCAGATATAATGTGGTAACTTATAAATTCCGAGTTTTACCCCTCGGATCATTATTTTACGGCAAAGACTCTTATAGAGTCAATTGACCCAAGATTTACATCTTTCGCTTTTTATACTTATTCTAAGTATTTATTTAAGCATACTACTCGTTTCCAAACAACCTTTAAGGTTCGTTCGCTCGATTTAGCTTACAAGGGCATTTTGGTCCATTTTCACCTTTCATTAAAACGAAGGACTTTTAAAAACATTCTCGACCCAAAAGTCCTGCTTTTAATCTATGAATTTGATTTGAAAAGTCATTATGTTTTCAAACACAATGACCATTATATGAATCATTCGGTTTACTTATTAAAGTAACCAAATGTCTATTTGAATTCATTTAACTCTCAATGAACCTCTAGTTCTTATTGAGTAGTTAACCTATTGTATATACCTGGCTCGGATCAATAGATTGACCCGTTTTGATACCTTACCTTAGTAGCTGCTAAGTAATAGCGATGTAAATATCAATTTGATATTTATTCCTGTAATCATACAACTCGACAAACCATTAATTGATATTGTCAAAAGAGTGAAAATTTCACCTTTTGACCCGTTTGGTCTAAATGACCGTATATCTTTGCGAGATGGATTTATTATCATCTCGTCTACATGACTCGCACCGGTTTACACCGTACGGTCAATTTACTTATAAACAAATTTCTTAACTCTTTTGACCCATTATGACTTATGCCTAAAATGTCTTTCAAAACTAACGGTTCTAGTCAACGAGTGACCAATTTACCGTTTTACCCTTATTATTTGCATTGCTTTACCTTATAAGGTAATCATTCAAAACTCGTTATCTTTTAGTCATTTCATGACTAAATAACCGTATTATCTCTTTTTAAGCATTAAACATGGTTTATTATCATTGTCTTTTGTTCCGAACCGCAGATGTCGTGTCGAAACATCATAAATCAAACAAGACTTTATATTATTCGTAACCTATAAAACCAATAGGCATTTAATACAAAGAGTGTAAGTTGTACTTACCTAGCATCCAGATTATGTTTTTTCTTCATTCTTGATTCGTTTGACCCGCTTCCTTCCCAAGCTTTCACCTAGCTTGTCAGGCGTCAAGCTATCATTGTAAGTTGTAAGATGGTTAGACTAGTCATAATCAGTCAAGACTATTCCATCCTACGATCTTTATGTCAAAATTATCATTCGATCATATCATTGGTCAGTTTGACTTTTTAAAGTCAACTGCCTATTGACAAAAGAAATTACATGATGTAGCTTAACTACTCGTTTTTATTACTTTGCCACAATACGGTAAGCATCCTTATTATGCTACTGTTTTTATCACTTATTTAACAAGTTCTCGTAACCATAAGTTACCGAATTAATAATTGATGATCTTAAACATCATTTAACATGAACATATCATCAATTTTATCATATCATACTAAACTCATATCCTAGTAAGTATGATTATATACTCAAACACATAATTTGTTCAAGTATTTCCTGATTCCAATAAGATATGATGATTCTAATCGTAATTATATCATCAAATTCATCATATGATTAATACCCACTTATCCTAGTATGGTAAATCATCAAATCATTCAAATTATAGCATCATATGTAAAATTTTCACTTAGGGTTTGATTCCTAAGCACATATACATCACTAATTCAATCATAGCTTCAATAAATCATTCATAATTCGTGATTATGATGATTATTCAAATTTCACAACTTCATAAATTATCAAAATTTGACATACCTTATGATCCCCTAGCTTGGGTGATCATTAATTCACGTTCAAATGTGAATTTGAGCTTCAATTTAGCTTTCAATTTGATGATTTAGAGTGAACTAGGGTTTTGAACTCCTGGGGAGTTCTTCAGGCCGTACAGAACACTCTCAACACACACTAAGTGTGTGTTTTTGTTAGACTTTTCTTTTTATAACATAACTTTCAAGTATATCCACTTTGGCCCCTCTTGTTTGGTTAGTTTATTAAGTAGGCCACAACCCACTTAATTTCTAATAATTATTCCCACTTATTAACTTGGTTAAACATTCCTAGTTAAATTAGTGGGTTTGGGGGGAATTCATGACTATGTTTATTTTAAATACCGTTAACTCGGGCTTTTATGAACTTTATTTCCTCAAAAGCTTTCGTTCAACTTTTTAGTAGATATTAGGATTAGTTATATAAATCCTAATATTTTCCGGGTTAATTTTACCAGTAACAGTACTTTACCCATCTTTTAAATATTAACGTGGTTTGATTACCAAATCCGTTTTCGGGGTGTTACATGGGGTAGTCACGATTACTAGAGTAAACATCAAATTTGGTGACGTGACTATTAGCCAAAACGTTAAATTTTCCGCATTTGAAGCTAAAGCCTCAAATTTTCCATTGTAGTTTGAGTTTAAAGAAGTGTGAATTTACCAAGAATAAGGGAGAATAAAACTGTCAAATATTGATTAATTCTTAGGAAATACGGGAGTGTTACTGCAACAGTTTTCAGGTGGTATTCACAAAGAGATCCAGTGAAGGTTGGGATTACTATTTTTGCTGACCAGACATTGATGTTTAGAGTGATGTGAATTCAATTATGAGTCATATTGTTCCGAAAGAGTTTCATGAATTTATAGTACTGCAAATTTAATTACGACTCAAAGGCTTCTGAAAGATATTCATTATCCATGAGCTAATATTTGTCATGAAATGGGATTTCAGATTTTTTTGTGAGGTTTGACAAATTTGTTGCTGATCATTGTTGTGTTCGAAATGATGGGAACTTTATTATGACTTCACGATCTTATGTAGATCAAAAGATTTCGCGAACGAGTTTCATTATGGAGAACCTATAGTGCTTGGTGTCAGGTTTGTTAATTCTCGTGAAGATTGCAGTGTGTTAACCAGAGGATCATGTCATTACCGTGCAAATTAATTTGTCTAACCGTGTTGGAGTTTTGAGACAAAGTTGATGATTTGTTGCAGACCATCAAAAGACCGAGCCTTTATCAATTGCCGACCTATAGGAAATGATTGATTAGATGTAAAGATAGCCCAGGTGAAGGTGATGGTATTCGATCAAGCTTGAGTTTCTGACTAATCAGATATGCGTACTTTGAGGGGGTAGTATGATATAGAAGCATCAAGGACATAGTTTTGCTTCAAAAACTCGAGTCAAAGTTTCTGCAAACCTGAAGTATCAGTCCAGGGGGAATCTGTTGACGCAACGGTTTGACAACAACAAACACATGACTGAAGATGCAGCATATTCAACACAACATTCGACGACAACGTCCAAGGGGGAATTTGTTAGTGCATTTTTGTATGTCCGTTGTTGTACGAATAAACTTAGTTTAGTCGTGTGTGTTGAATAGGAGAATTGTAAGCAAATGATCTCATGCTAAATGTTTAAGGTGTGGAGTAAGATCATTTAAAGCTTAAATGATCTCACCACCTATGAATAACATGATTATTTGCATTTCTCATTTAACTCTGATTGTTAGATCTTTCTAGAGAGAGAAAGTGTGTGTGTGAGAGTGTGAGTGTGAGGGGATATCACTAGAGTTGATCTCTCGGTGTGAGTGATGTAAACCATTTCGGTAATACAATCTGTGTTGATTCATTCATTCTTGTTTAGCTATCGATTTTGTTCGTTTATTTACCAAATTCAACCAAATCGATCTGAAAGGTGCACTTTCGGTCGCCCTTGACCATGGGCCTGGTGGCGATGAATCAAGGCCAAAATGAAGATTACTAAAACATCATATTTGTAGGTTTTGTTTTGTGTTTTGGAAGATAAGGCTCTGATTATCGAATGACAAACGTTATTGTGTTTTATCTTTTATGTTGATTACCATGTTGTGTTTTATATTCGTAGTTCTACGATGGTGTGTTTGAAGTTTTTATGGACTATTAGGGTTTGAATATAGTGTTTTAGTAATCTTCACTCTGTTATTTGTAGGTTTTAGGTGTGTTTTATGACTGAAATTATAGTGTTTTATAACTTTTTACATTTTTTAGGAAATTTGGACTTTGTAGTCGAACCCCACCCTATATATATACACACACTAAAAAACTTCTATATTTACTTTTAATTTGGCCAAGCTGATTTAATACTTAGAGTTACAAGTTACAATTGTCTTAAAAGTCCCAAAATTAAACTTAAACTAAAGAACTAATGGTAAAATGGTTCAGTAAGTTTTAAAAGGCCCAAATTAATATTACAAGGACAGATGGGGACAGATGGGACTTTTTTTTATCTTACTAAGGTCCCAACTTTTTAACATATTTAATGTTCGTTTGGTTCGCATCTTCCTATATAATAAAGCAAAACATTTGATAGCCACGTGTCAGCAAATGAAGCCTCCCTTTCTTCTTCCCACGTGTCAAGTACATGTGATTTCTTTTTTTTTAAACCCTAAAGTCAATTTTGTACACAGATGGATGAAGAAGGTGGGCGACAAAACGTCGCTGTCTCTCTCTTCCTGTAGGTCAAAAGTCCACAAGCTCCCAATTTTCTTTCCCTTTCCTCCTCTTCTTCTTCCTTCCATTTTGTAACCCTCTGTATATATTCCACTTCGAGCTAGGGTTAAAAAAAAACCCAAAACAACAGTTCTGTATCTCACTTTATCTCTGAGATACGTATCACACAGTCCCATCTTTGCATAAAACGCCAATTCCTATTCAAGAAACACAAATCTCACACAAGAAACACAGATCCTACGGTTGTCCCTGATTTTTAAACCTAGTCTGACGGTGTAGATCAGCATTCACACGGATTCACCTTCGAATTTCGGTTCATCTTCTGCATATTAATCTTGTGATGGAGTCTATAAAGCCCATACCATATCATACTCTCTCTTCCTTCTGGATCTGGTTGTGTTTTCTGGTAAGTTGTTGTATTTTTTTGTATTTTTTAGAGAATTTTAATTTTAATTTTAATTTTCTGTAATTTATGATGTTAATTAGTGAAGTGTATGTACAGGGTGTTATTTATTGAAGGAAGGTTTTCTGTTGTTTCAAGAAATCAGGTGTGTGAATTTCACCTTTCACTTAAATTTTGGTTGAATTTGAATGTTTGTTTCATTTATTAGGGCAAATTTAGAATAATATGATTTTATTGGTTTATGATTGGGACAAGGTTGGATTCTGTTTATTATTTGCTGTTTGTTAATTGCCCTAAACAATAGGTTTATTTGTAGTGAAATCTCGGTGAAAATTGATGTATAATTGGGTAATACCGTAATATCTTAAATAAAGCAGCTAATTGAGATTGAACAAGTGATGAAACATATGTGTATGTTTGAATTTTTGTGTACTACACTGTTGATTAGACATATCTATATGTTTGAATTTCTTGTGTACTGCACTGTTGATTAGTAGGAATATGTGAGGTGAAAATTTCTTTGTCTATTAGGGTTTCATAGTCCTTCAAATAAGATTTTAGATTCGGGTGGGTTCAAATCAGAACTACTTAAAGATCAAATTTACACCAAGTTGTAACCCACCTAAACCTAATGTTGTTATACGGTTACAAATCAAATTTACATCATATGATTATCGAAACATGGTTGCGGTTATGGATGAGTTGTTTGGGTTGAGGGATAGTTATTTTCTGGTGAGGTATGGGGAAGTATGACGCTGTATCAGGATGCACACATGCAAGAGGGCCGGTTACAGGAGATTGAAATGGATGAGGGGAAGGTTTTTAAGCAGAGAGGATGTTGGGAGGATATTTATAATGCTATTTTGGAGGCTCATCATCTGGTGTTATATTGTTGACTGGTTGATTTTTGATACGGTGAAACTGGTTAGAGAGCCCATGAAACCGTTGCGAAGTGGTTGGGATTTGACTCTTGAACTGTTGAAGCATAAGTCACAGCAAGGGATTAGGGTTTTGTTGTTGGTTTGGGATGATAAAACTTCGAACAACAAGTTCTTTATTACTTCTTCCTATATAATAAAGCAAAACATTTGATAGCCACGTGTCACCAAATGAAGCCTCCCTTTCTTCTTCCCACGTGTCAAGTACATGTGATTTCTTTTTTTTTTAACCCTAAAGTCAATTTTGTACACAGATGGATGAAGAAGGTGGGCGACGAAACGTCGCTGTCTCTCTCTTCCTGCAGTCAAAAGTCCACAAGCTCCCAATTTTCTTTCCCTTTCCTCCTCTTCTTCTTCCTTCCATTTTGTAACCCTCAGTATATATTCCACTACGACAGTATGAATCTGTCTTTAGTTCGTATTCATCGATATTTAGTTGACTTTCGACCCGTCACAGATATTGCATAACCTGATTATGGCTTCTTTTTTATGATTTTTGATAGACAATACAACTTATTTTATGGTAGTTATCTGCAGATAGATTGGCTGTTTGAATTGACTTTTTGTTCCTTCTAAGAAAATATGTATAAAATTTTCAAATGATAAAATGGTTCATGACTATAATATATCTACATAACTACATATTCCAAAAATGTATTTAAATATAAATATAATAAAAGGTCAATCGGCTGGTTCGGTTTACATGACCGGTTTCAAGTTTCAAAATGAATCAAACCGTTTGGATCTCAAACTAGACGGCTTGCTTCGGTTTAGGCGGTTGTGTTGATTTCAACGTCATTTAATTACCCCTAACTGTTAGCATTTAATTTAGTTTGGATTGTGTATCTGAGCTCAACATGCCTTTAATTTAGTTTAGGATATCTTTTAATGTTTGTTGTCGTGACAGATCTAAAAGCCGCAGATCAAATCAAATGAAACGAGAAATTGAAGGTTAGGGTTTCAACCTTCAATACACTCATGGAGTTGTATTATCGATGCCTGCAACTTAAATGAAGACAATTATATGTAAAATCTCGTAAATTTAAAAAAAAGAACGATTAAATCATTAGAATGATGCTGATATTTGGTTAATGTAGGTATGAACTAGAAAAGAGAATTATCCATCAGGTTGATTATTTTTTTCTTAATAAAAGAAATTCCAACAGTTTGTATATTTGTTTATTGATAATTGATAATTGATATTGCGTGTGCAGTTCTGTTGCAAGACAAAGAGGTAGAAGGTCTTTAGGTTTTGAAAGATGATCAGTAGTCGTCTAGAGTTCCTATATCCCTGATGCTCTAACCATCAATGAGACCAAATCGAGGTAAATGTTCATTTTTTATGTTAATATGACAACTCTAAATCAGTCTTACTTGTCAAATGGTGAACGATATGAAAATGTGCATATAATGTAAAATAGGATATTCAAGAGCCCGGTGCATCAAGTGTTAGTGAACATTGAAAATCAAAGGATTACTCTGGTTGTCTTCTGCATGGCTCAAACAGGAAAGGATATTGGACCTGTTGACAGGTAGATTACGGATGGCACACCAAGGTTATACAAGAATGTAACATTTTTGTCCGACTTCTTTTTCCAGAATTACCAGCAAGGTAAGAGTCTAAGAGACCAATTGATGCTTGCAAGATTTGACTATATATGTTCAAAAGATGGTCGTTTTATCTGTTCTTAGGTGATTATTTCTTTTTCACATCATCATTTAGGGTTTGTTTGGTATGGGGTAATGGAATGGACGAAGGAATGGAATTGACGAGGTAGTGGAATGAACGAGGGAATGCAATGGATCATTACCATTCCATGTCTTGTTTGGTTACCGAGTGAATGGAATGAGTTTAATATTGTGTATTGTTCGGTAGGCAAGAAAAACGAAGTAATAAAATCAGCGGTGAGTGGTGGTGGTGGTGGTGGTCGGTGGTAGTGATTGTGGGTGGTTATAGGTGGCGGTGGTGGGTGTCGGCGGCGGCGATGGGTGGTGGTGGTGGCGGCGAGTGGCGGTGCGACGGCGACGAAGAGTGGTGGTGGTGGTGGCAAGGTGGTCATTGGTGGTGGGTGGCAGCAGAGGTGGCGGTTGGTGGCGGCGACGGCGATTGGTGGTGGCGGTGGTGGTGGCGTCGACGATGGTGGTGGGCGGCGGCGACGAGTGTCGTTAGTGGTTGGTAGCAGCTGTGGGTGATAACAGTGGCGAGTGGGTGGCGGCGGCGGCGGTGGCTGTCGGGGTGAGGTGGTGGCGGGTGGCGGCGATGGTGGGTGGTGGTGGTGGTGGTGGGTTGTGGGTTGTGGTGTTGTTGATGAATGGTGCAAGAGGGGATGGAATGGAAAAAAACATGGGGGGTGGAAGGAATGATTTTGAGGGAATGGAATGCATTTTGGAATGAGTGATTCCATTCCATTGACCAACCAAACACCCTTTTCTTCATTCCCTTGTAATCATCCATTTCATTCCACCTCTCATTCATGCATACCAAACACTACCTTATATGTTATTATTTTGTAGCTGTGACCAGAATAAGAATAGAAACCATCGTTATATGGTATTATGAATTAGGTAGTTATTTTTTAGTATACCTCGCTAAACGAGCAGGTTGGGTCGGATAGGTTAGAATGGGTTCTGATGATAAGGGGACACTTTAGAGAATGCTTATTTTAGTTTGAATCAGAACATGTTGTTTAGAAAACTGTCAAAAGTTGATAACTTTTAAACCATCTAAGTTAAAGTTTTTATTAAACAAACTTGGTTAAGTTCTCAATCCACTGAAATTGGTAGGTAAGAAACCCTTGGCTCATCATTACCGGTCTAAACAACAAATCAAATCAAAATTGCTAAAATATATATAAACAATCATGCAGATCTTCAGCCCATGAATGAATAGCAACTTGTAAATTAGTCGAACTAATGAATTTGGTGACAAGGTGAGTGTGTATATTGATCCCCATGAGAAACAAGACTTAGAGATCTTCATCGCTAATTACCCTAACAACTTGAAGGAAAACCACTTTGCAATATTTAAAAACCAGACCAGTTCAGTATTTGTTCTTTATTTGCTTCAAGCCCAGTCCACCCCGTATGTATTTATCCAGTTTTATAAATAGCCCAATATGACCATCGTTCGGAATATATAGTGGTTTGCCTAATAATCACCAAGAAGTTATGTATTGTCAAAGTAACCACAAATGCTTTTTTGTTATTTTTTTAGTTTTTATCTGTTTTTATGTTGTTTTTGCTGGTGTTTTGCAGCTTTTTACTGTTTATTTTACATTTTTTTTGTTGATTATCCATCTTTGTTTAAAGCTATATCATTTACCAGCATGGCGAAGCAGGCAAGTCCTATTGTCTAATGAATGAAATACGTCTATCGTTGTTTAAACCCATTGTCCTGCAGCTGCATCCTATATTAAAGTATGGCCAAATGAATGAAATACTACCAGCTTGAAGGCGAGTCCCAGTGCATTGCATGTTTGAGCTCCCGAAAAGAGAAAACTACCATAGATTTAGTATGGTAAACTTACCGATGATGCATCACTGTTATATGCAAAAACAAGTTAGTGCTACCAGTCATGTTTAAAAACAAGTTAGGCGCGCTGTTCATAAAAACTGGTTGTTAACTTAAGAAAATGGAAGTTTACGAGGATAAAGAAAAATCCAGGTCTAATTTTTCTTTCATATTGTTTAATTATATTTTTATTTTTTTTTTTACTTTGAGGGATTGATGCTATGTGTTTGTACTTTCTATTTGATCCTATTTTGCAGCGTTCATGTGTCAAATTCTTGTAAGCATATATGGAGATGAATGATAGAGTAAATCCCACGTGACGTTTTCATCCCTATAAAGTTTGTTGTGGGTTAACAGATTCTGAAATTGGAGAAGCTTTGAATCATTTGGACTCCATAGATGACACCAGAGTAGTTAATGGACCACTTGTACATTATGGGAGATGACGAAATGCTCATGGAGGGATGAGTAACACTTATTCAACTGTTCGAAGCATGCTTGAGCTTTACTGAAACTGAAACAGGTTTATTTTTTCTTGCACTTCATTGTGTAATAAAAATTGTTCGAACCTGAACCTGCTGATCTTTTATTTTGTATCGACGTATCGTGCCTATTGATACATCTATTCATATGTTGTTTTTTATTTTGTTTGGATGTATTGTGCCTGTTGCTCTTTTATTAATTTTGTTAATAATCAGTTGGATTTTTTAGCTTTACTGGTTTCGAAAGGTAATGAGGTGTTTTATATAGTAAAGGTTGTGAAATAGGGAATCCAATCATGAATACTGGATCTAAACCTAATGTATTTCTTATTGAATGAGTCACAACAACTCAATATATTAGTATTTTAGGATGCAAATTAAACATAGGTTAATTGTAATTGCTAATTGAAAATATTTTTGGTTTTTATATTTGAAACAATGAAGCATCGTATATATACTGTTGCTAACTTCAATATATATAGGATTAAAGTATTTGTATCACGTTTGTCTTAAAAGTATTTGTTAAGGAAATGTGTGAACATATCGGTCGGGAGGGTTTAGCAATGGGGTTTCTTGCAAACACTTATTTTGTCCATTTTATTTTATTTTATTTATTTTTAATATATTTACAACTACTATATTAATGCAATAACATACTCTCATTAAGAAGAAACTGAAGACAGATTAGGGGGCTATATGTGACAAACCGAATAGATTGGCCTGTTTTTTAACATGTGTAACACAATATATATATATATAATTTGATTAATATAATCGCACATATCCGATTTTTATTGAATTCAGTGAAAACAATATAAATAATTTGATTAATATAAATTAAATTTTCCTACCCGGGAAATTCCCGGGTTATAACCTAGTAATTCTTTAAAGGAATTGAAATTCATAAAGGAAATTGTAATTTGATGGAATTGGAATTAATTCCAATAGAAGTATGTAATGTGTTTGGTTTATAAATTGGTAAATGGAATTGTAATTGTTAAAAACTAAAAAGACAAATTTGGCTTCATCTCTTGTATTTGAAGGAGTGAAGAATGGAAATGTTAGGTTATTTTGGTAATTGAAAAATATTCTAATGGAAAGCTTAGAATTCCTTCTTAAATGGGAAGAATTGTTAGATTCCTTTGATTGATGGAATTTAGTGGATATTTTTCAATTTCATTTTTATTAAAAATAAACCAAATATGATATTTGATGAAAAGTTTTTCAATTACAATTCTAATTTCTTTGAAATTCATAAACCAAAAGACCCCTTATAAAGGGGTCTCTTGCTAATTTATATAATACTTAGCACTTGCATTGACTAGTTACAATATTTAGTTGATTAAAATAACCAAGTGACTTTTTTCTAGAAATAAAATATAATAATAGTGCTATAAATAAATTTTAATTGACTATAGCGATAATAACTGATTAAAAAATAAAAGAACGAAAATAATTAAGATGAAGGTTGGACTTGGTCAGTTGGAGTATGTAATACACGTTGACCTATCATCACTCCTTGAAGTCTGAACCCCTAATGAAAACACTACCCCGAAGATTGCGGCTACCTATTTTTAACCTTTTTTTTTTAACGCGTTTCTTAGACTAAAGGGTATGGAGAGGATGAGCTGCCACGTCAGCACCACGTCACCGGCTCGTGTGGGATAGGCCTCCTTCATATTTGAGGGGGATGGAGGATGAGGCTACCCCACCTTATTATTTTATAATTTTCTAACTTTTAATTTATTAACTTAATAAAAAAATTTATAAAAGTTAAAAAATACAACATAAAACAACATAAATAAAGTCACTTCATAATATAAAAAAAATTACATTTCCTAAAAAAAAAAAAACATTACCGAAAAAAAAAATTACATTTCCTAAAAATAAAAAAACAACCTACGACGTCCATTTTTTCTTCACCTCTTCTTTCATCCTCCGATAAACCTCGCGTTCATCCTCCGGAACCGAGTCGAGATCCAACCTCATGATCCTAAAATCCTCCGCTCGAGCATAGTCGGCCGACACGGTTTTCTTGTGAGTGTATTTTTCGGCCGCGAACTCTTTGAACGAACGAAATTCGTTTATCAACTCATTCATTTTCGCCGATGCCTTCGGGCCGCCCCCTCCACCCGAGCCGCCCCCTCCACTCGAGCCGGTCCCTTTGCGCTTTCCGGGCGCCTCTTTTTTTGCTTTGTCCCTCCCGGTGGGACGTTCCGCCTCGTGAATGGGCAACACGTCCTCGTCATCTTCCGGGTCGTCGTTTATGTCGATTTGACAACGACCGGAAGTTGCAGAGCACCCCACGAATGATCCATACTCGGAGTGTAAGCGGGAGTCGAAAAAAAGTTAGGTTGGTTCGGGTTGTGATTATTCGGGTTGGGGTTGTTTGGGTTGGGGTTGTTTGGGTTGAAAGGATTCATGATTAGAGAAAATGGTATAAAAAATATGGAGTGTTTTTTATAAAAAAGGAAGAGAATTGGAGAAGAATGGGAGTAGAATGGGATAGAATTGTATAAAAATGGATGAGATATGGGGTATTTAAATTGAAAAATGAATTTTTTTTTTTTTTAAATAAAAGAGCCGTTGCAAACGGCTAGAAACATGAAGTGGGGCCCCGCCTTATTCGGCGCTGGGGAGTCGTTTGGGCCGAGCCGACCCTCAGGGGGCGGTGTGGGGGACCGGCGCCGGTCCTAGCCGGGCCTAGCCGGCCCCCATACCCTTTAGTCTTATTTTTATGACACTTCAACCAAAAACTCACATTTAAATTTCCTGACAAGATAGTGGTGGAGTGGTTGATGAAATACTTGTTATTTTTTGTGACACAGGTTTAATTTTCACTCTCTCTATCAGTGGTGTAGTTAACTCATTAATTTAGTGGTATTCTGAAAATTTTTTTATCATGCAATCATACAATAATAAAAAACAATAATAAATGAAGTAAAACAAATATCTAATAGATTTATCCTCTTCTTTTTTCATATCTTGAAATCATTACATCACATCGTCGTCTTTTACTTCATCAAAAGTTTCTTTTTCGACCTCACAAATTATAGCATTGTTCAAATATTCCGGGCTCGTTCAATTTAGAAAAACATCTTTCAACGGTTACGGTTGCAACCGGTAAAATCAAAGCTAGCTTCACTACCCGATAAACCAAAGGACAAGAACTATGTGTTCCGTTTCCACCATGTGACGGGCAAGATCACTTATTCAATTATAATATTGTTTTGGGTCTTAGGCTAACTTTATCAATTATATTTAGAGCCTTCTTTCAATTATGTTATTATTAATTTGGGTTTATTTAATCATTCGGGTTTAATTATTCTATAAGTTTTCGGGTTGTTAAATGTTTGGGATTTTAGTAACATCAAGTATCCTATTTTTTAGTTAAGGGTATCATTGTATTTTTTTGGGTTATCCTTTGTATAAAACAAAAAAAAAACACTACGAATACGGGGTTGAGTCGTATCTCGTGCTACGGCTCGTTACATTATGGTCCCGCCCCTGCTCCTCATTATTTTATGTGGCATCCAGTTGAAGGGCGAATACGGGTGACACCGGTTCGTCTTGGATGGGAGGCGAGGTTTAACAATTATTCCACTGTCGTGTCTTTGGGCTGGTGGATGTCGGGTTTCCGCGCATCTGGGAGAGCCAATGGGCTGGCGGCGGTCGAATAGTCGACATTGGCCACAACGCCCAGTATTACGGTGGTTGGTATGTCGTTCCTTGCCGTTAAAAAAAAAGTATTTTAAGAGTTGAATCTAAAATCTCACATGTAAGTGTTTTATAAGAGTTAGAATCCAAAATTTCATAAAAAGCTTTGCTTTACCACTAGATCATTAACCCAATGGTACCTATTATTAACTATAAATCTGAAATATATACATAAATAATATACAATTTTAACCCAATGGTACCTATTATTAACTATAAAACTGTAATATACATAAATAATATACAATTCTAAAGATACATCTTAACAACAACTTAACAACTACCGTCTTTTTTTCTTAATTTATGGTCCAATTATGATAAGTTAAAAATAGTTATAAAACATCAAACTGGTTGTCGTATTTCGTTCATAATGTTTGATGCAAATTACCTTTCGTCATCTTGACTAAGTCTTTCTAAGTTTCTTTTTCTTTCTAACAAATAAATATTAATTCTTTATTTTTTTTAACGGCAAAAGACTATATTTCATAACCAAAAAAGTTGTACAAGATGACATCATCATATGGTTAGTAAGCTACTACTAAACCAACCACCCAATTATCATCACCAAAATTTAAACAAAAAAAAAAAAAAAAAACAGAAAATTACATTGTAGATTCCAGATTCAGCACCTCGAAACATTTCCATTTGCTCCAATCCATGTTTCTCTTCGCTCTATGTTTAATCCATGTGAATGTTATCGCTTGCATCTCGCCATATATTGCATCTATGTTAACTCGTTTACCTCCGAAGATGGTTTCGTTTCTCGCTTTCCATATGCCCCAGCACGTTGCCAGAATTATTTCTTGTATATAATTCCTCTTCGATTCTTCGATCATCGCATTATGAAATTCCAGTAGATCTTTCGCAGGCAAATTTTAATTCTTTATTGAACCCATGAAATAATGTTATTATATCTTTATATGATGTTATCACCTAAATGCCAAGATATGAAGATATGTGAAATTTCTGAGAGAGTAGAAGATATCGCATGGTGTTACTATGAACACCGAATGTTCAGCTATATTTCAAGACCAAAATCCCAAAATTAAAAGCAAGCACTATGTGTTGATACGTTACTATAAACATAAAGTCACGTATGTCATCAGTAGAGGTGTGAAAGTATTCTAATATGAACATACATGTAAATTGCACCTAACAATTTGACTACTTTTGTAATTTTGTTAGTTATAATCTTTTATTCTATATATGTAAAATGGTACGATAAAAGCAATTTGTACAATAACCGGATTCTATATATATTGTTTATTATATATTTGACATAGTGATACGACTTTGTCTAATAATATAAATTAGCCATATAATAATAATAACGGGTAAATTTAATAAACAAGTTATAGAAATCAAATAAACTGATTTTCCAATAATAACTATTGTTACTTCACATTTAGTTTTTTTTTTTTTTTTTTTTTTTTTGGAAGGGGGGGGGGGGGGGGGGGGGGGGGGGTGTTAAAAATAAGCAAGTAGATCTCTATATGTAGGAGATGCTTCTATAAAACTTTAGAATAGCATAATAGTAAATTATATAGATGCTCTCGCATATAAGCTGTCATAATTGAATCTTTAATTCACCGATGGTCTCTGTTTCTAGAACATCTTGTATAAACATCCATTATTCCGAAAAAAACATTAGAAGTTGTTGAATTTACCTTTAATTATACTAATAAAAAAAGTAACTGAGTGAAGTGTTGTAAGGTGAAAATTCGTTTTTTTTTTTTCTACTTCTCGTGTTTCATTCATTTGTTGTATATTTTTTAATTTTTTAAACTTGAATTAAGTCAATCATATGTTAATTCAAAATATCTTTTTATATAATTTCTAAATCTTTATTATTGATCTATTTAATATTTTATTTATTCAACCCATGTAATACATAAGGATACACGGTATGGTTTCGGTTAACCCTTCAGGGACTTGCTTTCACCGAGCGATGAATGACCGCCGCCCCCTAAACGGTGATCGGTGAGTTCATTTTTCGGTGTCTAGTCACCGATTGTTTGAGTGGGATTGATTGAGGAATATAGCGTTATCAGATCGTTGGAACTAGCCGTTTATAAAAAAAAAATCAATTTTTCTTTATAAAAACAACACCATTCAACACCATTCTCTTCTCCATCCAACTATTTTTTTTAAAAAAATTCACTTCTTCCATTTTCACTTCTATTTTCTAAAAATGGATGATATGCCACCGCTATTAATTCCAATTGATATTAGTGAAGACAATGATTCTTCCTCAAGAGATAGTAGTTTAATTTTTTTTCCAAAATCTTATTAATGAAGCCGCCGAACTGGAAGACACGGGTACTTCTAGAAAAATGAAATCTGTCCGTCGAGATCGAGAGAAATGTCACGAAAACCTTATGAGTGATTATTTGTCGAGGAGCCCGTATTCAACGAAGAGCTTTTTCGCCATAGGTTTCGTATGTCGAAAAGGTTGTTTTTAAAAATTGTGAGTGACGTGCAAGCGAATAACTCGTGGTTTCAAGAGACCCTGGATGCGAGTTTGAAGAGAGTTTTACACCGATGCAAAAAGTTGTGTCGGTGATTAAGCAACTTGCAACTGGTAACCCTCCAGACGAGTACGACGAGTATTTAAATATGTCCGAAAGGATTTCCCGTGAATGTCTAGAAAATTTTTGCGAAACGGTATGTAATTTATACGCTTCCGAGTTTTTACGTAGACCTACTAGCCACGAAGTTGCGCTCTTGTACCAAGCTCATGAGGAGAAACCTCACCTTCCTGGGATGTTGGGTAGTCTTGATTGTACATATTTTGTTTGGAGAATGTGTCCAACGGGGTTGCGGGGTCAATATATGAGGGGGGATCACAGTCACCCGACAGTTATGCTCGAAGCGGTGGCCTCTCATGATTTGTGGATTTGACATGCTTTTTGTGGTCCACCAGGTTCACAAAACAACATCAACGTGCTCCAACAATATCCGTTATTTCTTACTCAACGAAATGGAACTGCACCAAAATGCCCATTTTACGTGAACAACCACTTGTACAAGCGTGGATACCATCTTAGCGATAGAATCTACCCTAGTTGGTCCGTGTTTGTGAAATCATTTTTGTATCCTCACATTGTGAAAGAAAAGAAGTTCAAGAGGCAACACGAGGTGGCAAGAAAAGACGTGGAACGGGCTTTTGGTGTTTTAAAGACAAAATGGTGTATACTTAATCGACCGATGCGTGCTATGAGTGTAAAAAAAAATTAGGAGTGTCGTATATGCGTGTATTATTATGCATGATATGATTCTAAAAGACGACGGAAACTCGATTGCACCGGTACATATTCGGGATCTGGAGTCGATCCCGTTTTCGAAGACACTGTTTATAACGAGCTCATTGATGAAGATACGCATTATAGACTAAAATTTGATCTTGTGGAGCATCTTAGAGAATAATGTTTACCTCACCTTTTGGTGGATTCCGACACGAATAGTTAAATTAGTTTTTTTTTAATTTATTTTTATATTTTAATGTCATGTTATTTATTTTAATTTTATGTAATGTGTTTTTTTAATTAAAAGTACTTTTATTTAGTTTAAAATATGTTTTATTCATATATGAATAATTTCTAGAAATAAATATATATATATATATATATATATATATATATATATAACTCAAACACCCTAATAGTGTTTTAACCATTGCAAGTGATTGAGTGCAAAATGAGAAGTGGAATGGGAACTTGACATGGCATGATATTATTGGTTATAAAATAACTCAAACACCCTAAAGTGATTGAACGATACCCTCCACCCTGAATCTCTAATCTAGTGTGTATGTAAGGAAGAGTTGTAATTAAAAACTAGATTTCCATTAGAAAGTGTAGAAAGAAATTATATAATGGTGCATATAACAACATATATAACAGCGCGTCAACACATGTTTTTTTAGTAGTGAGTCGATGCGTGTTTTATTGCTTCCATAATTTCACTGGACACATGTTTGTGTGTATTTTAAGTGTGTGTCTAACTATCCTCCAAATACACTTTGTCAAAGATCTATACATTTTAAAATGGTTTCTTAATGCTTTCATAGTTGCTTGACTATGCCCTTTATGAGTATACTTGGTACAAGTTTATGAGGTTATATCGTTTATCTTTAAATACACTCTCATCCCGAAACGGAAGTCCTTCCTTGAACTCTTCTCTCACTACCTCTGTGACGACTTACAACATTGTTTTGCATTGCAATTACTACCATAGTTGTGCATTGTCGTCTCTTTCTCTGCTCTTCCACTACCATCATCTCCTCCCATCTTTCTCCTTTCTTCAATAATGTATTTCATTTACATCATCTCCTCCCCATCTTTCTCCTTTCTTCAATAATGTATTTCATTACCACAACCATTATGCATTTATGTGCACATGTTTGTGTTCTTCAATTTAAGACGAGGGGTCTAAAGATGCTTATGATTATTTTGTGTAGAAAAATAAGGATTTTTACATGATTTGATTTTATTTGCATTGGGTTTTCATTGTAACACCTCAAAAATATTAGATTATATATACATACGTATATATTTGGTCATAACTTTATAAATAATAACTAGGAACATCTAACCTAGTTATTGGCATATAGAAAATAATGAAATCATGAAATATGACCCTTTTTATAACAAAATGAACATGAGGGATTAAAAATGGTTAAGTGGGAAAACTTGTTTATTAAAAACTAAAAACAAAACACAACACATACTTATGTGCGTATGTGTGTGTGTGCGTGACCAGAGCCAAGAAAAAACCCAACCCTTCAATCTCTAAATTGATTAAAATTGGAGGGTGAATTAGAAGTGTTTTTTTATGCATGGATCAAGAAAATTAATCACCCATATTTGTCTAACACAATGTAAGTTGTAATTTCAGTTTTGGTGATGTTTAATTTTTAGTGAAATTTGGTTATATGTAAGTCAAGCCGGAGCAAACGCACGGTTGAAGGAAAAAATCTAAGGTACGCGGCTTACGCTTCGTATAATTTAGTTAACACTTTGTATTGTTATATGTTGAACAATATAATTAGATTCATGAAATTCGGTTCATTCTTAAATAATGGATTTCATACGAATGAACCGAATGGATAAGTTTTAATTTGTGAAGAGTTTGGGTTGTTGAAAGTGACGGATTTCACTAAGACATCCAAACGGGTCAAAATAATAAGAGTAAACTGCCATTTTGGTCCCTGTGGTTTGGGCAGTTTTGCCATTTTAGTCCAAATCTCAAACTTTTTAAATCTGGGTCCCTATGGTTTGCATTTTGTTGCCATTTTAGTCCAAATCTCAAAAACTCTCATTTTTTACTGTTCCAACATGCCTTTTTTCTCTTTTTGTGCAGGGGTAGTTTAGTCTAAGTACATTTCACTAAAACATTTTCTTAATTAAAAACCCCCAAATAAATACCCTCCTAAATAAATCAGGTGTCATCTTCCCCAAATACAAAATGCAGAGCAAAAACCCAAACCCTAATTCCACAAATGCAGAGATCTCCACCACCGCCACCTCCTCCTCCCTTCTCACCACCGCCACCACTACCTCCTCACCACAGCCGCTACCACCACCTCCTTCTCACCACAACCACCATCTCCTTTTCACCACAACCACCACCGCCTCCAACCAGAACCGCCACAGAACCACAACGTCACCGTCACCGTCTCCATCACCCTCTCTCTCTCTCTCTCTTCCGATCAGTCTCTCTCTCGATTGAAGGGACCTGTGGAAATCAACCATACCTGCGTTCAAATGGGTGGTCGATTGTTACCTGGTGAAAGATCGAACCTGCGTATAAAGGGGTGAGATCAGAACAGAAGTTTGCGCCGGAACCAATTGAGATCGGAACAACTCTCGCCGGAACTGCAATGGCTCATCGGAACAGAAGTAGCAGTGACGACGATTAAAAAAAACGATTCTTTGAGCTGTGTTACAGGTCTCACAGATTTGGTAACAGTAGCAACGACGGCGATTAACCACCACCGCTGCAAAATCCAACAAACAAACAACCCCTGCCACCATCTCAGATATGCACCATCTGTCTCTACCTTTCTTTCAGATCGGTGGTGGTAGGTTTAGGGTTTTCGAGTGGCGACGGTGGTGGCATTTAATGGGTACAGTGACGGTTGTGGTTGTTGACGGTGACAATGGTGGATGTGACTGACGGGGGTGATGATGGTGGTTGTTAATGATGTTGCGGTGATTATAGAGGAGATTGATGGTGGTTTGTGGATGTCAAGGCTTAGGTTTAGAGATATGAGAGAGAGCTGAGATGGTGCATATCTGGGAGAGAGAGATGGAGATGGTTGACTGGTAGGTCTGTATTTATTTATAAAATGTAAATGACCATTTTGCCCCTAAGGATAAAGACAAAATAACCAGTTTTTAATAGTCAAATAGGAGGTAATTTGAATTTTGGACTAAAATGGCAACAAAAGTGAAACCACAAGGACCCAGATTTAAAAAGTTTGAGATTTGGACTAAAATGGCAAAAGTGTCCAAACCTCAGGGACCAAAATGGCATTTTACTCAAATAATAAATTTGTGAAGAGTTTGGGTTGTTGAAAGTGATGGATTTCACTAAGACATCCAAACGGGTCAAACTAACGGATTTATGAAAGGTTTGTTTGTTTAAAAGTGATGGACTTCAATAAACAATCAAACGGGTTAAAAATGATAATTAATAAAGGTTTGGTTGTATAAAAGCGATGGATTTCGCTAAGAAAACCAAATAGGACAAAAAAAAGTCTTAATGCATACCGGAATGGTTGCATTAATAATGATTTCGGTATAATACCCGGTCGATGGGTAGGACTTCGAATATATGTGTAAACCGAGAAACGGGAACGCGGATAAAAGTCAAGACTCAGAAAATGAGTTATGACTAAAAGATGTTGAATTCGCGAAAGGAATTCGGAAAAAAAAAATGTTCAACTTTGTAGTGTTGAACGGGTTGAATAATTATGATCGCATACCGGATAACGGATACGTAAAAACTTAGAAAGATGTAATCTGAATAATGGAATATAATCATAGATAACACATCCATGTAAATGAAGTGTGTGTATATGAGCTTCTCGTTAAAAATGCAAATGGGTCAAATATATTCGTATATAAATTTTATGTCGAAAGCTTATAGGATAAGAAATTTAATTATCCGGGTAGTGGATTTTGAGTTTATAACATGGGCAATCCATTTACGATCACGTAGAAACAAACATGAGGTTAAACGGATAAGCGGGTCGAAAGTTATACAAAATTTAGTGTTGAACGGATAAACCAAACAACACGGCAACAAAACTGAGGCAGGAGGTGGCGTCGCCGACGCCATGTTTGGCCGTCGCCGATGCCATTTCAAATTTTCCCCGACGTCGTAATACACTGCGTATGGTAGTTTTATGTTGACGCCTTAGACGGTCGTCGCTGTCGCCATCCGGGGTCTGAAACATGCTGATATTTTGTTATTTTGCAACGAGAGTTAAATTGTTTGTTCCTTTTGCGTTATATCTCTAATATATTGTAAAATTTTCAGTTCCAGGTCTTTTGCGAACACTTTTGGGATGATGATCAAGTCATGGCTAAGAAACCTAACACGATGAAGATCTTGTTTCCAGACCTTTTGTTAATCATATGTTTATGAACTAAATAATAAGCGACCAAGCAACACTTTATGTATCTAATTACATATTCTAAACAACAAAGTTATGTAATGATTTTTATATTTCCATATTATATTATGGAAATTTTGTTTAAAATTTTCAAAAGTTAGTTTGTTTATTAATTTAAGATTGTTATAAGTATATGGGTTTTACAAGTTGGTAATCAAAGCTTAAGGTTAAAGATGAAACGTGTTTGGTTCAAGGCTTGATCAAGACATCCGGTAAAAACTATGTATGAAATGAGTTTCAATTGAAAGCATTAGAGAATAAAATGATTTAAAGTGTATGGGAGGAGTGTATTAATACACTCGAACCCGGAAAAATACACTAAGTATAAACGGTTGAGACAAGTTATATACTTGATTAAACTGAAAAAGAAAGATACATCACATGTAATATAGTGTGATGAGTATAAATTTCCATATAATAATATGGAAATGATCAAATAAGTTATTTACCAAATTATTGTGGGCATTTCAGTTAAAGAGATGTCTGACATAACGGGTGACGATACGGTATCACTCATGACGGAGGAGATGCAAGAAAAGACTTCTGAAGAAGTCGGATAGGCTTTAGAGGCTAGTCTACCTCAGTTCATGGATAGACTACAAACCACAATTCTATCAGTGGTAGAAGAAAAGATAAATGATCTAAAGGAAAGCCTCACACAAGAAAAAGACAAGTCTAAAGGGAAAACATGTCCTTATAACAAGTTCATGGCGTGTAAACCTCTGATTTACAACGGTGAAGTGGATCCAATCGTATGTCAACGATGGATAAGTGATATTGAAGGAGTCTTTCAAAGAACTCACTGTGATGCGACTGATTTCGTAGCTTACGGAACCAATCAACTGAGGGGTCAAGCGAAAGATTGGTGGGACAATCATAAGAAAGAACAAGGAATTGAAACCACAAGAACTATGACTTGAGAGGAGTTTAAGGTACCATTCCTTAAACATCATAGCCCAAAATCCGTGATAAACAAAATCAAAGAGGAAATTATTCAACTAAGGGAAAAAGGTGAATTGATTGATAAGATCACGGGGGTGTTCCTCGACAAGCTAAGGTTTTGTGATAACTTAGTGCAAACGGAGGAGCAGAAGATATATTATTACTATAAAATGTTGAGTGTGGAATATCAAGAGTTTATGACTCCCTCAAAATATGAACACCTTACGAAAATTATAAATGTCGCACGGGAAAGAGAGATCGAACTAAAGAAGCAGATTGAAAGGGGTGAAAAGGGGCATTGGATGCAAATCCAAGCCCCACAAAGAAGCAAAAGGTGAATGAGTTTCCAAAGAAGGGGATCGCAAAATGGGGGTCACCTAACTACAAAACATGTGGAAAACCCATCGGGGCGAATGTTACTTCAAGAACAAACTGTGTGCTACGTGCGGGAAAGTGGGACACATGGCTTCAAATTGCCCCGGTAAAGTGTCAGTATGCTACAAGTGTTACAAACTGGGACACAAGAAATCTGAGTGCCCGGAGTTGGTTGGAAAGAAGGAAATACCTAACACAAAGACGGAAGCCCCAAGATCAAAGGCAAGATCCTTCCACATAACCGCGGCTGAGGCCGAGGTTGAACCCGATGTGGGTTCAGGTAAATTTACCGTAAATTCTATTCCTGCACGCATTTTATTTGATACAGGTGCAAATAGATCTTTTGTTTCACATAGATTTATTCAACACCCTACATTTACATTAACAAAATTGCCTATGCCTCTGGAAGTAGAAATAGGTAATAATAAAATTTTTATTGTTTGTGATATGTGTCGGGATTAAAAATTGAGTATTGATGATGAAGAGTACTTGGTTGATTTGATACCCATGTCAATGGGAGGATTCCAAGTGGTAATCAGGATGGATTGGTTATCTCAACACCACGCTAGAGTGATATGCTTCCGTAAGGAGATACAACTAACATCTTCGAGCGGAAAGCATGTTACTATCTATGGGGAGAAGAGTTGTAACCCTATAGTATGCTCGATGGTGGAAGTTCATAAGTTCATTCAACACGGATGTAAGGCATACCTGACTTACATACGTGATTCGAATAAAGAGTCACCGAGATTAAAGACGTACCGGTTGTACGGGAGTTTGAAGATGTATTTCCGGAGGATTTACCGGGGATACCACCCGAACGTGAAGTGGAGTTTGGGATCGAATTAGTCCCGGGTACAAAACCGGTAGCCAAGGAACCGTATAGACTAGCACCATCGGAGATTCAAGAATTATTATTACAATTACAATATTTGCTCGACAAAGGGTTCATTCAACCTAGTGTCTCTCCTTGGGGAGCACCAGTATTATTTGTAAAGAAGAAAGACGGAAGCATGCGACTGTGTATCGATTACCGAGAGTTAAACAAACTTACGGTAAAGAATCGATACCCGCTCCCGAGGATCGATGATCTATTTGACCAATCAAGGCGCAAGCAGGTTTTCGAAGATCGACTTAAGGTCGGGTTATCACGAGTTGATGGTGAAAGGGGAAGACATACCAAAAACGGTGTTTCGTACGTGTTACGGACATTATGAATTCCTTGTAATGTCTTTCGGGCTAACAAATGCACTTGCGGCATTCATGGATCTTATGAACCGGGTTTGCAAGCCAATGTTAAGCAAGTCCGTAATAGTGTTCATCGACGATATTCTAGTATATTCTCAAGGTGAGGCGGTTCATGCACGCCACTTGCGTGAAGTATTAGAAATGCTTAGGCGAGAGAACCTTTACGCAAAGTTTTCAAAATGTGACTTTTGGCTACGCAAGGTACAATTTCTTGGGCACGTCATAAGTGCCGATGGGGTTTTGGTAGACCCATCCAAAATCGAAGCTGTATCAAAATGGAAACCTACGAAGAGTCCATCGGAGATTAGAAGTTTCTTAGGACTTGCGGGTTACTATAGGAGATTTATTCAAGATTTCTCCAAAATTGCATCGCCATTAACTATACTAATCCGTAAGGATGAAAAGTTTGTCTGGAGTGACGAACAAGAAAGGGCGTTCCAAACGCTCAAAGAAAAGTTGACTAGTGCTCCGGTATTGACTTTACCGGATGGAACCGACGACATGGTCGTATACTCCGACGCATCCCAGCTTGTCTCAGATGCGTACTTATGCAAAGAGGGAGAGTAATTGCATATGCCTTAAGGCAATTAAAAGTTCATGAAAAGAAATACCCGACTCACGACCATGAGTTGGCGGCTGTGGTTTTTGCCTTGAAGATTTGGAGGCACTACTTATATGGAGTGAAATGTACTATCTTCACCGACCATAAAAGCCTTAAATACTTCTTTGACCAAAAGGTGTTGAACATGAGGCAGAGGCGCTGGCTAGAAATGGTAAAGGATTATGACGGTGAAATACATTATCATCCGAGAAAACCCAACGTAGTAGCAAATGCGCTAAGCCGAAAGGAATACATTCCCATTCGATTGCGATCGATGCGACTTGTGGTAACCTCGGGTTTACTTGAAAGAATCCGAGAGGCACAAATCAAAGCGGTAAAAGAAGAGAACTGGAAAAAGGAACGAATAATGGGCCAAGTAAGAGATTTAATAGATGGCGATAATGGGTTGAAGACCCGATTCGGTAGAATTTGGATTCCAAACACGTGTGGTGTTAAGGACCTCCTTCTTGACGAAGCACATAAATCTCATTATTCGATTCACCCGGGGGCGACCAAAATGTATCGAGACTTAAAACAAAATTATTGGTAGCCCAGGATGAAAAGAGATGTGACAAAGTATGTCGAAAGATGTTTAACTTGTTTACAAGTAAAAGCAGAGCATCAAAAGCCTTATGGCAAACTGCAACCGCTAGACATACCGGTTTGGAAATGGGTACATATTACTATGGACCTATTATCCAAATTGCCGAGAACAGCTCGTGGATTCGACGTCATTTGGGTAGTTGTGGATAGACTAACAAAAAGCGCTCATTTTATTCCTATTCATGAAACTTATACTTCAGAAAAGATGTCGGAAGTATATATAAATGAGATCGTAGCATGCCACGAGGTGCCGGTATCCATTGTATCCGATAGAGATACTCGGTTCACTTCAAGTTTCTGGCGCGACTTCCAAGAACAAATGGGTACTAAGCTATTTATTAGTACCTCATATCACCCCCAAAATGACAGAGAAAGCGAGTGAACAATTCAAACATTGTAGGATATGCTTCGTGCATGTATTATCGACTTTAGAGGTAGTTGGGATGTTTACCTACCGTTGGTCGAATTTTCTTACAACAACAGTTACCATTCAAGCATTGGTATGGCCCCGTACGAAATGCTTTATGGTAGGAAATGTCGAACCCCGGTATGTTGGGGTGAAGTGGGTCATCGCGAACTCGCCCACAAGGATGTAGTTAGAGTTACTAACAAGAAAATCGATATGGTCCGGGCTCATTTGAAAGCGGACCAAGATCTACAAAAGTCTTATGCGGACCGAAGACGGAGGCCTATTGAGTTTCAAATCGGTGATAAAGTAATGCTTAAAGTATCTTCATGGAAAGGGATCATCCGATTCAAAAAAAAAGGGAAAATTGGGTCCAAGGTTTATTGGACCTTTCAAAATAATTGACAAAGTTGGCAAGGTTGCATACCGTTTGGAATTACCCGAGAATTAAGAGATATATATAATACGTTCCATGTTTCCCATCTGCGAAAATGTTTGGCCGATGAAACGGCCTATGTTCGTTATGATGACATTGAAGTGGACGATAAACTAAATTATGTAGCAAAGCCTATTACAATTCTTGACCAAAAGGTCAAAGGCTTAAGAAATAAGGAAATTGACCAAGTGAAAGTCAAATGGGAGCATCGGAAGGGATCGGACACCACTTGGAAGTCCGAAGAAGAAATGAGACGACTCTACCCTTCCTTATTCGATACGTATTCTAGTTTCGAGGATGAAACCTCTTTAAGGAGGGTGGACTTGTGTAGGATCGTATTCTGACCCGAACGAGTCTATCAGAGGAGTCTCGATTAGTTACAGGTGCGGAAAACAAGTAACCAACGTAGAAACAGCTAGATCTTCACTTAAATCACCTTGTTGATTGATATAACAACGTTTACATTCAATTGGAAGACCGGCAGCACCTCGGTATCCAAGTACACAACTTATGTACTGATTTCGCTCAAGTGTCCTATATATAGTGTTGGTGATTTCGCTTATGTGAACATGTACACAAAAGCGAAATCACTCACTGACAAATAAGTGGAATCACCTACTGACGAATAAGTGGAATCACCTACTGACGAATAAGTGGAATCACCTACTGACGAATAAGTGGAATCACCTACTATGACCATATGAGCGAAATCAGTCTCTTAGACACATACATTCTCCTATTTACTCGTAAAACATGCCCTAATCTAACATTCTAAGACTAAGACTCGATACAAGACGAAGTCGACAGATGTAGTGCACCAACAGACTCCCCCTCAGATGTTGACGAGTCTTAAGCGTCGAGTCTTCGCATCTTCAGTCTTGATCTGTCTCTGGGCATCACTCTCTCAATCTATTCTTGCAGGTCTTAAGACTTCCCTTTGCGATATGCTGGTATTTCTTCAGATCATCAGCATCATCAGCTTTAGGATCGTTGTCTGACTTTCAAAACTTTGACTTTTCAGGATCATCACTTTGCTCAAACTTTAAACCTGCATAAACTCTACCTCACAATAAATTTTACAATTTACACATTTTAAACATATAAACTTGCACTAACTCACACTCTTCTCCAATAACCTAAACAAAATGATCTTACAATCTGATGAACCACTTGAAAATTTGATAAAAAATAATCAGTTTTAAACACAAACTCCCCCTCAAATCATACTCATCATGTTTAGCACTCAGAATTTTGAAAATCAGCTTTTCAATACCAGTTGTCAAAAATCCTTTTGACTTTTTCAAAATTTTATGCTAAAACACACTGAAAATCTTTTTGGATTTTGAGATATAAAAGAAATGCAGTAAAGAAATATTTACAGACAATATTTTTATGAGTTCGCGTAAGAGGATCATATCAGTTTTTGACAAGTCACGAGTACCGTTGAGCTTAGTTACACATTAAGAATTAAACAATTCACTTAGATTGCCGATATACTGATCCACTTAAATTTTCACACAAATTTCAACTAATTCAGGATATGAGTTAGGTGTATTAAGAACTTAAACTCATTCATGTGTCCCACCTCTTGAATATACTCCCGTATCCAGATCCCAATATTCAGTCTTACAGGTGAGTATACCACAGATGATATCTGTAAGGGGTTAAATTGCGAGGGCCGTGAGAGCTCAGGTCGATCTTTCGATACGCAGAGAGATGACGGCTTCGACTTTCTGTGGGTCCCCTTTAGAGGATCTTTTGTTACAACAGCAATGACTATCAATTTTATTGTTTCATCAATTTGCTGAGGGCTGCGCTATATTTCAAGCATGCGGAAAGTATTCTCCGAGGACTAGGCCATTGCTTCCGCAAAATCAGAAGTCCCGGGATAATACCCCAGATATCACTGAGCATAAAGACCTAGTATCTCAGAAAGAGGGACCTTTCAAACGAGATTTCAGGGGTTACCTATATATCCAAGTAGCGTTCCCCACGAAATAAGCAAGTTTGAATTTTAGTTTATATCCCGAAAAAGCTTACTAAATGTGTAAAAACCTATCGGCATATCATCAGTGATACTGTTTAACGCTATTTAAACAATACAATTCTTTAGCATACTGTGACTGTCTACTGATGTACTATCATTTCCTCTTCTAGACACAAAAACTCATTTTTCATTTTATCATGTTTTTGTCTTTTTCAAATGTTTTTGGATTTTCTGAAAACTTCTACTCCCCCTAAAATGCAAACACATTTTAGGAAATTTGAAAACTACTAGACTCTTGACCCACTTGAAACAGAACATGAACTGTACAAAAACTTGACAACTGGCATCAAATCACTTCAATTCGCCATCCACTTGGCATAAACAATCAGAACTCCCCCTATCATAAACCATTTTCTCATTTAGATCTCAAAACACTTAAGTTTGTTTCAATCAAAATGATTTTTCCGGAAAATGAGTTTGTTTTTTTACCACTTGTAAGTTTACCACTTGTTTAAGTATAGGGATATGGTTCATCATCTTGTGAGTTTTATCAACTGTAGTAAATCAAGTACAACTTAATGTCCTTGATTCACTGTTTGCAATCAAGCAACCTTTAAACCACTTGTAAGAATAACCACTTGTAGATATAACCAATCAATACCAATTGTAGGAATGAGTCATCTACATTTTACCCATCAAAATGCCGATTCCTGCTTCGCACTTACCAAACAGGAAGCTCCGGCGTAGTTATTCAACCTGTAAAATTTTAACAATTTCAAGCATTTTCAAAACAACTTTATTAAACATGAAAGATGCTGATTCCTGATCCACGATTACAAACTTGGGATCTCCGGCAAGTCAGGTGTTTCAATGAAAGAAAATATCCACCCAAGCCTGACCAGCCTTGGATGTTTTCAATTCAGAAGCAGTTGGGGTATAAGTTGCTTTCTTTGTAGCATAAAACTCTTTTACCCCTTTACCCTTCCCATCGATCATTTTTCCAAAAATTTTCTTTACATTCCCATTAAACGCTTTCTCAACATCAAAGTTATCCTTCTCAGAATAATTCTGATTTGAGATTTCAGACTTTCCAGTTTTCCTTTTAAAATTTTCAGTTCTCAATGGTGGAAAGTTCTCATCATCCATTGAAGGAACTGAGTTTTCATCACTCTCATCAAACTGTAGCTCCTCTGATTTTGTGGAATCAGATTCATCGCCAGATTTTACCTCTGATTTCTTAACAACCCAAGTTTGGTTGTCAAGATTTCCCCGTTTCTTGTAAAATCTTTTGGAACACTCACCAACTTCATATGTAGAAATTTTAAACACTTTAAATCGTTCAGTTGGTGGTTCCGTATTATCAACAACTACTTCTTTGAGTTTTTCTGAGACTCCCTGTTTTGTATTGGTTGCTTTTGGACAGTTCCATGCAATATGACCAACTTCATTGCATCTGTAACAGGTTCTTGTCTCTTTCCTTTGAAAAGCTCCATTCTTCATCTTTTCAGCAAGAAACTCCTTGTTTGACTGTTTCCATAATGAGCTCTTTGCTTCTTCTTCATGACTAGTTCCTGCAACATATGTCATTTTTGCTTTAAAATCACGAACATATTTTTCATTTTTATAGTTTTCAGGTGGAATAAAACCTAATCCTTTCTTTTTGAAATTACACTTATGGTTTGATTTCTTTTGAAAATTTGAACCATAATTGTAATTCTTTTTCTTGTTTATCCGCTGTTGAACTCTTGAAGTGTATTTTTTAGATTTTCTATTAAGATTTAAATCTTTTATTTCAGAAATATTAATTTCTGTCATTTTGAAAACATTTTTGATCATGTCAAAACGAACACTTCTTATTGGAAACTCTTTATCAAAATATAATTTGTCAGAATCATTCAAAGTATATGCAACTTCAAACGTTTCATCATTCAAATTAGATTTTGACAACAAAAACTCTTTACTGTAAACCCGTTTTCCCGACGAATTTGAACTCTTTTCGGATGAACTCGAACTCCTGACTGACTGACACGAACTTTCGGACCCGGACTTTGACTCTGACTCCTCATCCTTATCCAACACCTGATCGACAACTCTTTTTATCAGTTCGGACTCATGATCTATGTCGGACGCTGTGAACGTGATGTCAATATTGTCAGGTAAAACATCGGTTATCTCGGATTCTAACTTAATATTGACCGCCTGTTTTAGTTCTTCCTCGTTAGGATTTCTAGGCGAGTAACCTTCCCAAATCGGAGGCGGACACTTATTATAACAGACATCCTATTTCTTACCAGTATCCTTTTTCTTCTTTGGCTTTGTTTCTTCACCTTTAAACGCTTCAAATCCTTCAACAGTTGGATAAATTCTATCAATTATGTAGTCACAACCTTTGTAACTTTGCAGCAATCTTCTGATTCTTTCATTCTCAGTTGCTTCACTATCCAACTCTTTCTTCCACTTTGCACATTCTTCTATGTACAAGTTAATATCTTTCTGCTTTGTCATCATGGTAGCATTCATCATCTTCAAAGCTTTTTCTCTTTCAGAGTTAGTCTTCTCCAGACTATTCACATGTCTGTTCAATACATCATACGACTTTTTCAAATTCTTTACATCAAACAACAATTGTTCTTTCAACTTTTCTAACTCACTAAACCTCTCATCTTTCTCTATACATTGTTTACAAGACTCTAAACATGTAAGACAAGGTTTTATAACTTCAACAATCTTCTCTACTTCCACAATCTTCTCAACTTCAACAACTTTTTCCACTTCAACTATTTTCTCAACAACCTTGACTTTTTCACTCTGTTCATTCTTTTCTTCTTGAGAAACAGACTCTTCATCTTGACTTTTCTCATCATCATCATCATCACTGTTATCAATTTGTTCTTCAAGTTTTTCAATGAATTGAGCAATTGACAATCTACTAAATTGTCCAGAATTCTTCAGAATCATGAGATATGTACCCCATTCCTTTTGTGGTAAAGCATCAACAAGCTTTTTAACCCATTCTGCTGGAGTTTTAGTAATTTTCAACTGAGACATGGTACGCACAAGATGACAATATCTCTCAATGACATTCTTTGTACTTTCTTCTGGACAACCTGAAAACGAATCAAACTCTTTTTTTAGTACATTTATTCTATTAAAAGTTTCACTTGTCATATTAAAGAAATTGATATCCATGATTCTTGTAGTTCAAGCAGAATATCCTAACAATCAGATTCAAGCGGAATAGCAACCTGCAAAACAACAAACTTCACGCGAAATCAAAAGTCCAAGTTTCAAGCAAAATAACATCTTAACACACTAAACTTCTTATTTCTGGTGAACTAATGTGAGCTGATTGCTATCTCGAAAAGTTTAATGAGCTGATAAAAGAATTGATTTACTTGGGCCACGAAATATGGGCTAGAGCACTCTAGTCGATTTATAATTTGGGCCGTAAGAATCAAAAAGCCGTTTGTAATATGTAACCTCTGATTGGGCCGCAACTATTCAGTCTTTATCCAAACTTTGGGCCAAACAAAATCACATGAGCTGATAAAATCTTGTGCCGTCAACAATTAATACCAAAACAATGAAGAGCCTTCAACTTTTATCATATCACATGGCCTGTTTCAATCAAGAGCCTATTGGACCTCCAAGTCCACTAAATCGGCAACATCAATTGTTATGTGAAATGATTGGTCTGAGTAATTGACTGACACAATATCTATCACATGCAAAGAATCAACAATCCGACAATGTTTTATCAATTTACATGCAATTTTTTCTTCAAACCCAAGGCAAAATAACCTTTTTAATATTCTGATAGGACCCTAAAAAACAAAGTCACATGGAGCCGACAACAACCTTGAAAGAATACTTTTTAGAGAACTTAAGTGACCCTTAAAGCGAAATCAGATTCCTTGGGTGTCACAAAAGCGGAACTATGTATTGCAGATTACACAAAAGCGGAACCTGATGTCAAATGAGCGAAACCTGTGCCAAATAAGCGAAACCTGTGCCAAAAGAGCGAAACCAGGTGGTCCAAATAAGCGTAACCTATGTCTTAATAAGCGAAATCAGTGGTTGTTCATATGAGCGAAATCAACTCGGGAAACATTTTGGTCCATTTTTACTGTGAATTTAGGTCCGAAACTTTCCAGGATTTGTTAATGTTCAATTACACACAGTCTGTGAAATTTTGAGCAGATTCCGACCGTTAAAACTTTCTGAAATGATGAAAGAAGGTGTAGAAGTAAGAATTTATGATGAAATCCAGCAAATCTCTGTAGAACTCCTCCTCCTGAAGCTCTGATACCACTTGTAGGATCGTATTCTGACCCGAACGAGTCTATCAGAGGAGTCTCGATTAGTTACAGGTGCGGAAAACAAGTAACCAACGTAGAAACAACTAGATCTTCACTTAAATCACCTTGTTGATTGATATAACAACGTTTACATTCAATTGGAAGACCGGCAGCACCTCGGTATCCAAGTACACAACTTATGTACTGATTTCGCTCAAGTGTCCTATATATAGTGTTGGTGATTTCGCTTATGTGAACATGTACACAAAAGCGAAATCGCTCACTGATAAATAAGTGGAATCACCTACTGATGAATAAGTGGAATCACCTACTGACGAATAAGTGGAATCACCTACTATGACCATATGAGAGAAATCAGTCTCTTAGACACATACATTCTCCTATTTACTCGTAAAACGTGCCCTAATCTAACATTCTAAGACTAAGACTCGATACAAGACGAAGTTGACAGATGTAGTGCACCAACAACTTGTAACACCCCAAAAATATTAGATTAAATATATATATATATATAGGTAAAGAGTAAAATACAAATGCGCTTATCGTACGATACGTACGCGATCATCCCAGCCGTACGATCAGGTGCAGATCTGGTGCGAATTCAATACATATCGCATGTGAAAAAATGGTTAGCATGGGGTAGTGTGAAAAATGGCATGGGGTGTGTAGATGGACAAAATCGCATGTGGAAGATTTGAATATCGCATGTGAAAAAATGGCATGGGGTAATGTGAAAAATGGCATGGGGTGTGTAGAATCGCATGTGGAAGATTGAATATCGCATTGAAAAAATGGCTAGCATGGGGTAATGTGAAAAATAGCATGGGGTGTGTAGAATCGCATGTGGAAAATTGAATATCGCATGTGAAAAAATGGCATGGGGTAATGTGAAAAATGGCATGGGGTGTGTAGAATCGCATGGGGAAAATTGAATATCGCATGTGAAAAAATGGCATGGGGTAATGTGAAAAATGGCATGGGGTGTGTAGAATCGCATGTGGAAAATTGAATATCGCATGTGAAAAAATGGCTAGCATGGGGTAATGTGAAAAATGGCATGGGGTGTGTAGAATCGCATGTGGAAAATTGAATATCGCATGTGAAAAATCTGTGTGTGTGTTACTGTTCATCTTCTTCGATTGTTGGTCAATCATTGTCAGTCTTCTTCCGTTTAACCCTTACAACTCCCAAATTAGTAGTTCTTATTATCGATATCGCACTAAAAGGAACGAAGGGAGGTTGGGGAAGAAGATTTTCAGGTTTTTGAATTTGATTTAGGGTTTGATTTTGAACTATCATCGGTCAATTACATAGATTTATGACCTCGCAATGACGTTTTAACCTTCCTGGTATGATTTAGATATATTAAAATGATTAATTTAATCATTTAAATTACTTTCGCCCGCGTTTGATCGATTGAAGATCGTACGGCTGAGGGCATCGCGTACATAATGTAGGATAAGAGGTATTGTACGTTAACCGGCCTCTATATATATATATATATATATATATATATATATTTATGGTTATAACTTTATAAATAATAACTAGGACCATCTAACCTAGTTAATGGCATGTAGAAAAAAATGAAATCATGAAATATGGCCCTTTTTATAACAAAATGAACATGAGGGACTAAAAATTGTCAAGTGGGTAAACTTGTTTATTAAAAACTAAAAACAAAAACACAACATATACTTATGTGCGTATGTGTGTGTGCGTGATCAGAGCCAAGAAAAACCCCAACCCTTCAATCTCTAAATTGATCAAAATTGGAGGGTGAATTTGGAGTGTTTTTTATGCATGGATCAAGAAAACTAATCACCCATATATGTCTAACACAATGTAAGTTGTAATTTCAGTTTTGGTGATGTTTAATTTTTAGTGAAATTTGGTTAAATGAAGTTCTTGAACAATCGACAGATGTTATAATCAAAGGGAGATGTAGTCTAAGTGTAGGATCTTAATCCTAACTGAAATTGTTAATGATTTATCAAGAAACAAATGTTAGAGCCATCATGTAATCATTATGAAAGTGGGTTTTTTGTGAAGATATATGAATGCAAAATTTATGATGGTTAGTTTGTGCTTATGATGTATGTTAAACTGGAATAATGGATGTAATAACATGAACTTGTTGAAATTGCATGTTAATAGGAATTAAGATGAGTAATCGAGCTTGTTGAGTTGAGAATTCTTGGTTAGTCAAGGTTTAATTGAATTAAAATGGCTAGCTAAAATATATGCAAACAAGGTGCTCGACAAAATGCCTAAATGAATTGACATTTTAGTTAATGAACGGAAAACGTTGATGGGAACACGATGTAGTGTGTTTGGCAAGCTTACATGCCTTGGTTATGTGCTGAAAGGTTCTAACGACACTTGGCTTATATACTTTAGGCAACACAAGTGAAGCATCGGAAAGTCAAGACGGAGCAAACGCACGGTTGAAGGAAAAACTCTAAGGTACGCGACTTACGCTTCGTAGAATTTAGTTAATACTTTGTATTGTTATATGTTGAACAATGTAGTTATATTCATGAAATTCGGGTCATTCGTAAATGATGGATTTCATACGAATGAACCGAATGGATAATTTTGAATTTATGAAGAGTTTGGGTTGTGGAAAGTGATGGATTTCACTAAGGCATCCAAACGGATCAAAATAATGAATTTGTGAAGATTTTGGGTTGTTGAAAGTGATGGATTTCACTAAGACATCCAAACGGGTCAAAATAATGGATTTACGAAAGGTTTGTGTCACACCCCAACCGATGGCGGAAACATCGGGATGAGACGAAAACGAGATTGCAAGAGACTTCATAACACTATGTGACAATATTAATTAAATTCAAATTTCATTTCAAGACTAATTGTCATACAAGATTCAAATAGGAATAACAACATTGTTTCAAATTGTAACATAACAATAAAAGATAGATTAATCTAGGTGTGTATCTATGTCCACCTAAATTGCATTTCTTCTTGAACATCAACTCATCAATCAACCTGCAACATGTATTAAAATAGAGTTCAATGCAAAAGCAAAGGCGAGTATACAAGTTTGTTACATAGCATAATATAGAATAAAATTGTTTAAAGTGCTCATATCCAACATGAATCATATTAAGCAAGTTTACTAGCATGCCGAAACTGTGTACTTATATGTTCAAAGAATCCAATGCGTTAAAATAGCCTATCCCCGGTTAGAATATAGGGATGTTAACATGTTTGACTTAACAATGCCCCAAGAATTGTGGGCGGTGCATTACTCCAATAGCGCTATAATTTTTAAGGTAGGCTAGCAAAGTTAATGAAGCATATGTCGACACAAATAGTTTACATTAGCATAACAAGTCTAAACAAGCATCATATAGTCTCATGTTAAGCATGGATAGAGTTTAAAATAGTTTCATGTGTTGTGTAATTTTGTATAACATACATGTTGCATCCCAAAGTGATAAAAAGGAAAACAGGATCGAGTATACTCACGGTTTTGCAAGCTTTCCTACTTGAAATCCCGCAAGTGATGTAGGTAGATGGATTATTTTGGAACACCTTGTCCTTCTACACGAGGAAACATAGGTGTGTGAGTTTGGGGAAATCGGAAGATTATAGATTAGGAGTCTAAAATGTAAGGAAAATAGCATAAGTGAAAATAATCATCTTGTACACATAACACTTGTCCATTAGAGTCGTAACAAGTGCATGGTCATAGATGATGTAACATATTCTTGACAAGTAACTATTAAGTTATCATCAAGTTTAGTTACTTAGGTACATATATGGAATAAATAGATAATATAAGGATTACAAAGTCCTATGGTTCAAGCATGAGGTAGGAGATTAATGTCTCCATTTAGGCACCTCTTTGTGTCATAGAATTCATACATGAGGTAGGAAGAACAAAGCTTCCATTTAGGTACCTCTATTGTTCACCACTACACTTGTTGTTATAAACAACAAGGAGGGTCATGAACTTACAAGTAATAATGCAATAACAACAACTAATCTATGGAAAAACATCAAGTAGTGAGTGGATTTCTATGAAGTATAGCCCTAGCTAGTCCAACTATCACACATTCAACAAGCTTCATGTTTGAACACTACTTGTGGGTAAAACCCTAACTAAAACAGAATGTTTGTGAGGTTTTAACCTCTGATTTAACATTTCTCAACCTTGTTTTTAAGTCCAACTAACCATTCATTTGATTATGAGCATTAGGACATAGGTTTGAGATGAGATAGACCCAAGTTTACTAAGATTAACAAAGTTTAGATGAAAACAGAATCGAACAGTCCACTTTGGAGCCTTTTTGGGGACATTCCAGAGCTTGGTTTTCCATGGAAAATCTCTGGAAATGTTCCTAAGGTTGTTCCAAACAAGTGGGAAAAAGAATCAAGTGAAAAGGTTAAGAAATGAGTGAGTTATGCTCACTTTAGTAAAGGTTGAACAATCTGCTCGAACTTGGAATTTAGCTGCAACTTGGAGAGGATTTGAGGGTGTTTTTGATGATTAGAAAAGTGTAAAATTCTTGGAGGATGATGGGTTTTTATAGGGAAGAGTTAGGTTAGGTTATGGTTGAGTATTTAATGTTAGAACATGGTTTAAAACTCAAAAACAACTCAAAACCCGCTAAAAATCGCGCTGAAACAAGGCCTGGTCACGGCTGCTGTTATGGGCCGAACGAGTTTATAAATAAAATAGAAACCAGGTTTAGTTCGATGTGAAGATTGCAGTGCAGTGGTTGGGCGCGCATTAGTGGAGGCTGGTGACCCGGGTTCGATCCCCTCGGTCATCAGTTTGTTTATTTATTTGTTTATTTATTTTAAATGTAAGCATCTTTTAAATAAAAAGTGGGAGATTTGTTCAATGACAAGACCCAACTCAGCTGGTTATCCGTGTGTGTGTGAGGGTACAGACCCGGGTTCGAGTCTCGTGGTCTGCATCCTTTTTATTCCGTTTTTTTTTTTGTTTAATATACTTTTAAAAGGTTACATAAACAGCCCTTGTAGTTAAAGTTTCAGTTACAACCCTTGGCTTTAATCAAAACTAAAGTTATGTTATTATTTTTTTAAGGAACTAACTTTGTATTTTAACTAACTAAGTTAGTTTATATTTACTAACTTTGAAATCTAACGAAACTAACCAGATTATTAATAAAAATACACTTTTAAATAACAAAATTAATTAATTTAATTAATTTAATTTAAATAATTTGAATAATGACCATCTTTATAACGGAGAAAAAAAATCTTTAAACGTTTATTTGTTTCACAAAGCTTTCGAGTTTCGAGATTTAGGATCCGAATCTCGTCATTTTAATAGTTTCAGCTAGTTTAACGAGTATCAAGTGTCGATAAATATAGAATCAAGAATCCTTGAATAATATTTCGTTCAAACAAGAATTGTTTATCAATTACACATAAGACTAAGGTGAATACACGAACATGATTAAAATAACTTCGTTTTCATTATGATCAAGAGCCTCGAATTACAAACGAAACAAAAGTAGATTACAAAGAGAGTACAAGTGTCTAAATATGGAAAGTACAACATGACTTGCTAAAATAAGAAAGTGCGGAATATGCGGAGCGTTACAGTCTCCCCTCCTTTAGGGAATTTCGTCCCGAAATTTAGGAAGAAGTAGCGAAAAGATATGGATACTTCGTCTTCATGTCACTCTTGAGTTCCCAAGTGAATTCGGCGCCACGTTTTCCTTCCCATCGAACCTTGACGATAGGAATTTTACTGCGCCTCAACAACTTGACTCCTTGATCCATGATTTCATCGGGTTTTTCCACAAAATGCATAGTTCCGTTGACTTGAAGATCTTCGAGGGGAACTTAAAGTCCTTTTTCAGCGAGACACTTCTTCAGATTTGAGACATGAAATGTCGAATGAACGTTGTTGAGTTCTTGAGGTAAATCGAGTCGATAAGCCACCTTGCCAATCCTTTCGAGTATCTTAAAAGGACCAACACAGCGAGGGGCAAGTTTTCCCTTTTTACCCAAACGAACTACTCCTTTCCAAGGAGATACCTTGAGTAGAACAAGGTCACCAATGGTACACTCCAATGGTTTGCGTCTCTTGTCAGCATAGCTCTTTTGTCGACTACGAGCCTTGAGTAGATTATCACGGATTTGAAGGATCTTGTCCGTCGTTTCTTGTATGATCTCAGGACCAGTAAATTGTTTGTCACCAATTTCGTGCCAACTTAAAGGTGATCGGCATTTGCATCCATACAAAGCTTCGAAGGGAGCCATTTGAATACTGGAGTGGTAGCTATTGTTGTACGAGAACTCGATCAATGGTAAATTCACATCCCAACTACCACCAAAGTCGATGACACAAGAACGGAGCATGTCCTCTAGGGTTTGGATAGTACGTTCAGTCTGTCCATCCGTTTGAGGATGAAAGGCCGTACTGAGATTCAAATGAGTACCCATAGCGGACTGGAAAGTTTGCCAAAGATGCGAAGTGAAATGACCATCACAATCAGAAATGATGTCGAGAGGAATACCATGATGACATATAATCTCATCAGTATAGATTTGAGCGAGTTTCTCAACTTTGAAGTCTTCGTGAATAGGAAGAAAGTGAGTTGATTTAGTCAAACGATCGATGATTACCCAAATGCTATCATGACCTTTTGGTGTGCGAGGGAGTTTGGTTATGAAGTCCATAGCGATGTTATCCCACTTCCAAACAAGGATTTCAGGTTGCTCAAGCATTCCAGAAGGTCGTTGATCCTCAGCCTTGACTTTCGAGCAGGTGAGACACTTAGAAACATAAGTGGCGATTTCTCTCTTCATACCAAGCCACCAATAGGATGTACGTAGATCGTGGTACATCTTGTCAGCACCAGGGTGAATTAAGTACTTAGACTTGTGTGCCTCGTTCATTATGAGTTCACGAAGATTATCGTGATTTGGTACCCAAATGCGATCACGACAGTATAAGAGACCATCAGATTTGGAAAAGAGTTGGCCTTCAGTAGCTCCACGTATTTCTACGGACAAGGTTCCCTCATTGATAGTCGAGTATTGCGCTTCACGAATGCAAGTGTGAAGATCGCTCGAGATATGGAAACAACGAATACTATTAACATGAGACCTACGACTAAGTGCATCGGCTATGACATTTGCCTTACCAGGGTGATAGCGAATCTCGCCGTCGTAGTTGTTAAGTAATTCCACCCAACATCGCTGACGCATATTAAGTTCTTTTTGGTCAAAGATGTGTTTTAGACCCTTGTGGTCAGTGAAAACCACGCACTTCGTACCATATAGGTAGTGTCGCCAAATCTTTAATGCAAAAACAACTGCGCGAAGCTCGAGATCATGGGTGGTATAGTTTTTCTCATGTATTTTGAGTTGACGAGAGGCGTAGGCAGCGACTTTGTCTCGTTGCATGAGGACGCAACCAAGACCACGATTCGAGGCATCACAATACACCACGAAATCATCATTCCCATCAGGGAGAGCGAGAATAGGAGCATTGTAAAGCAAATCTTTGAGGGTTTGAAAAGATTCCTCTTGCTCAGGACCCCAAGCAAAAGGTTTCTCTTTTTGAGTCAACGAAGTGAGAGGAACGGCGATTTTTGAAAAATTCGAGATGAATCGGCGGTAATAACCCGCCAATCCTAAGAAAGAACGGATTTCAGAAGGAGATTTAGGTGCGGTCCAATTCTTCACTGCTTCGATTTTGGAAGGATCAACATGGATTCCTTTTTCACTAACAACATGCCCAAGGAATTGGACTTCTTTGATCCAGAACTCGCATTTGGAAAACTTCACGTAAAGACGCTCGGTACGTAAAAGCTCAAGTATAAGACGTAGATAACGTTCGTGATCGGCTTGAGATTTAGAATAAATAAGAATGTCATCAATGAAGACGATCACAAAACAATCCAAATAAGGTTTACAAACACGATTCATAAGATCCATGAACATAGCGGGCGCGTTAGTCAAGCCAAAAGGCATAACCACGAATTGGTAGTGTCCATAGCGAGTGCGAAATGCGGTTTTGGGAATGTCCTTTTCGAGGATACGAAGCTGGTGATAACCAGATCGAAAGTCGATCTTGGAGAAGCAAGTAGTGCCTTGAAGTTGATCAAAAAGATCATCGATACGTGGAACAGGATAACGATTCTTGATTGTGAGTTTATTAAGCTCACGATAGTCGATATACATGTGAAACGAGCCATCCTTCTTCTTGACGAAAAGCACAGGAGCACCCCAAGGTGAGGTACTTGGACGAATGAATCCCTTCTCAAGGAGTTCTTGGAGTTGACTAGATAATTCTTGCATTTCAAAATGTGCAAGACGGTACGGAACTTTCGCAACAGGAGTCGAACCAGGTACAAGGTCAATACGAAAATCGACAGATCGAGGTGGAGGAGGACCAGGCAGATCTTCAAGAAAGACATCAGGGAAGTCGCGCACCACTGGAACATCATTTATGCTCTTTCCCTTGCCCTTTTCTTCCACAATGTGGGATAAAAAGGCAAGGTACGGTTTACGTAAATATTTGGTCGCTTGTGTGAAGGACATTAACCTTAGCCCTTTTGAAGGTCGGACTCCATAAATGTGTAAGGTGTCGCCAGATGGAAGAGGTAAACGAATGTATTTCTCGTGGCAAGCGATTTCAGCATGGTTTTCGCGAAGCCAATCCATGCCTATAATGATGTCAAAACTACCCAATTGCATAGGTATAAGGTTGATAGTGAAGGTATGATCGTTAAGAGTAAGAAGACAATCACGAAGAATGGAATTGACAAAAACAGACTTACCATTGGCAACTTCGACGGAGAACGACTTAGGTAGCTTAGAGCGTGTGACATTTAACAAAGGTTCGAATTCAACGGACACAAAGCTTTTGTCCGCACCAGTATCAAATAAAAACGATGCATAAAGGTTATTAACAACAAATGTACCATTCACGACGTCATTGTCGTTATGTGCCTGATTCGCGTTAATGTTGAAAGCGCGTCCACGAGGAGCTTGATGTTGTTCCAGGTTGAGTTGAGGACACTGAGGACGAAGGTGAGTTTGGTCACCACACTTATAGCAGGCTCGTGTTGGTTGGGTGTTTTGTGGAGCAGTGTGGGGTTATTCTTACAATAGGCGGTGTTATAGCCGTAACGTTGCAATGGGTACAGTGGCGACAATTGGCATGGGTACGGTGGTGGTAATTTCAAGTAGTACACTTGGGATGAATCCCAGTGTATGTCTTTCATTCGCTTGCAGGTATGGCAGGGTTAGATTGTAAAGCTGGAGGGTTTGGCGGAGTAACAACCGCATAATTTTGATTAGAAGCCTTCCGCTTCTTGTTTTGGTTCTTTTTGGTGGACGAGGGGGGTTCAACGGTGGCTTGGTGCACGTTCTTCGAAGAAGCCTTTTCAGAGTTCCTACGAAGGATGATGTTGCTGTTAAGGTGAGCGGCCAAACGATAGGTTTCTTCTATGGTTGCTGGTAGAGCAGCTTCCATAAGGTTCATGAAGGAATCAGGGAAACAATGGATATACTTATTGATTTGTTTTTCAGGCGTATCAACCTGGCTAGGACAGAGAATGCTAAGCTGCTTGAAATGGGTGGTTAAGCCATCATTATTATCGCCGACTTGTTTCAAAAACCAAAATTCATGCTCCAACTTTCTGAGCTCATGCGGAGGGCAGAATTCCTCCCTCATGATCTTCTTTAGTTCTGCCCATGGCAGAGCGTGAGCGGCATCTTCTCCTCTTGTGCCTCTCTCGGAGGTCCACCAGTCAAGGGCCCTCGAGCGAAACACACCAGTGGCGTTTTGAGTGCGTAAAGCGTCAGGGCAACCACTCTGACGGAAAGCGATTTCCATGGCATCAAACCAAGTGAGCAGTGCGGTGGCACCATCCTTGCCTGAAAATTCCAGGGGTTTACAAGCCATAAACTGCTTGAAGAGGAATGGTGGTGTTGGTTTCCGCACCTTGGAGTCCACGGAGCCATGGGGCGAGTTCGGATTGGGTTGGATGCGACTAACGATGTTAGATATCACTCCAGCTATTTGGTCGGCCATTTATTCAGCGATTAGGCCTATGAGCTCTTTCTTAGAGATTGAACCAGTGAGGGAACCCTTCTTGGACTTGGGCTTTTCGGATGAGCTTGAAGATGCCATCTAGAAGTTTGAAAGAAAAGAAAAGGATGAGACTTGATCATAATGTTTTAAGGAAACCGTTTTCATGAAATGATTCACATAGCATAAAGTTTCACGTAGCGTAAAAGCGTTCAAATTGATTCACGTAGCATAGAAGAGCAATAATTTATTCACATAGCGTATAAGATTCAAATTGTATCACATAGCGTAATCATGGATTTCACATAGCATAACATGAATAATGAAAGCATTGTAAATCTAGTTTGTTCACGAGGGATTATTATTGTTTTTTATTGTGCTAACGTGCGAAATGAGTTTAAAAGTTTGAAATGAACGAACGTTCAAGTATAAAATCACATATAAATTGAGATACATAAAAGAGAGGCTCGATAAAACATTGGATTGTTTCGGGTAGAGAAACGTCGACTATTCCAAAGTGGGCCTAAAGCCTTTCGAATTAGAGAAAACGTGCTTTGGCCTATAGGTAAGATACTCTCGTCGAGAAGCGATTAACGGTATCTTACCCTTCCAGTTACTACACGTCTCTAATCGATTGAAACAATCAGGACTTTGGTGAGATTGAAAATCGAGGAATGGGACTTAATCGACAAGGCGCGGGTTTCACCCCTAACTTGAAGATTTCGTACCCTAATGTGGTTAGTACTCGTCGGGTTAAAATAAATTTCGACACCTTAACAAGGGTCCACTAGAGTTGAAATGGAAATTACCATTAAGTTGTGGATTTCACTCCTAGCTTAATGGTGTAATTTCGTGCAAAAATAGTTTAAGGTAGGATGAGAGTCGTTTACCAAATTGTGGGTTTCACTCCTATTTTGGTAAAGTCATCTCGTCTTTTGTTACAAGGGTCTTCAAATAATCAAAAGTGTATTCATGTTAGCCTTAGGAAAGACATGTAAGTTTAACAAACAAGAAGTGTTGCTAGGAAGCATGTAAGGTAGAAAGCATAAGTTTTAAACAACAAATAAGAGGAAAAGTTCCTAAAACTATAGACTAGGGTAAAGCATTCCTACTTATTCCTAACTCCCTATAGTTATGACTCTGATACCAATCTGTCACACCCCAACCGATGGCGGAAACATCGGGATGAGACGAAAACGAGATTGCAAGAGACTTCTAACACTATGTGACAATATTAATTAAATTCAAATTTCATTTCAAGACTAATTGTCATACAAGATTCAAATAGGAATAACAACATTGTTTCAAATTGTAACATAACAATAAAAGATAGATTAATCTAGGTGTGTATCTATGTCCACCTAAATTGCATTTCTTCTTGAACATCAACTCATCAATCAACCTGCAACATGTATTAAAATAGAGTTCAATGCAAAAGCAAAGGCGAGTATACAAGTTTGTTACATAGCATAATATAGAATAAAATTATTTAAAGTGCTCATATCTAACATGAATCATATTAAGCAAGTTTACTAGCATGCCAGAACGGTGTACTTATATGTTCAAACCCAAGAATCCAATGCATTAAAATAGCATATCCCCGGTTAGAATAAAGGGAGGTTAACATGTTTGACTTAGCAATACCCCAAGAATCGTGGGCGGTGCATTACTCCTAAAGCGCTATAATTGTTAAGGTAGGCTAGCAAAGTTAATGAAGCATATGTCGACACAAGTAGTTTACATTAGCATAAAAAGTCTAAACAAGCATCATATAGTCTCATGTTAAGCATGAATAGAGTTTAAAATAGTTTCATGTGTTGTGTAATTTTGTATATCATACATGTTGCATCCCAAAGTGATAAAAAGGAAAATGGGATCGAGTATACTCATGGTTTTGCAAGCTTTCCTACTTGAAATCCCGCGAGTGATGTTGGTGGATGGATTAGTTTGGAGCACCTTGTCCTTCTACACGAGGAAACATATGTGTGTGAGTTTGGGGAATCGGAAGATTATAGATTAGGAGTCTAAAATGTAAAGAAAATAGCATAAGTGAAAATAATCATATTGTACACATAACACTTGTTATTGACACTATTGAAACTCAAAAGAGTTTGTATAATTTCATGGATTCAAAGGTCCATTAGAGTCGTAACAAGTGCATGGTCATAGATGATGTAACATATTCTTGACAAGTAACTATTAAGTTATCATCAAGTTTAGTTACTTAGGTACATATATGGAATAAATAGATAATATAAGGATTACAAAGTCTTATGGTTCAAGCATGAGGTAGGAGATTAATGTCTCCATTTAGGCACGTCTTTGTGTCATAGAATTCATACATGAGGTAGGAAGAACAAAGCTTCCATTTAGGTACCTCTATTGTTCACCACTACACTTGTTGTTATAAACAACAAGGGGGGTCATGAACTTACAAGTAATAATGCAATAACAACCACTAATCTATGGAAAAACATCAAGTAGTGAGTGTATTTCTATGAAGGATAGCCCAAGCTAGTCCAACTATCACACATTCAACAAGCTTCATGTTTGAACACTACTTGTGGGTAAAACCCTAACTAAAACAGAATGTTTGTGAGGTTTTAACCTCTTATTTAACATTTCTCAACCTTGTTTTTAAGTCCAACTAACCATTCATTTGATTATGAGCATTAGGACATAGGTTTGAGATGAGATAGACCCAAGTTTACTAAGATTAACAAAGTTTAGATGAAAACAGAATCGAACAGTCCACTTTGGAGCCTTTTCGGGGACATTCCAGAGCTTGGTTTTCCATGGAAAATCTCTGGAAATGTTCCTAAGGTTGTTCCAAACAAGTGGGAAAAAGAATTAAGTGAAAAGGTTAAGAAATGAGTGAGTTATGCTCACTTTAGTGAAGGTTGAACAATCTGCTCGAACTTGGAATTTAGCTGCAACTTGGAGAGGATTTGAGGGTGTTTTTGATGATTAGAAAAGTGTAAAATGCTTGGAGGTTGATGGGTTTTTATAGGGAAGAGTTAGGTTAGGTTAGGTTATGGTTGAGTATTTAATGTTAAGACATGGTTTAAAACTCAAAAACAACTCAAAACCCGCTAAAAATCGCGCTGAAACAAGGCCTGGTCGCGGCTGCTGCTATGGGCCGAACGAGTTTATAAATAAAATAGAAACCAGGTTTAGTTCGATGCGAAGATTGCAGTGCAGTGGTTGGGCGCGCATTAGTGGAGGCTGGTGACCCGGGTTCGATCCCCTCGGTCATCAGTTTGTTTATTTATTTATTTATTTATTTTAAATGTAAGCATCTTTTAAATAAAAAGTGGGAGATTTGTTCAATGACAAGACCCAACTCAGCTGGTTATCCGTGTGTGTGTGAGGGTACAGACCCGGGTTTGAGTCTCGTGGTCTGCATCCTTTTTATTCCGGTTTTTTTTTTTTTTGTTTAATATACTTTTAAAAGGTTACATAAACAGCCCCTGTAGTTAAAGTTTCAGTTACAACCCTTGGCTTTAATCAAAACTAAAGTTATGTTATTATTTTTTTAAGGAACTAACTTTGTATTTTAACTAACTAAGTTAGTTTATATTTACTAACTTTGAAATCTAACGAAACTAACCAGATTATTAATAAAAATACACTATTAAATAACAAAATTAATTAATTTAATTTATTTAATTTAAATAATTTGAATAATGACCATCTTTATAACGAATAAAAAATAAAAAAAATCTTTAAATGTTTATTCGTTTCACAAAGCTTTCGAGTTTCGAGATTTAGGATCCAAATCTCGTTATTTTAATAGTTTCAACTAGTTTAACGAGTATCAAGTGTCGATAAATATAGAATCAAGAATCTTTGAATAATATTTCGTTCAAACAAGAATTGTTTATCAGTTACACATAAGACTAACGTGAATACACGAAAATGATTAAAATAACTTCGTTTTCATTATGATCAAGAGCCTCGAATTACAAACGAAACTTAAGTAGATTACAAAGAGAGTACAAGTGTCTAAATATGGAAAGTACAACATGACTTGCTAAAATAAGAAAGTGAGGAATATGCAGAGCGTTAGAGTTTGTTTGTTTAAAAATGATGGACTTCACTAAACAATCAAACGGGTTAAAAATGATAATTAATAAAAGTTTGGTTGAATAAAAGCAACGAATTTCACTAAGAAAACCAAACGGGACAAAATGAAGTCTTAATGCATATTTGAATGGTTGCATTAATAATGATTTCGGTATAATACCCGGTCGATGGGTAGGAATTCGAATATATGCGTAAACAAAGAAATGGGAAGCGGATAAAAGTCTAAAGACTCGGAAAATGAGTTATGATTAAAAGATGTTGAATTCGCGAAAGGAATTTGGAAAAATTATGTTCAACTTTGTAGTGTTGAACGGGTTGAATAATTATGATCGCATACCGGATAACGGATCCGTAAAAACTTAGAAAAATGTAATCCGAATAATAGAAGATAATCGTAGATAACACATCCATTTAAATGAGGTGTGTGTATATGAGCTTCTCATTAAAAATGTAAATGGGTCAAATAATTTCGTATATAAATTTTAAGCCGAAAGCTTATAGGATAAGAAATTTATTTATCCGGGTATTGGATTTTGAGTTTATAATATGGGCAATTCATTTACAATCACGCAGAAACTAACGTGAGGTTAAACGAATAAGCGTGTCGAAAGTTATACAAAATTTAGTGTTAATAAACCAAACAACACAGCAACAAAACTGAGGCAGGAGGGGCGGACTTAGGTGTTATGGTGGGTGGGTGACGTGAGCGAGGGTGTGTATATTTTAATATAATTTTAAGTATTTTTTTACTCTTTTATCAAGCTATAAATTTATAAAACACGATATAACACTATCACTCTCTACAATACGCTAGGGCAAGTGCATCCATCATTGGTGTAGTATAGTGATGGCAAGATACTGAGGTCGTCCAAGGATACAAGAGATTTTAATACTGGAATATCGTCAACGTCTAATCCAACCAAATGTTGAGAAAAGATTTTAATAAGTGAAATATAGAAGGAAAATAAAGTAATATAAGAAAAAATAGACAAGATAGAATCACTTGGTTCCGACTCATCCTTTATGTATCCTTTGATGATTTCCGCACTTTGGATTTTTTAAGAGATTATCTTAGTTATAGTGGCATGTCCCTCTTTTGGAGGCAACGCTACCCTCGGCCATGTTCTTCTGAGTCAGCAAAGATACAGTCCCGCAAGGTCGGAATATTAAAAGATAATTAAGTGAGTTATTAATGCAAAATGTGGCATGTCCCTCTTTTGGAGGAAACGCTACCCTCGGTCATATTGATCTGAGTTAGCAGGGATACAGTCCCGCAAGGCCGGTTTAAAGTTTTAATAGTAGTTTATTTATAAGGGATCCAAGCCGTTTTTACTTCCCCTGATTTGATTTTATCTGCCTCAAAGGAAGTCCTAATAAGTTTGAATCAAGTCCTCGCAGGATCTATACTCTGAATGAGACAAGAACTTTACCCAAACCACCCTTCTAACCCTCTTCCAGGCAGTTAACACGCTTTATATCCGTAAAGACACAAATGTGTGAATCAACAAAACATAAAGGGATGATAGAATAAAGTTCACTTTCAATATAAAAAACTAGATATTAAAGTCATTAATACAAACTCAATTAAAAAGTTAAAAAAAACTTGGAAATCAAAAGTAATACATAAATGACTTGTCTCCACCAAGTGATATAAAAGATTAGCCAATCATGGCCTTTGTTTGACAAAAACTCTTACGATCAATCTTAGATCCTAAGACTACTACACATTCTAAAGATGGAAGATGGATGAATGTGGTGGTGGAGTGGTGGCATGTGTGAGAGAAGTGGTTTCCCAAAGGATAGATTGCAATTGAACCAAGCACCCCCTATATATAGTTGGAAACAGACAATTTACACTGCCCCGTGCCCAGTGGGCCCGTGTATCAACTTGTCTTCTGATTCATTGTTTTTGGTCTTGGGGTGAAGCTCGGAAGGTTGGTATGATGTATCAACTTTGCTTCTTTTGTATTTATGCTAGTTTTTGTCGTTAATTTGGTTCTTTTGTATATTTACACTCTTTTACTCCTGAAATCAAAGGTATACAAAGAAATGCCTTTTTTCCAACATTAGTACTAAAAATAGTTGATTTTATACCTCATTTGATAGAATTTATATGTTGCATTTGGTACATATCAGTGGGTGGACGCATCCCTAGAACAAAAAAAATTAGTGTATTTTATAGGCAAATATCTCAATTACACCCTTTAAAAAATTGGTTGAAGCACTCATTCGCAACCAAAAAAATATCTTCTAAGTACGCCACAAACTATAAAGTTTGTTCATATTACTAAGTTTTACAACCAACCATTAATTAATATCTATTAATAACACTATGGAAATGAATAGTGTTTTTCTTCATGGTTTGTTCCTATTCATCAGTTTGGGTGGCCATTCCTCCTGGAGACGTGTGTCTCGAGATTTACAACTTAGTCCTCTTCACGGTTTCACTTCATATGAAATATGAACCGGAAGAGGGGAAAAGGGAGAGAGAAGAGAGAGGTGTGGTGACCAGAGGGTCACCGTCGTCACACCACCACCACGGTCACCATCGTCATCATCTCCACGTTGTGGTGTTTCTGTTTTTTTAGGGGTTTGCCTCAGAAGAGAGAAAGGAAAAAGGGAGAGGGAAGAGGGAGGGCGGTGACCGGAGGGTCACCACTGTCACACCACCGCTACAGTCACTGTCTGGTGTCTCTGTTTTCCAGGGAACTAATAGTTATGTGGTTGCTTGCTTGCTGATGAACTATGTTTTCACATCTCTAAAATTAACCCATATCGAAGTATCACTACCCATATGCAAAGGTATAAAACCCTAATCTTTGATAATTTTGCAAAATAGCTGCGTATGTTGTATTGCTTTATGCTTATAGAGTTATAGTTGTTTACGAGATTACATGTTTTTTGTTGTTTGAATATGGGTTTAATGTTTGATTTGTGAATTGAGTGTTTGATTTGTTGTTTTGTGGTAATTTTTTTGGTAATGTGATTGATCGTGTTAGGGTTTGTTTGATTGGTTTAAGATAAAGTGGGGAAGAGTGGGTTAAAAACCGTTCAAATATCTAACATCATCCATCCGTACAATCAAAGATCCAAACCCGAATACCCGATAACAATGATATAGGCGAAATCAAATTTCGATCCGAAAGGAATACTGATTTCATAAATCATGGTTGTCCATGTGTGATGGTATATATACGTGTATCCTTAAACCCTTATTCCTCTACTTTTGCCACTGTGGGCGAGGGAGAGATGGTGATGGTGGTTGGTGTCGGTGAGAAAGGGGGGTGACGACGACGGAGAGGAAGGAGTGGAGCAGAAACTCGCGGTCGAGCAGAAAGAAAGAGAAGCAGGGAACATCAATGGTCTCAGCCGCCGCTGCCGGTTTTCCTCGATATCCTTTGGCAGTCCGGCTACTGCAGATGCGACCTCACTGGCGACGGCAACGGGTTAGTTTTTTCCCTTTTTAACTTCAAAGTTATAATTTTAGTTCAAATTAGTTGTGATTATGTGAAACTGGTGTTGAGTGAAACTTGGTTTTTTATTAGATGTGCCATTTGTATACATGATTTTATATGAGAGTATCTATAGTTGGTAATGGCAGGTAAATACGAAGTAATTCCATGGAACTTTTAAGACAATCAAATAAGTTTACCTATCTTCTCACTAAATACATACTTTCAAATGGGAATTTTTAGGTTTCGCTTCCAAGTAACAAATATTGATAACTAAAAAATATGAAAATATGTGTATACATGTGAGAATGTTAGTGTCGTATACTGGATAGTATAGATATTTATGTGGATAACATAAATGTGCATTGTAGGAATTGATGTCTTTTATACGATCGTATGTGGTTCTAGAAGGATTTCCTGATAGTGTTGGCCCTTCGTACCTACCGTACATGACATGTAGAGCTTTAAAGGTATACTATATGAATTTTAAGGATGAATAATTTAATGTGATACTATGTAACGTAGTTTTATATGCCAGCATCTACATTACTCTGTTGATGATGGATTGACGATTATGTGTGTATCTTCGATGTAGCATTTCTTTGGGGAGCAGTGGGTGTCTTCACCACGCAAGCACTTCTACAGTTTGTTAAAAGCCAAACTATACCCGGTGTTGTCACTATCAATTGGATTATTACGGTAATGGTGAATGACATGCAATACCTTTTGGTTTTGGTTGATCTTTGAACTAGGGCTTGAGATCTTTATGAATGCTATCTAATTGCAAGTTGGCCTTTTAATATTTAATATATCAAGTTTTGATGTCGAAATGCGCCATGAAATGTTATAAGCTTGAGATTTTAAAATTTAGGAAGGATGGTATGATCATAGAGGAACATTGCAAAATGTTAAAGCTAAGATTCAAATGAGGCAAGAAGGCACCTGTAAACGTGAATGAGCGTTAGCATATAATCTAGCTCAGGAGGTAATGAAACCTTACGTTCTTGAGATTGTAAAACGGGTGGATTGGGCCTATTCAGTAAAGGTTCAAATGGGCTAACAAGTTTTGTCAACCATAAGGTTCAACATTATCCGAATGGTGCATATGGTCATAGGAACCGGCGAAACCATCGGCTGGACCATTGGACACTGGGCTGGTTATAGCTTCACGCATTGCAAGTATGTTATATACAAATCAAGGGGAATAGTTACTGATGTAACTATTATGTGTTGACTGGTACAGTTCATGCCATAGTGATCAAGGGGATTCTTGTGAGGTGGAATGTTTTTATGGCCAAAACAAGCACGTTTTGCTTCCAGGTAAATCGTGCTATCTAAAATCTCCCTCTTTTGGATTAGTTTTTCTTCGTTTAATACTTTCTCCAGATTCTGTATTTTTTCATTGATTTTCAAGTCAAGAAGACGCATTAAAGGATCAATGTTGTGAGATTCTAGACATTGTTTTACAGATCTCAGATCAAATAACTATTGCGTCATTTCCTCCAACTTAAATTAAAAAATCACAAACGCCAATTTTAGAACATTTTCTCCAAAAAGATATAGTATTATTAACAACCAACTTGTAAAGGCTTTGGTTAGACCTGTCATCCGTGTTCCTTTAATGTTGTCTCTTGCATTCTGGATACCATCTAATATATATGTGCTTTATAGTTATGTAGGGGTTTACTGGTGTTCTACAGAATTCTAGAAGATTTGGATCTATAAAACTTGAATTTCTATGTGTCGGGAAGGGCTTGACGAATTTGACTGAGATAGGCTTCTTAAGATCGACAATGGGGACGGTGTATCATTACTAAGCGTGGTCATTTTGGTGAGTGGGTTGTTGTTAGTTGTTATCATCCCACGTTTTGTGGAAAATATATATAAGATTATAAATCAGAAGAACAAATTGGTGTCTTTATTTTTGAAGTTTGGAACAGATTGTTATCACTGCACACAAATCACTTTTCAAAAAAATTATTTTAAATTACTTTTGCATCCGATCTCTTTTCTTTTCATTTTGCTAAAGCATGCCACTTAATTGAAATTCGACACTCACTAAAATGTTACAGTTCCTTTCAACATTTATGGACCTCGAGTTGAGTCGCATCTGATGATGTAGAACGGGTTGAATTCAAGCTCTCATTCTACAAGATGTTGCAGGTAAGCCTTTTTTCTTTATGTAATGCAAATTACAACTTTGCCCCTGTACATGTGATTGTATGTTATATAAGTTTTTTCAGCAAGCAGTTCGGGTTATTCATTAAATAACTTGAGCTCTCTCTGGTGTGTGTGTGTGTGTAATGAATATAAGTGTTTTAGAGGTTAATCGGTTTGCTATAATATACAGGTGAAGGCACTAGCGACACAAAGAAGACTAGGTACCCGGATGCATGAAGAAAAAAGCTTTTGTGATCTATGTATAAACGGAAGACTATGTTCGTACTTTTATAATTCTCTTAACATGTCACGCTGAAACACATCAACAACTTTTTGTATCAACTTCATTAGTACAAGAGTACAAGTGAAATGTTCAAACTGAAAACAATTCAGTTTAGCGCGCTGCAACGCGCGCGTGGGTATCAACCTAGATAACATAAAAATATCAAAATGCAAACAAAATAATGAACTCCGTAATTGTATATTGACATATTTTATAAGAAAAATAACAACTTGAGAGAAGAAATAATAACAAATTAATATATGAATATATAAATAAAATGAAGAAAGTCAAAGTCTGTAGCTTTACTGTTGCCTAAACGCGTCAACACGGAAATCAAAATCTCTCTTTTAAGTCCAGACAAAATCTCCCTCGCTTTTGGTGCACTTTCTTTACTCTATTGCATATTTGCCTTCGTATTTTTTTAATTTAGTTAAAAAATATTATTTTTAACAGCTGACATAAGTTTTTAATGTTATAAAATAATAAACTTAATATATTAGCAGTGAGACGGTTTACGATTCGAATAAACTTAATATATTACGGTTTACGGTTTTTACCATGGTCAATCTTGAATTCGCATTGTATACAAATCAAGTAGCGAGCTTTTTGAATGATCCTATCTCAACATGAGGATTTGTCCTGATTACACCGATTCTTTTTTTTTTTAAGAAAATATTGGACAACATTATAAAAAGAACTAGATCTTTTAAAAACATATCAATTTTTAGAAAATAAATGCAATCAACGTGTTAATTTTTTTTTTATTTATAGAATGTATAGCATAATCAAACTAAGATTAAAGCAAAGTTCCACAAGATACAAAATACATACATGCCAATGATCTCTAGCTCAATTGGTAGAAGGACTTGAGTTCTTTTTTGAAGACTCAAGTTTAATTCTCATTTGGTGCAAAAAAGGAGTGAGGCACACGTGGGCAGTGATAAAAGACCCAGGGAAACCTGGGTTTGATCCTTGAGCCAAACTGGTTTTACCGGTAATTTTACCGTCATGCGTACGGGCTGGTGGGTTACAGGGTTTTCCCCAGAATTGGTGGTGGACGACTCGGGTTACTCTCGGAGTACTCCGTTTGTCCAGTATGTGCCCCGAGAGTGCTCGGAATTGATTTGTTGGCCGTTAAAAAAACATACATCACCAAGATTCCACAAATTATTTGAGAAGCCAGATATTTGGTCACTAAATTAGTCGAATGATGGAAATTAAACTAGGATATAACATATTAAATTTGAGTTAAGTTAAACAAGCAAAAATGAGTAGAACTAAATGAGTAGAATGTAAACCGAGCTGAGCTGGCTCGTTTACAACCTAGTCGATTTTCATATTTCCACGCTTTTTGGTGAGTTCGAGTTATTTAAACTGTCCTAGTAGCCTATACTTGTTTTTACCTGTTGCCATTGTATTTGAAAATTTTTAAAGTGATGCTAGTAAAAAAAATATGAGTCTACATTACACACAAGATGTTTATTTTGAATTTTGATTTAGAAGTGTACTTGTATTATAGATATAAAATATAATACTTCATGTTAATAAACAATTCAGAATTTAACATGAAGCAAAATATGAACGTTGTTGATGATGTTGGAATATTTGTTGACTATTTTTACAAGAATACAGAATTATCAATGAATATAAAAATCAATCCATGTGACATGCACAAGTATATTGTATGAAAATTTAGTAAATAAATTGAGAGTTGATGTGGATGTCAATGTCTAGGACTGTGTCAATGGCATACAAAAAAGGTCAAACCATTTACAATTATTTGGTATGGATCCACATGAAAAGCCCTAATCTCAAAGGAAATGGAAAGGTTTGTCACCTAATCTCATTTAGTTTAATTTTTAATATAATTTTTTAAGATATATATATATATATATATAGGGCTAGGATCATTTCAGAACCATAAATATTTACAGAACTCGCAGAACTCCTAATAAACAATCTTTTTATTTATATATTTTTATGTTTAGGATAATTTTATCATTTATTATGTGTATTTTTACCATTACATACATGTTAAGAGTAATTTTATCATTTTTTATATGTAATTTTATAATTACACATATGGAAACTAGTTTTTTTACATATATGTAATTAGTTATGACACATATATATAATTTTGGCAATTAAACATATGTAAACTACTTTTAACATGTATGTAATCAAAGAAATATATATAATAGATAATAAAAAGATCCTAAATACAAAAACTTATATATAAAATGATTGTTTATTAGGAGTTCTGTAGTTATTTAGCGTTCTGAAATGAACTCAACCCTATATATATATATATATATATATATAGGGAGAGGATCATGAGAAAACTAGATATAAATGAGAAAACTAGAAAACTAACTAAAAACCACTAAAAAGGAGGGGGGAGACTTTTAATGAAGGAGGGGTAAAATTGGAAAAAAAAATATATAACTTTTCAAACATTTCCCATTTCTCCATACGTTATCATTTTAAAACAAAAATGGCACCATAAGATCACAAATTTTTGTATCTTTCATTCAAGTATATTCGAGCATATTTTTTATGACATAAAAAAAGATTTATGGTGTCGTCTTGTTTTCAATACTATTATTATAGTAGTACACATGTGCAATATAACATGTACTACAATTGCATTACATGCTTAAAATTAGTTTTTTGAGTCTAGTTTAGCTTTTAGGGTTAGTTTTTTTGGAGGTTTAGGATTAGGATTAGGTTTTTGGGTGTGGGTGGGAGGGGGGTTTAGGTTTTTGGGGGGTGGGAGTGGGGGGGGGGGGGGTTTAGGTTTTTTTCGGGTTTATGTTTAGGGTTTAGTTTTAGGTTTTCGGGAGGGTGGGGTGGGGGGGTTAGGCTTTGGGTGGGAGGGTGAATTTAGGTTTTGGGGGGGTGGGGGTGGGGGGGTTTAGGTTTTTGGGGGGTGTCGGTGGGGGGGTGGGTTAAGTGGTTTAAGCTTTATGTATTAGTGCACATATTCACTACAACCAAAAATAAATTTTTTATTTTTATTTTTATTTTTTTTTGAAATTTTTTTTCCATACATAAAAAGTAGCGATTTTTCTATAAAAAATTGTTAAAAAAAAATTTGGTATGTTTTTAGGTTTATTTTAGGTTTTTTTGGTTAGTTTTTTGGTTTTCTCATTTAAACTAGTTTTCTCATGATCCATCCCCTATATATAATATATATATATATAGGATTAGGTTTAGGAGTGAACAATTTCTTGAGAGTGAACTGAGTGAACTAATATTGACTCTTGATTATTTTTTTTAGATTAAAAGGGTAAGATTGACATTAGCCAAGTATGTTTAATTAAAATCACTTAATTTTCTCATCTCTTAACTCTCTCTCTCTCTCATTTTTAATTATTTCTCCATCATTTTTATCCATAGATTTTATTTTATTTTAATTTGAATTTGAATATTGTTTTTCTTTTATTATCCATCAGATATCATAATATATTGTTTTTAACTTTTTATAATATTAAATCATTATTAAAAACTTTCTCAGAGATTGAAATTGTAATTATTTTTAGGCATTAACTTTTTTTTTTGATTATGTGATAAAGTTATTTACTTTTGCATACATGTGATATGTTTCGTATAGTTTCATAATTTTTATATGAATCTACTGGTGTCCTTGCATAATATACCATATGTTATTAATATACACATTTGTAACCATTTCTGAATATAATACACATATGTATAAAAGACTGTACCTATGTGTATAAACTAACAATTGTGTATATTTTATAAACTAATAGTTAGCGAGACTGTACACATGTGTATAAACTAACAACTGTGTATCTTGTATAAACTGATAGTTAGCGAGACTGTACACATGTGTATAAACTAACATCTGTGTATCTTGTATAAAAGATACTGGCGAAACTGTACACATGTGTATACATTAAAAACTGTGCTTCTTGTATATATGGAAACTAACGAGATTTTAGGGATTTTGATTATATTGTTTAATAAATGCAATTTACAAAAGACGCAAATACCCTTCTGTCTATTAATTAAAAGGGAAGTTACAACATTATAATTATAATCTTGTCATTATTTAAAAATCTCTAGATGACGTAATCCAATGGCTCAGATTAGTTCACATAGTTCACTCTCAACCTAGTGTTCACTCTAGAACCCTACCATATATATATATATATATATATATATATATATATATATATATATAAACGGGTTCAGGAGAAAACGGCAACAAGTGTAAGAACGGTGAGAATGCATCCTGGCCCAACACGTGGCGCGGGGCATGATCAGGGTCCGAGGGGTTTTTTTGTCTTTTTAGTATTCTTCTCCTTTCACGATTTTCGCGTTTGACATGTTGCTTTATTTTTTGCGTGCAAGATAATTTTGGCGTTATCTAGAATTATTAATTATTTGGCGTTTTACTGTTTTTCTCAGATTTTTTCTCGTTGAATTAATTCTTTTTGTGTCACATAGTTAATTTTTTGGCATTATGGCTTTTTCCATGTCATTTTTGGTGTTTTGTATCTTTTTGTTAATAATTGATTACCATAGAATAATATCTTATAAAATTACAATAACACGAAATCAAAATAAACTAATAGTCTTCCATAGGTGGGATTACATCAGAGATGTATCCATCGCTTTGTTCATCACTTTCTTCAGATTCTTCATCATCAAATTTCATTTTTGCGTATAACGCCATTAGCTCGTCTCTTCTTTGCTGCAGCCTATTCTTGAATATCACTGCATCCTTGGATTTTGGATCGTTTGAATGTGCTAAATCACAGAGTTATTCAATGATAGATAGCAACCCTGTCTTCAACATTTCTTCCATTGGCCTTGAATATTGCACCCCGTTTTTATAAGTCACTTCAAGTATTTCTTCTTCCTCATGCAATACCAAATTGCTAAAGTTTTGGTATAGGAGTATCGTCAATATCATCATCATCTTCATCATCTTCTGCCGGAAATTTTCTTTTCAGTCTTTTTATTACAGTTCTGGTTCTTTCACAATCGTTGTCCATTGGAACCCTAAGGGCCAGGATATCCGTCTGAATCTTTTCATTCATTCCAAGAATTGCTTTGATTGTCCTTACCTTTACCCTTCTCCTATTAGAGAACTTTATGATGAATCGTTTCTCTTTCCTTTCAAACCTCCATGCAATAACCTTAGCCATTTTTATTTTTTTGGCGTTTTGGACAATATGTGGCGTTTTAGTCAAAGTTTTTGGCGTGTTTGAGCTTGTGTTCTCATGGTCTTCTTTTATATTGACTTTTTTTTCCAGCGCATGACAGTTAATTATGGCGTTTTGAAAAAGATAAATAAATATAATAAATGTTAGTAATTATGTTTTCCGTCGTTTCATTTTACTGTTTTTTGCAGTTTACCGTGTTTTGTTTTCAGACTTAACTGTTTTTATGGTGTAACACGTATAATCTTGACGGTTGTAATTATGGTGTTTTGTTTTCCAATGGTGGTTAGATAACGATTGGACTTCTTTTGTTTTATATTCTTTGCACATTGTTTCACGCTTTTTTTTATAATAGTAGTTGTTCAAAATAATTTTATTATAGTTTGTTAGTTTTTTGGGGGCGTTTTTATGGCATGATGGCGTTTTACAAGCATTTTGTCATTTTGACGTTTTATTATATTTTTCATTATAGTATTAATATTATTTTGTTATTTATTAACTGAAATTACAAAACAAACATGTAAAGAAAATTAAAAACAAAAAACAAAGTAGAAGCAATTTATGATTTTAAATCTTCAGTGTCATCTATCTCTTTTTTCTTTTGAAACTACAAGAACTGTGACAAATAAATGGCGTTTTGGGTTTGGCGTTGTTTATTTTCTTTGTTCATGTGTTGAAGTGTCTTTGTGGATGTTGGAGACTTGGAGACATAGATCGACCCGTGTGGGTGGATGCTATCTGCCTGTCGTCTTCATTATAATCATCGAGGCCAAAGTAGCTTTTACACAGGTATAGGTCTCTTCTTATCATCCAAACCTTCTTCAGGAACAAAGATGACAGTATGACATATGGGTGTCATCAGTCCCTCTTTTTTCAATTTTGTCCATCTCATGCAGCAAAATCTTACTACACTCACGTAACAAATCATTCAGCGAAGCTTCATGCAGAACATTACTGTGTATCAAAGAAAAGATGTTTTGCCGTCGTATTTTTTGGCGTTTTAGATTGAGTTGTATTTTTTTAGCAACCACTGTGTGTTTTTATGTGTTTTTTTGGTGTGATAAACGGAAGGTGGTGAGACGTTTCTATTTATAGAATTTTTTTGGCTCGTAGTTTAAGCGGGATGTTATTTTTATAACAAAAAATGTAATTAACATTTATCCGTATGTAAGCTTTGGCGTTATATATTATGGCGTTTCATTTTTTGTGGCGTTTTTGTAGCCAGAGAGCTTAAATAAAAACACAGAAAAAAGTACGCAGTGATAAAATTGGCGTTTTGTATTTATTTGGCGTTTTATTTTTCAATGGCGTTTTATGTGAGAAATGGTGTTTTACCTTTTTTTACCCTTAATGAAGCGCGTCCACGTAATAAAATTTGTGTTATTTACGAAAATTCCACCGCGCCAATCTAGTCCATAAATTGTTTTGATCGGACGACCAATAAGCGTTCTCACCGTTCTCACACTTTCTACCATTTTCTCTAAATCCCGACCATATATATATATATATATATATGGTAGGGATCCTAAGAGAAGTCCACCCTATTTGAGAAATTTGAATAGCAATCTGGACCACACATTTTCCCTAAGAAAAAATGCAAAAAAAAGGTGAAAAAATGCAAAAAATTTTTTTTTTTTTTTTTTTGAAAAATCGCAGTTTTTTCTTTAAGGATTTAGTTTTTTATTTTTATTTTTTAAAATTTTTTTTAGGATTTATACACATGTGTATATTGTTAACCTTTTAACTATACATATATGTATATTGTCAATTATACATATATGTATATACATGGTTGAAATTGAAAATATGTGTTATAAAACCTAAACCTTAAACCCTAAACACTAAAGCTAAACCTTAATGCTAAACCCTAAACCCTAAAGCTAAACCCTAAAGCTAAACCCTAATTCTAAACCCTAAAGTTAAACTGTAATGCTAAACCCTAAAGCTAAACCCTAATTCTAAACCCAAAAGCTAAACCTTAATGTCAAACCCTAATGCAAACCCTAAAGCTAAAGCTAAACCCAAAAGTTAAAGCTAAACCCTAATGTAAACCCAAAAGCTAAACTATAATGCTAAACCCTAAATACTATTGCTAAACCCTAATGCTAAACCCTAAAGCTAAACCTTAAACCATAAAGCTAAACCCTAAACCCTAATGCTAAACCCTAAATAACACTTATTTTTCAATTTTGTGTATAAATCCAAAAAAAAAATTAATAAAAAATTAATACCTTAAAGAAAAAGCTCCGATTTTTCTTACATTTTTTTGCTTAGGGAAAATGTGTGGTCAAGAATGCTTCTCAAGTTTCTCAATTAGCCAACTACTTCTCACATTATCTTTATCGTATATATATATATATATATATATAGGGTAGGGTTCCAGCGTAAACAACCTCCCAAGAGTGAACTGCGTGAACAGATATGGACCCTTGATTTCCTTTTTAGTTGTTAAGGGTAGGATTGTAATTATATAAAAACTTAGATTTAAATCATTATTTTAATAATTGAATTAAGTTACATCTTTCGTAATTTAAATTCATTATCCACATTATGTTTATTTATTAATAAGATAATTATCAAAACAAACAACAAATCACCAGATTTCAATTTTAATTTTTATTTCAGATTTCATCACCAGAATTCAAACTTTGATTTTTAAGATCCACGTAACCTTCATATTTCAACGGTATACACATGTGTACTCAACATCGTACATATGTGTACAGTAATTCACAGGTGTACATCAACATTCAATACAAAAAAAATTCTGAGATATCACAAAAACAGACGATATACACATGTGTACATCGCGTTAAAAAGAGGGCACAATCAGAATACACATGTGTACATCACATTTAAACAAATAATTATTTTAATAATTGAATTAAGTTACATCTTTCCTAATCCTTGATTTGATTTGTGAGAGATTTATGCAATCAATTTAAGAGGATAATTGATTACTTGATTTGTGAGAGATTTATGCAATCAATTTAAGATTGAAAATACACATATACCCTTTTTGTATTTAATTAAATGGAAAAAATTAACCAAATAATTACCATCATGCCACTCACTTTAATCTCAAGATCATAAAAATCAAGGGCCCAGATCAGTTCACGCATTTCACTCTTGGGATTTTGTTCACGTTTGAACCTAATCCTATCCTATATATATATATATATATATAAGGGCATGATTTAGAGAAAACGACTAAAAGTGTGAAAACCTGGGTACAAACCAAGTACGAAAAAAAAACTCGGGTTCGGGTATGGGTATTGAACAAAATATGCATACCTGGTCCCTATCCTACGGGTAGGGTCGGGTTCGGGTTTAAAAAACCTGGTTTTTCTAATACCCGGGTTCGAGCTTTTTTTTTCGGGTTCAGGTTGGGGTTTTTTGTGCACCTCTAATTATACAATCTGTAATTGTTGCAAAATAGTGTGTGTATCTAAGATAATTTAAGCCCAGTAACAGTCCAATAAAAACAACCACACTTTAGCCCATCTACTATTTACATAGCTATAAGCCCACTGCTACAAGCCCAGTTATCCTCAGCCCAGCAATTTATACCTCACACAGAAGAAATGTTTTATATCAAAACTTATAAATTATTTTAACAATGCTTAACAGGTTAAATCTTAACTTGACCTTGGAAGTCTATTATTCTAAAAAAAAAAACTATTTTATTTCGTTATTTTTGAATCATATCATATCCACCTTAATTAACTTCAAAACATAAAACATTTTATTATTAAAAGATCGCCTATTATAACGGTGCACATCTCGGATACCCCCTCCTTGGTATGAAACCGAGCTTGGATATGGTCAAAGTAGCCAATAACTAGGTTCTTCAATAACCGCGTTGGGTTTGGGTATTGAGGAAAAAAACGCAACCCTATTTAATCGGGTAGGATAGATTACGAACCGGAATCGGTTATATTGTTATAACCGGGTATTGATACCCTATTTAAGAAAAACTTTTTTGCTATTTTACTTTACACAAATAAATTCATTTTACATTTAAATTTGCTTTTTTTTAATAACATTGGATTCCATTCCATACGAAAAAGGACAATTACAAAGCAATTTGCTTTGTATATTGTAAAAATAATAATAAATTACAATAATGTAAATTGGTATAACTAAATATTATTATTTTCTATTATCTATATATTAAAAAAGTAACCCAATGAATAGTAACTATTTATATTTATAATATAAAATTATCTCTATCTATATAATAATATAATATAATATAATAATAATATATAATATAATATTAATTAATAATAATTAATTATTATATATTTAGAAAATTTTACATATTAAAAAATTGTAACCTAAAACATAAATTTTATTATAATATTTAGTTTTTCACCGTTGTGATTTAACCAAAACATCCACTATATGCAAAGTAGTAAAAAATGTAAAACAAACGTGATTTGAAAATAAAACATGTTATTTAGAAAGCCAAACCATTAGAACGGTTTAGTTTATCATTGTACCGTTTATGATACCAAATAAATATTTTGTTTTGAATACAACTTCGTTTTTAAAAAAACTTATCACGGAATGTTGAGGGAAAAAAATCAAGCACAACTACGTACTTAAGTTTTTATAAAGGGTTATTGGATTTTAATAATCCTAAATTTCACCAGTTGGCCGATAATAATCTCAACTTTAAAAATTCTCTCCAATAATCCCAACTTGTAAAAGTTTGGCCGCCATTGATCATTTTCTAACATAGTTGCACTTAAATCAATTAAGGAGTCTCTAGATATAATTGAATCTACTGAGGAGACCAAATTCTTATATGTTTGAAAATGATCAATGGCGGCAAAACTTTTACAAGTTGGGATTATTGGTGGGAATTTTTAAAGTTGGGATTATTATCGGCCAACTGGTGAAACTTAAGATTATTAAAATCCAATAACCCTTTTAGAAAAAAAGTTATAAACGTAATTTATTAAATAAGTATAAAATTATTTGAAAAATTAATATATGTTCTTATAAAAGAAAAAAGAATTATTAAAAAATGGTAAAGGAAACACATGGTTTTAAAAAATGAAAAAAAGATTAAAAAAGCTATATATTATTTTTAAAATAAACTACTATTCATCGTCCTTCGTAAACTATATATACTAGTTTTTCTTGACGTCGCACGTTGGGGTGAAACCGAACAAATGATAATGTAAAACAAACGTGATTTGAAAATAAAGCATGTTGTTTAGAAAGTCAAACCAATAGGACGGTTTAGTTTATCATCGTACCGTTTTATGATACCAAATAAATACCTTTTTTTGGAGTACAACTTCGTTTTCAACAAAACTTGTAACGGAATGTCGGGAAAAAAATCAAACGCAACTACGTACATGAGTTTTAAAAAAAAAACTATAAACGTAAATTATTAAAGTATCAAATTATCAAAAAATTAATATATGTTCTAAAAAAGAATCATTAAAAAATGGTAAAGGAAATATATGGTTTTAAAAAAAGGGAAAAAATTTAAAAAAATGTTATTAAAAGTAAATATAATAATAAACTGTTATAAATACATTAAATAAAAGAATAATAAAAAGCTATATATTATTATAAAAATAAAGTTACTATTCATCGTCCTTCATTAACAATATATATAACTAGTTTCTTCTACGTCGCGCGTTACGACGAAACCGAGCAAATAATAATGTAAAACAAACGTGATTGAAAATAAAGCATGTTGCTTAGAAATCCAAACCATTAGAAAGGTTTAGTTTATCATTGTACCGTTTTATGATATCAAATAAATACTTTATTTTGAGTGCTATTTTTTTTAACAAAACTTATAACGGAATGTCGAGGGAAAAATCAAACACAACTATGTACTTAAGTTTTTAGAAAAAAGTTATAAACAAAAATTATTAAAGAATTATCAAATTATTTGATAAATTATTATATGTTCTTAAAAAAAGAAAAAAAGAATTATTAAAAAATGGTAAAGGAAATATATTGTTTTAAAAAAGAAAAAAAATATGTTATTAAAAGTAAATATAATAATAATAAACTATTATAATATATTAAATAAAAAATAATAAAAAGTTATATATTATTTTAAAAATAAAGTTACTATTGATTGTACTTCGTTAACTATATATATAAAAAATAAAAATATGTTATTAAAACTAAATATAATAATAATTAACTATATATAAATATATTAAATAAAAAATAATAAAAAAACTATATATTATTTTAAAAATATAGTTACTATTCATCATCTTTCGTTAACTATATATAAACTAGTTTGATTATCCCGCGCTTCGCGGCTGGCGAGTTGATTTAAACAAAATGTAGACGCAATGTTAAAAATAACGTTATATTGTGAAAAAGTAACGTTTCGAAATCCAAAAACGTGTTGTGGCGCGTTAAACATCAAATCGTTATTACAAACACAGTAAAATGAATAACAAAAATTTGTACGCTAAACAAAGAATGGTTAGTACAAACATTGTAAAAAATTATAAAAAAGTTGCCGGCTGAAAACCTTGGAGTAAATTCACATCTTACGTTGCAACAAATGCGTTAAACGGTGAAAAAATTGTAGACGAATAACTTTTCATAAATAAATATATTAATTTGTTATAATGGTTTTAGTTACCTCATTTTATTTATTTTTTACCAAAATAATCGAAAAGGATAAGTAAATTGGTTTATGTTGGAACGAAAACACAATTTGATTTTTCATCTTATTTAATTTTGTGATACTTGGATCTCTCTAAACAATTCATGTAGTCTGTCTTTCAAATAATAAACAAAATATAAGAAATGCTTAAAATATCATAATCGCTATTCATCCCCTCTTTAAATTCATATAGATAATAAAAAATAAATAAATGTATTTATAATCTATATAATATATAATAGGTTAAATCGCAGTGTAGGTAGAGTATAATACTCAGGTTTGGACACATAAAAATTGTTTTTGGGTCCATGGACTTGCTAAGAGTAGAAATGTAATGGGTTAGGATTGCATTGGTCCAACGAAAACATAAACCCTTTCAAGCCCAAGAGAGATACACATATTCTTTTACCAAACAATTGAAGAAAACATAACATGTCAAACTTTTCATCTTTTTATTATACTAGGGTGTTACACCCGTGCTTCGCGGCGGGGCGACCCGATTTTTGATCCGATACAAAAGTATGTCGACACATGTCTTACATCAAGTGGGAAACTCGATTAGAAAAGTATTTGCAAAGTAAAAAGGTTGTCACGTAAATAAAAATAAAGACGTAAAAGTTGATTAAAAAGTATTTAGAAAGTTAGGAGGTTGTAAGAATCAATGCTGAAAATTAAAGGTTATAAATAAAAAAACAAAACCACAAAAAAGGAAGAAAAAAATTGTGCAAGGGGTAAAAGCGTAAAGTTTAAACGTTGACGAAAACTGTAAATTACAAAAGAACTTGGTATTTAAGAAACAACAAATAAAGCATAAGGGCCGAAAACGTACATTACAAGATATGGGAAAAAATACGTAAAAAAACTAAACAAAAAAAAAATTAGTGCAAGGGGTAAAAACATAAAGTTAAAAAGTTGATGAAAACTGTAAATTGCAAAAGAAGTTGGTATTTAAGAAACAACACACAAAGCGTAAGGACCGAAAATGTAAATTAAGAAAAAAAGAAAAAAAAAAAAGAAAACTCAAATGTTGGTAGTAAAAGACATCATCATCATCATCATCATACTCAGTATATCCCACCAATAGCAAAAGCTAAGGTAGGGTCTGAGGAGGGTGAGATGTAGACAGCCTTACCTCTACCCCGTAGGAATAGAGAGGCTGCTTCCAATGAGACCCCCGGCTCGATTGTGGTTTTGCATCAAGCCTTGGACATAAGGCACATAACACTCAGCAATTGAGACAAACGCCAATTGGTGCATGTACCCCCTTGTCTTTCGGCTATCAACGCCACCACATGATGCATGATTAACCATCCCCTCTTTTAACGCTATTTTCACGAAATTAGTAAAATAACGTTAAAATTAGTGCACTTTTGCTTTTGCCCCCCGAGCGCCCACACATATATACATTATATGTGCATACCGCAAGCGGGGCGATTGGTAGTAAAAGACAAAAAAAAATATAAAAAAAGCCCCCACCACATAGCCTTTTTATAGTTATACTAATGGCATAAAAATTATTATCTCGCTAAACGTATAGATTGTGAAAAAATCCAAATATATATATTAGTTCAAGCATATTATTCTATATAAATTAAAAATATTTCCTAATATTTTAGGAAATATTTTTAATTTTTTCTCATCTTGTCAAGCACGTATTTTAATCTCGTAATTAAAAAAAATTGTGTTTTTACATTAGTAGCCAAATTACAATTACCCTAGGTAATTATAATAGTCTAGGGTAATTACATAATTACTCTATTAGAGTAAATTCATAGGTGTTTTTTTTTTTCAATTAAGCATCATACTTTAAGTAAATGAAAAAAAAAAGTTTCCTTAATTTCTCATGTTAATATCATTTTGTATCTTAAAACTCATTTGTATTTGATCCTTACACTACAACTGAATATTAATTGAAATTAGTTTAACTTTAATCATGTTTGAAGCTGTCAATCAACCATCTTTCTCAATAACCACATTAAACAAACAATTTATAACTGATATTGACCGGTTATAAAATTAAAAACCAAAAACTGGTTATAGTTTTAGTTTTCACCCATAACCGAACCGAACTATGATCTAGTCCGGTAAAAAAAAGTAATAATTTATTTAACTTTCAAAAGTCAAAGTTGACTTCAGCTATAGAACTTCAAAAATTCAAATCTTATGGTACTTCAAATATAAATATACTCTTCAATCCACAATTATTTGACCTAGCTTTTGACACCCTATCACTATCTTTGATTTTGTTTGATAGCTCCTTCCTAGCCCTTTCCCTCTTTAAAGGAAGAAGGGACAAATATTACCATGAATACATTGAACATGTAAAGGCAAAGTTCAATGATCTTTCACCTACAATATTTTGCCACATGCAATTTGCTCCTTTTGTATGTGTGGGGTCATTATGTTTGGTTATAGTAACTCCATGTGAACTTTTATAATGCTTCAATGTAAAGGGTATACAAACTTGCTAATAGTGTTATTGTCTTTAATATATGATCATTGTAGCTTGTCTTTTGTGTTGTTTTTAACATGTCATCGCTATCTTATGTTGTCCATGTAACTAGGTTTAAAGAAGTTTGCCGCGTTGCGGCGAAGTTCTTTTGTTATTTAGTCTGTGTTTACATGTGTTTTGAAATAACTACGAGCGTGTTAACGTAAACTGCTAACAAGAATAAAAAAAAAATATAGAAACAAACACTAAAAGATAACAGAAAGAAAATCAACCAAAAAAGTTGTATGGTAACGATGTTGTTCGTATGAAACTCGTGGTCAGAGATGAGCAAATTGTTTTGGGTACCGGTACCAAATTTGCCGAACCGAAAGATCTTAAGTACCAATTCGGTACCGACTTTTGGCGTTCCTGGTACCGGTTCACTACTGTTTTTTACCTTCATATACCGGTACCGTAACCAGTATTTTCAGTATCAGTACCGAGTCTGTATCGGTTGGCACCGAGCTCATCCCTACCCATGAAACTAAAAAAAGAAAAAATTAAAAGTTGAAGAAAATCAACAAAACCAGGTAGCAGCGTTGAATTTCCCTAACAAAAAGATTTTCAATATCAATACGGCACCAACTTTTGGCGTTTTCTGTATTAGTGCCGGTTTTTACCTTCATGTACTGATACCGAACAGGACCGTCCCGGTATTTTCGATACCAGTACTGGTTCGATACCGGTTGACAGCAAGCTTATCCCAACCCCTGATATTAAAAAAAAAATTAAAGTTGAAAAGTAAAGAAAATAACTATTATTATAATATTACGATAATACAAGTATTAAAAAAACTATATATTATTATAATATTAAAATCACTATTCATTTAAGTTGTATTAGTAATATATACTAATGTATTATTAATATATAATAATTGCAAGCACCGAGTGGTAATCAATAATCATCCTACTCTTGAATTGGCAGAACTAACCCATTAAATCAGAGGTATCCTAATTTTTTTACCGTACAATTATACAATATTAAAAAACCATAATAAATAAATAAGAATATTAGAAAAAGAATTCTGCATAAACTAAAATTCTGCATATTGCATAAACTATAAAACTATAAATTCTTCATAAACTAAAAACTCTGCATAAACTAAAATCAGGGCCGACCCTGGGGTAGACGGGGAAGACCACCGACTAGGGTCCGATATTTCAGAGGGCACGCTATTTAAAAAAAAACCCGATATGTATATGTAAAAATTTCTTTTTTAATATGGTATACATAGACAAACACCAGCATACACCCACTTACAAAACTATTTTTATGCTTTAGATTAGTTATGAGCCAATTGACATTAGGTTTAGATCTTTATTAAGTCCAATACCCAATTTCGTTAAAGCCTAAGGGCACGTTTTTTTTGAAGCTCAAATATGGTACACGAATTCTCATGGCCGACCCTGACTAAAATAGTAAAACTATAAAATTCTGCATAAAATTAAACTGCATAACAAGTTACCACTTACCAAGTCTGTGATTTCCTTCCGGTTTCAGTAGCAAAACTGCAAGGCAGGGGCGGAACGGCTGGAACAAGAGTTATCGCAGCAGCAAACAACATGATTGTGGATTTTTTTTTATTGAACCAGTGTTGTTGGTAGCAACAAAACAGGAGACCAGTGCTTAAAGGATGACCAGCGACGTTAGTTTTCTTTCAGAACCTGAGCGACGATCAGAAAGAATGCCAATGTACGTGTTTTGTGTTTTTTTAGGCTAATCTAATCAGTTGGGCTTATCTAATCAATTGGTTCATTGTTTAAATCGGGCACCATTATTTATAAGTTTGTGTTTGTTAAGTGTAGAGATGGGCATAATACCCGGTTCCAAACCTGGACCCGTAGAACCGACCCGGAACCGGTTCCAGTTCGTACCCGGTACATAGGAGAACCGGGTCCAGGTTCAAAAAACCCGGTGGTTCCAACCCGGTTCCATTTTTTCTCAAAACAAATGGGTAGTACCCGGTTCCGAACCCTACCCGGTTTATACCCGTACCCGGTTCCTGTGTTGTACCCGGTTCTACTAGTACCCGGTTCCTCCAGTATACCCGGTATTTTGTTACCGTTGGAACTGGTTCTACCCGTTGCAAGCTCATTAATATTCATCAAATGCCTAATATATCCGTTGGAACCGGTTTCTATCCCTTGCACCTAGCCATTTCGTGGTTGTCGGTCATCAAACACAAGTCGAAGTGCTTCCAAATAGTCGGGTTTCTTTTGGTTTCCAAAAGCATCACCACTTCTTCGTTGCATGCCATCCTCTCTTCGTTTGATTTGTTTTTGGAGTAGTAAACTAGTAGTTGAAGGTGAAATGAAGAACTTGGGGTAAAAATGTGAGTGAAGGGTGAGAATTTAGGGTTTTTATAGGAAAAAAAAACAATTTATTTAATATATAATCGGTCCCAACCGTCATATACCCGTTGGAACCGGTTCCAAACAGTAATATTCAGCTTTTGGTTTGAAAGTACCCGACAGAACCGGTTCCTGTCAGTACCCGGAATACCCGGTTCCAAACTGTACCCGAACCCGGTTCGAAAATACCCGTAACCGGTTACATCGGTTCCGTTTTTTTATACTTCTACCCGGGTTCAACCCGGACCCGGTTCCTTAGTGTACCCGGTTCCGCTCAGTAACGCCAGTATCCGGGTACGGGTAGTGCCCGGTTCCGGGTATTCAGAATACCTGATTATGCCCATCTCTAGTTAAGTGTATCCTTGTATTATTTTAGGGGTATCCTTTGTATAAAACCGAAAAAATACACTACGAATATGGACTAAGCCGTAGCCCGTGCTGCGGCTCACATAAGACTGGTTCCGCCCCTGTACTCTCGGATGACCGAAACTGATTACTATAGTTTTTACGCACTGAATAACGTAAGTTATCAGTTAAAAGCCACATATATAAAATATGAATACTCAATTCAAATGCGTGAAAGATTTTTTACCTCGTTTCAACATCGATCAATATTTTTTTTCTTTTTGAATGATAGGTTTGAAGTTTTATTCAAAAATTACACAGAATGTTTATGTGACGCTATCTTGTCAAAGACGCAAGGCGCAGGCGAGGCGCATTGGCCACGCCCGGAGCCTAGGCGCAGGGCGCAAAAAAAGCGTGGGCATTTTTAAGAAAAGCGCACATAGAGAAAAAAAATATAAAAAATATGTTATGCTTTGAAAATAAATAAGATTCCACATATAAAATTAAAAAAAAAACTATTATATATGCCATTTAAAATTATGTAGCTAACAATTAGTAGCAAAAGTTTAGTACTTATATGTTGTAAGTTTTGGGTGTGTGAATAAAAGTCTCAAAAGATGGTAAATACTTTGTCCCACATTGGTGTGGGAACAAAGTGAGTGGCAAAAATGAGTTTCTGAGCTGGAATTTGGTTGAACTAGTGCGTGCCCGCACGTCCTGCGGGCACGAATGCAGCTCCGAAAACCCGGGCCAGCGTGTTTTGCACGCACTCGGTTTCATTTTTTTCAGTTTTCCTGCTTATCCACTGCGCCTCAGCACCTTTTTTGCGCCTAGGCGCACGCCTTTTTGCGCCTCAGCAGCATTTTTTTTAAAAAAAAACTCATTTTTGCGCCTAGGCTACCACCAGGCGCTATAGGTGCGCCTCGCTGCGCCCGGGCGCCTAGGCGCGCTCTTTTTGCGCTTTTGACAACATAGATTTAGATGTGACGCAAACTTAATACAAGAATTAGTAGATGATTTGTATTGTAGTGTCTTTTTCAGTGTGTAAATTTTATTCAAAGTGTATTTTTTATGTCGAAAAGCTTAATTGAATTGGTGTATTGAAGAAATATATTATTCGTTTTAATTATTTTTAAACTTTAACTGTGTTTTATATATTTCTTTAATTATTAAATTGAGTCAGAATTAAATTTAATATTCGAAAAATGAAACAATATTGCTGGAGCACCGTATTGTGGACCAATCATAAATTGCCACATAATAATGGTTAGATGAGCGCATAAAACAAATATTATTGATAACCAGTCACAAGAACCCTCTGAAGTTGTCGCTGTATTATCTAAAATTGGATATGTTCGAAAATCACTCTGCTGAATTTTTAACAGCCTAAAACTTCTATTTTAGACCAGACTCGTATTACTAAACTAGGGGTTATTTGGCAACTTCTGAATGGATAAGTGCTAAACCGTTAAGAAGTCTGAATCATTAAGTGCTGAACCAGTAAGAGTTCTGATTAAGAACCAATATAATGTTTAACCGTTCAGAGTCAAATGTCTGACCAATTCAGAGTAGAGGTCTTAACCATTCAGACTCAGTATAATGCTTAACCATTCAGAGGCAAATGTCTGAACCATTCAGACTCTGTTTGCAAAACAAATAGTCTAAATCATTAAGTGTTGAACCAGTAAAAGATCTAAACTAGTAAGACCCCATAAAGAGTTAAATAAACAGTCCCTTAGTGATAAGATAGGTTGAACATGACTGAAAGACATAATACATAATTATCTATATATTAAAAAAGACAACCCAATGAATAGTAACTATTTATATTTATAATATAAAAATCTGCAATATGTTAGTGCAATGTGGCGTTGTAAGTGTGACTTTAGTTGTGGTTTATGCTATTTTTTGTTGTACCCTTTCTTTGGTTGTTTGTACATGTTTGTTAAAAAACGACCCAATGAATAGTAACTATTTATATTTATAACATAAAAATTTACAATATGTTAGTGCAATGTGGTGTTGTAAGTGTGACTTTAGTTGTGGTTTATGTTATTTTTAGTTGTGCTTATAGTAACTATGTTTGTCAATTTTTTTTTAATTTTTAGAGGGAGTATATAGAAAAATTAAAAATCCAAAAACATTTGACAAAATTGAAAGAATTCAAAAACATGAAAAAGATAAAAAGAGTTTTAGTGTAAAAAAAGGAAATGATAGTACATCAGTAGATGGTCACGACATGCTAGAGAAATGAAAAGTTAAAAAGTGATAAACAGTCTCACTGGTGATGATATGCCAGTACACACTCAGTAGATTGTTTTCTAGATATAAACCTAAATCAAAAGTTTTCTTAATATGTGGGTAACATCTCTCGGATATATGGACTTAGTACTCCGAAATTTCGTTTGAGTGATTGCCTGATTCTGAGATATTAGGTCTTTATACATAATTGATATCTAGGGTATTATACAAGATCTTCTGATTTTGCGTCAGCAATGGCCTAGATCTTGTAGAATACTTTCACGCTATAAACCCAAAAACTGCACAAAATTGAAAATATCGAAAGATATTACAATTGCAGTCAAAAGATTCCTAAGTAGAACACACCTCTAAGTCGAGCCTTCATCTCTTTGTCGGTACGGTGGTACTAACCTGAGCTCTCAAGGTCCCGAACTAACCCAGAGACAAATATCAATTAGGTATATTCACCTGTAAGACTGAATCCAGTGGATCTTGATACGGGAGTATATTCTGAGGTGAGACACACTGTTAAGTTAGTTCCTAAAACACCTAATCTCGTATCTTGAAATAATCGAAGTCTGTGTAGAAATTTAAATGGATCAGCATACTGACAATATAGGTAAATTGTTTAAAGCTTAAAGTTTAAATAGATCAACAGTGTTTTTGATTTGTCAAAAACTGATATGATCCTCTAAAACAAACTCACAAAAATATGGCTGTAAATATGTTTGTACATAGTTGTTAAATTTCATTTCAGATAAAATCAAAAATATTTTAGTGTGTTTTAGCATAAAGTTTGTAAAATATAAAAAGATTTTGTTTCATTTTATGTTTCGATAACCGATGTTTGGATGCTGAATTTCAAAATCTAAAGATGTTGTTCGTGTTTTGATATAATATAAAAATTTACATTATGTTAGTGCAATGTGGTGTTGTAAGTGTGGCTTTAGTTGTGGTTTATGCTATTTTTAGTTGTGCTTGTTTGTTAAAAAAGCAACCCAATGAATAGTAACTATGTTTGTCAAATTTTTCTTTAAAAATATTTTTAATTTTTAGGGGGAGTATATAGAAAAATTAAAAATCCAAAAACATTTGAAAAAATTGAAAGAATTCAAAAACATGAAAAAGATAAAAAGAGTTTTAGTGTAAAAAAAGGAAATGATAGTACATCAGTAGATGGTCACGACATGCTAGAGAAATGAAAAGTTAAAAAGTGATAAACAGTCTCACTAGTGATGATATGTCAGTACACACTCAGTAGATTGTTTTCTAGATATAAACCTAAATCAAAAGTTTTCTTAATATGTGGGTAACATCTCTCGGATATATGGACTTAGTACTCCGAAATTTCGTTTGAGTGATTGCCTGATTCTGAGATATTAGGTCTTTATACATAATTGATATCTAGGGTATTATACAAGATCTTCTGATTTTGCGTCAGCAATGGCCTAGATCTTGTAGAATACTTTCACGCTATAAACCCAAAAACTGCACAAAATTGAAAATACCGAAAGATATTACAATTGCAGTCAAAAGATTCCTAAGTGGAACACACCTCTAAGTCGAGCCTTCATCTCTTTGTCGGTACGGTGGTACTAACCTGAGCTCTCAAGGTCTCGAACTAACCCAGAGACAAATATCAATTAGGTATATTCACCTGTAAGACTGAATCCAGTGGATCTTGATACAGGAGTATATTCTGAGGTGAGACACACTGTTAAGTTAGTTCCTAAAACATCTAATCTCGTATCTTGAAATATTCGAAGTCTGTGTATAAATTTAAGTGGATCAGCATACTAACAATATAGGTAAATTTTTTAAAGCTTAAAGTTTAAATAGATCAACAGTGTTTTTGATTTGTCAAAAACTGATATGATCTTCTAACACAAACTCACAAAAATATGGCTGTAAATATGTTTGTACATAGTTGTTAAATTTCATTTCAGATAAAATAAAAAATATTTTAGTGTGTTTTAGCATAAAGTTTGTAAAATATAAAAAGATTTTGTTTCATTTTATGTTTCGATAACCGATGTTGGGATGCTGAATTTCAAAATCTGAAGATGTTGTTCATGTTTTGATATAATCACAAGTTCATTAAATTGGAACTTGAATTTGGAAAAGAAAACATAGTTTGTTTGATATTATCATCCAAGATCATTAATTTGGACTTGGGAAATAATTTGGATATTCAAGGTCATTAAATTGAACTTGATTATCTGAGAGGGTTATTAATGTAACTCTTGAAAGTATAAATGATTGAAATTTGAAAGATAAAATTGTTGAGAAGTTTCAAATTTTGAATCTGAAATGTGTATTTAAATGTTAGAAAGTTGCGACAGAAAGCTGAAAGTTAGGGGAGCAGAACGGGAAGTTGTCTGATAGGGGGAGCTAGAATGTTGAACAAAGGGAAGATTGTTGAGCTATCACGTTAAATGAAGATTGCTAAAGCAAGGGGAGATCGTGAACGGGAGTCTGGATATTATTGTTATTCAAGATTGTTAAAATTATCAAAGACTTTGAAAAGAATGAAGATTGATAGTGACAAAGATTGACTGCGACAAGGATTGACAAAGATTGATTGCGGCAATATCCAATGGGGAGTCTGTGAGTGGATTATATCTATTGCCTTCGTCAATGTATCGAGTCATAGTTAAATGTAAAGGTATATGTGTCAAAGAGTCGATTTATAATAACTAGACGCATTCGCACGAAAGGACCTTTCGTGCCTCTCGCACGAGAGAGAGACTCACGCTCCTAGGTGTTTCGCATGATTGGGATCTTCTATAAATAGGAGTGGGTGAGTGATCATTTGTAACTTTTGAGATTTGGTAGCTAAGCTCTGCCAGTTTCGTTTCGTGGAGTTGTAACATCAAATATTCAATAGAAACCAGTTTAATTAGGAAATTCTTATGTTTGTCATCATCATACATGGATTCCGCACATGATATGATTAATATTTGACCAGTCGAAGCATTCGAAGAACCGAAACGGTCCTCACACTTATGTTATCAAAATTTAACACTCTGAGTCCCTATAGTAGTTGGACATTAGCTATACCATTAGAATGTTGGTAAAATGGCAAGTCTACCCTACAAGCACCAGTTACAACCAAAACCACATTCGACCACCCTCAACCGTCGACACCTCACCTTTTCTCACTTTATATTCTCTATCTCACTCTCTAGAACACCCACCATTGTCACCACCACCATCACCATCATCAAACCATTATCACCACCTCCACCCCAGAAGGCCACCAACCCTCATCCCTGTTGATGCATGAAATGTCTGTTGACTGCGTCTACAAAAAGTCAGAAGTCAAGATTGGCCAACAGGGGGTCAAAGTGTAAATATTATGTGAAATAGAGTCTAGTTCGCTTTTATGTCATTGTTTTAGTCTGGTCCGCTCATAGGGTATTAGTGTGGATCGCTTATATGTGTTAAGTTCTGGACCGCTCATGTGGCATGTCATTCGAGCGGACCAGAAACATTATATATAGGTGAGCGGTTTATTATCTCATAGTTGTATGTGTATGCTTGGAGCCGAAACTCTGTTAAAATCTCATCAGAAAAGCAATAAAAAGAAAGGAAATTGATAGAACAAGCTGTTTTAATCTTGCATATTCTGATTCCGCCTTTATATGTGAGATTGAGCTACTCGGTCTGACTTTTCGGGTCAAAGAACGGTCCAACAAGTGGTATCAGAGCTTCAGGACGAGGAGCTCATACTACATCAGCTGATTCAGCTCTATTATTTCATTTCTACTCATATTTCTCTTTTATTTTTCGGTTTAAACAAGTTTTGTCGGATAAAATGGTTTGAAGTTCAAGTATTTTGAGCGAAACTTGTTGTTAAACAATCAGTAACAGTATCAGATTTTAAAACACCGTAAAACTCATTCAATTTTATCAAAAACGTAATCGGTTCTTGGACAGAAATTTAAAACTTAGATCTGGAACGGATTAGCGGTCGGAATTGAACGAAAATCATATCATTGTGATCGGAATTAAGAGTAGTACAATCCTTGAAAGTATCAGATTGTTATTCGGACTAAAAATCGGTTAAAAATTGTGGTTCGCTTTTACGGTCATCGCAAGTTCTTGGTTCGTTTTTCTGGTCCGCTGTTACGAACGATCTGGTCCGCTCGAACGATCATATTCTGAACCGCTCGAACGGATATTACGTGGTCCGCTCGAACGATCATTCTCTGGATCGCTCATACGAATTCTGCTGGTTCGCTCGAACGAACATTAGCTGGTTCGCTTGAACGGACAACATCTGATTCGCTCATACGGACAAAGTCTGGTCCGCTCGAACAGACTTTCTGGTTCACTCATTAGTACTTTTTCTGGTTCGATTATCTGAACTTGTTTGGTTCGCTTATCTGTCACGTGCACAGATCAGTTCGCTTTTGTGGTTTTGTTTTTCAAAAATCTCGAAAATTTTTCTAAGTGTTGATTGATTTTGCAGGTACGATCAAAATGGATGATATTTTCATGAATCCTTTCAGCGATATGTATGCTTTCACGGGTAGTTCAGAAAACAACGATACCTCTTCAAGCAATGCAAACAAAAGTCCACCGAAAGAAAGAAAGAAGGAAGCTTGGGAGTCCGAAAGTGCATTTGGAACATTTAACAAACCTCCTAAGCTGATGGCTATAGAAGATTACAGCAGGTGGGCAACAAAGTTCGAAGATTGGTTGATGGCATTTGCTTTTCCTTGCTGGAAGAGTATGAAGAATGGTTATGCCCAAGGAAAGAAGAATGGTGAAGCATTAAGATCAGCTGAAGAGATTGAAAGTTTTGTGGCCGAGCAAAAATGTGTGGCATTATTGTTTCAATCGGTGCGTGAAGACATCATTTCGCTGATAGACTACTCCAATTCTAAAGACTTATGGGAAAAACTCGAAAAGAAGTGTCTTGGAAGCAAAGAGATTGTAAAAAAATAAAAAGAAACTTCTTAGGAAAGAGTTTGATATGTTTGGTTGTCTTAAAAATGAATCGGTGTGTAAAATGATTGAAAGGTTCGGTCATCTGAAGCTGGAATTAGCAAGACATGATATCAGATATTCTGATGATGAGCAAGTAGACAAGTTGTTTGATTCGTTGCCAGATGAGATGGAGTGGAGATATTATGCTCTCATGCTTAAGAACACTATTCCTTCTGAATTGTTGAAACCAGATTTGGTGATTGAGAAACTTGAAAGTCATGAACTGGAATTGAAGAAGACGTACAAAGTTAATCATTCATCTTATCAACAGAATCTGGATCTATGCTATCCAAAAAACATGATGCCAAAAGCAACTTCACCAAAAACAGCTTTTTCTGCTGAAAATGTGTCGACAGTTCGCAAAGAAAGTCAAAGTGATCAAAGCAGTAGAAGTCATAGTGGTTTTCACAGTGGATCTTCATCTTCTGGAAATGCTGATGCAAAGAATCGTTTTCAATGCAACATCGCAATAGACTTGAAGAATGCTCAGAACTTTGATGAGGAATCGGCCAAGCAGCAGATGATCTTTCTAGCATCAGTGTTGGAATCGTATGAAGGATTGGTAGCTGGGAAGATTGGCAATACAAATCTGACGAAAGAAGATTACGATCAGATTGATCCGGAGGAAATGGAACTGATCGATATTCGTTGGGCTATGGCAAGTGCTGTTCGTCGTGCACAAAGATTCATGGAAATTACTGGCAGAAAAACAATTGGTGGTGCTTCTACTAAGCTGGGGTTCGATAAATCCAAAGTGACATGCTTCAAGTGTAAGCAGAAGGGTCACTTCAAACGAGAATGTCGAAACGCTTATGCTGATGAGTCGGAGAACCCTTTCAGAGATGATTACTACAAGAAGGCAATTTATCATCAGAATAAATCCGAGCCGCCTAGATTGAAGCAGGTTGAAGACAACAGAGAGAAATCTAGAGCTCTTGCTGTGATTTATGATGATGAGGGGTATGATTGGAGTAAGGAAGTTCTACCGGAAGAAGATGCGGTGGGTTACGCATTCATGGCAAGCAATGATGAACCCATTAAGTGGAAAAATGATCGTACTGAAGAACAGAAGTATCAATACCGGAAGATGATTGCTGAAACCAAGATTATCAGACTTTCTGGTATCTTTCTGGAAGCTAGAAGAGCAAACAGATGGGATCCAGATAGAGAGTGCTATCTTGATAGGTATGGCAACATTGCGATTGATGACAAAACGCTAGATATCGAAGCCATCATCAAGGAGTACAAAGAAGATGATGAGTATTGGCAACACAAATGGTGGGGAACTCCAACTTCGAAAATGATTGAAGAAGAAAAAGAGAAAGAGAGAAAGGAGAAAGAGGAGAAAGAGGAGAAAGAGAAGAAAGAAAAGCAGGTTGATACAGGCATAATTGATACTACGCAAGAGTTGACAGCTGAGAACCTGGGAGTGATGGCTGACATAGTGCTAGCTGCAAAAGCACTTGAGGTAGATCCTAATTCTGTTACTGAGTCAAAGGGATCGGTCAGTCAAAGTGTGTCAACAAATGCGTCAGGTAACAAAATTGACGGGAATGCTGACTGCAAAAATTGCACCAAACAATACAATTTTTGTAGCACTGTCACGTATCTTAACAATGAGAAAATTCAGAATCTGACAACAAAAGTTAGAAAGGTTGAAGATCAGATTCTCGATCGTGACAAAACTGTAAGAGCTTCAACTGAACGGATCAAAGAATTAACGACTCAAATTGAAAATGATAAAACTGAACGTGAGAAAATAAAATCTGAAAATGAAAAGTTAATTCTTGAAAACCGTCAGATTTCTGAAAAGTTTGAGAAATTGAAAAACATTGTCAAAGATAGTGATGATCGTAATGGCAAAACATTTAAAGAAAATGAACATCTAAGAGCTGTTTTGAGGTTAAAAGAAGAATCGATTAATGAACAACTGGATCAAATTGCTAAACTGAAACTTAAAGTTCAAGAAGCTGAAATTGAGAATGAACGAATCCAGTTGAAGCTTAACAGCTATAAATCAGCAAGCTTTGTTTTGCAGCATATTGTTCCTAAACCTATAGGGAAAAACAAAGATGGCGAGGATGTTTTTTCTGATGGAACGGGTGTAGGTTTTCACAAAGTTCCACCGCCAATTTTAGACAACTACACGAAAAAGCAGTCTAGTTTGGTGGAAATTGAGGAAGAAAGTGAAGTTAAACTTCCTGAAAACATTGATGTCACGTTCACATCTTCCAATGACGAGGGTGTCCAAAGTGATGTGGTGAAAAGTGTGGTAGAGAAAGTGCTTAAACCGGATTGTGACACTTCTGAGGAGGATGGGTGTTTCTTAGAAAAATACATTCAGAAATCAAAGTCCAAAAACAACTTAAGTGATGAACCGGGTCTTGTGATGTACAAGATGGCTGGATCTGATAAGTTGTATTCGGATTCTGAGTTTCCAATTGAGAATGTTAATGTGAAAAAGTTGACAAATGTTTTCAAGTTAGTTGAAGTTGAGTTATCAGAAGTGAACAGTTTGTGTCAAACAAAAAGGCAAATGAATTTTGAGAAAGATAAAGCTTATTACAAAAAGCCTGTTGTTCCACCACGTTTTTATAATAACAATCGAAACAATTGGTCGGGTGGTTATCAAGGTGGTAAGAGTTATCAGAAAAGGAGTTTTCAAAACAGAAGGTTTGCTGAAAAGAAGGTGTTTGTGAATGGTTCAAGTTCACTTTCTGATGAGGAAAATGAAATTTTTTCAAAATCAAATAAAGAGTTCTTTGAGAAGAGAGCTTCGCAGGCTCAGTCTGAAGGCACGAGTCGAGTAGCTGATACTCGTACTTGTTTTAGATGTGAACAAGTTGGTCATATTGCACGAAAGTGTACATATGTGAAGCCTAGGACTGAAGCTGTGAAGGTTCAACAAAAGAAGGTTGATGTGAAGGGTAAAGCACCAATGTATGTTGAGAAGAAAGTGATAGAGAAGCAAAACGTTAAAAATGACAACATCAAAGTGAAAAATGAATCCGTAAAGAAAGTGGTAACTAAAAATGACAAGTTTTATAAACGGGTTGCATTAACTGAACAAATTTGGAAACCTAAAACTGAAATGAAAATTTCAACTTCTGAAGTGAAAAAGGCTGAAGAATCAATTTCGGTTGATTATGATGCAAATTTTCCACCTTTGAAGGCTGAAAATTTCAAAATTCAAATTGCAAGAGTCAAGGTTACACCTAAGGCTGATGAGGCCTGGGTGGACACCATGTTTGAATAAGCAGTTTGAATTGCCGGAGCTTCCTGGTTCGCGAAGCATGAATCGGCATCTTTCTTGAAGTTGTTTAAATCGTAGTTTGTTTTGTGCAGGATCTTCCACAACTGGTATCCAGATGGATTATGGATAGTGGTGCATCTCGACATATGACAGGAAAAACCGCGTTGCTGTATGATGTGAGAAACATTAATGGTGGTTATGTGGGATTTGCTGGTCATGAAGGTGGTAGAATTGTTGGTGAAGGAACGTTATCCAATGGGATTGTAACGTTTGAGAGAGTTAACTACATCACTGAGCTGGAGAACAATCTGCTTAGTATCTCGCAGATTTGTGACAATCAGTATACTACTCACTTCACTGATAAAGAATGTTTGATTTTGAAACCTGGTTTTGTTATTCCTGAAGAATGGATTATCATGAGGGCACCTAGAGTGAATGATTTATATGTGTTAGATATGTCTGTAGCAACTACAACTACTGGTCAAGCACATTGTTTTGTGTCTAGAGCAACTGAGAAAGAATCGAGATTGTGGCACCGAAAGATGGGGCATATACATCTTAGGAAAATGAATCACTTGGTGCACAATGATTTGGTATTAGGTGTTAATATCAAAGGTTTTCATCTGGAAGGGGAGTGCATTAGCTGCATCAAAGGCAAGCAGAAGAAGAAGTCACACCCTACAAAGCAAGTCAATTCAGTTTTGAGACCTCTGGAAAGACTTCATATGGATTTGTTTGGTCCGGTGAATGTCAAAAGTATTACAGGAGATTACTATTGTTTGGTCGTTACTGATGATTATTCCAGATTTTCGTGGGTTTCTTTCTTGAAAACGAAAGATGAAACATTTGACAGTTTGATGGGGCTGTTCAGGAAGATAGAGAATTTGTACCAAAGGCGTATCAAGAGAATTCGAAGTGACAATGGTACTGAATTCAAAAACAGCAAGATGGAAGAATTTTGTGATGACAGAGGTATTTTGCATGAGTTTAGTGCTCCGTACACTCCGCAGCAGAATGGAGTCGCAGAACGCAAAAACCGGACGCTAATCGAGACGGCTAGAACTATGCTCGCAGATTCAAAGTTACCGATAAATTTTTGGGCTGAAGCTGTTTCCGCCGCATGCTATACGCTCAACAGGGTTCTTACTATCAAGAAGTTCAACAAAACATGCTTTGAGCTAATCAATAATCGCAAACCGAATTTGAAGTATCTAGAACCGTTCGGGTCACCTTGTACGGTTATAGAGCCTTTTGGAAAGTTTGGTCCGAAGTGCATTGAGGGTATATTTGTTGGTTTTTCAAATCCATTGCGACGTGTCTTCGTTCCAAGTGAGAAGCGGATTATTGAAGCTGCAAATGTTGAATGTCAAGGATATACTATGCCGCCGCAGAATCCTGGTGATTCATGGCGTTATCATTATGACAAACTTTGGGATTCGTTTGACATGAGAGAAGAATCAGAGGATGATGAAGATTTCTTTGATGAGTTGGATATTTTGCGTGAATATGAGTCGCAGTTAAGATTCCCAGCTGAGTATTCGAGGAGACCACGGGAAACTTCAAATGACGATGAAGCAGGTCCAAGTAATGCTGGTGAACATGATGATGTCCAACAAAATGAAGTTGCTCAGGATAATCAGTCGGTTCAGAATGATAATCTAGAAGCTGAAAACATGCCAGTCTTTGATCATGGTGATTCAGATTCTGAGGGGGAGCAAATTCAGATTTCAAGTCAAACAAACCAAGTTGGTGAACAAGATGCAGAGCAGAATGTTACTAATCTGGAGGGAAATGTAGATGTTCCAAGTGAAGTGATGCCGCGAACTTTTTCATATCATCCAGAGGAGTTGATCATAGGAGAATTGCAGAAAGGCGTTCGCACTCGAAATCAGATTGATAAAGGGCTTACATGTTTTTATACAAAAGTTGCTCCTTTGCAAACTGAATTCTCATTGAGTTGTTTTATCTCGCAGGTTGAGCCAAGAACTTACAAAGAGGCGCTTACTGAAGACTCTTGGGTCAATGCAATGCAGGAGGAACTTAGTCAATTCGAGAAATTGGGAGTGTGGAAGTTAGTTGATTTGCCGGATGGTCATAGGAAAATTAACACCAAGTGGGTGTTCAAGTGTAAGAGGGACGATAGAGGAGTTGTCGTAAGGAACAAAGCTCGACTCGTTGTTCAGGGATTTAGTCAACAGGAGGGAATTGATTTTACTGAAGTCTATGCTCCTGTAGCAAGACTAGAGGCAATCAGAATTTTCCTAGCATTTGCGTCTTGGAAGAACTTCAAAGTTTATCAGTTGGATGTTAAATCGGCGTTTCTTTACGGGAAGGTTAAAGAGGAGGTTTATGTCGGTCAGCCGCCGGGCTTTACCGATCCAATTCACAAAAATAAGGTCTACTTATTGGACAAAGCGCTGTATGGTTTACACCAGGCCCCGAGAGCTTGGTACGAGACTGTCTCAACACCTACTAGCCAACAAGTTCATTCGTGGAAAAGTGGATGCCACTCTCTTCACTAAAGTCGTTGATGGTCATCTTCTGATAGTTCAGATTTATGTGGACGATATAATCTTTGGGTCAACAAATGAAAATCTATGCAAAGATTTTGAATCAGTGATGAAGCAAAAGTTTGAAATGTCATCAATGGGGGAGATGAAATTCTTTCTGGGTTTACAAGTTGAACAACTTCCTGAGGGAATTTTCATTCATCAGTCAAAGTATGTTCATGATATTCTAGAGAAATTTGGGATGTCAAGTTCTACTCCAGCTGCTACCCCACTTGCAACAAATCATGGGATTCACCCAGATCTCACCGGAGACAGGGCTGATGAAACTTTTTATCGATCCATGATAGGTTCTTTAATGTACCTAACTGCTTCACGTCCTGATATAATGTACCCAACGTGCCTCGCAGCAAGATTTCAGTCTAACCCAAGAGCATCACATATGATCATTGTGAAGAGGATATTGCGCTACCTGAAAGGAACTCCTTCATTGGGGTTGTGGTATCCTAGGAAAGGTGATTTTACGCTCGAAGGGTATTCCGATTCGGATTTCGGATGCTGCAAAGTAAATTCAAAATCAACAACTGCAGGATGCCAGTTCTTTGGTCCTAGATTGGTTACCTGGCAGTGTAAGAAACAAACGTCTGTGGCGTTATCTACTTGTGAAGTGGAGTATGTTTCTGCTAGCAGTTGCTGCTCTCAGATCTTGTGGATACAGCAACAGATGCGCGACTACGGTTTGCAGTTTCTTAACACACCTCTTTTTGTTGATAATGAGGCCGCTATAAATATAACAAAGAATCCAGTACATCACGCTAAAACTAAACACATAGAAATTCGTCATCACTTTATTCGTGATTGTTTTGAGAAAAAGTTGATACGAATTGAGAAAATCCACACAGACGAACAGAAAGCTGATTTACATACCAAAGCTTTTGATAAAAATCGGTTTAAATATTTGTTAAAACTGAATGGTATGAAGCTTCTGTCGGTGTCGGATGGCATAATTGGCGTTGATGAGGGTACTGTTGTAGATGAAGACGAGAAACAATCTGCAATGGTTTGTCGAATTTTTACTTGTTTTGGTATTTAGGGGGAGTAGATGTTTGTACATAGTTATTTTTCAGAAAATACAAAAACAGTAAAAAATGCAAAAATACAAAAACATGATAAAATTTGTAAAAGAGCTTGTGTATATAGGGAAAATGATAGTACATCAGCTAGACGATTACAGTATGCTAAAGATTTGAAAAGTTTAAAAGAGTTAAACAATCTTACTGATGATGTGTCGATAGGTTTTCGTACATTTAGTAGATTTATTCGGGATATAAACCTAAAATTCAAACTTGTGAATTCGTGGGGAACACTACTTGGATATATAGGTAACCCCTGAAATCTCGTTTGAAATGTCTCTTAATCTGATATACTAGGTCTTTATACTCTATGATGTTTGGGGTATTATTCCGGGACTTCTGCTGAACGGTAGTTCTGACCTAGTCCCTGGCTAATACTTGCTGCAATGCTTGAAACACAGCATTAAACCCTTAGCATGCTGAAACAATAAAATTGATAAATGCTGCTGTTGTAAGCAAAACGATCCTCTAAAGGGGACACACTGAAAAGTCGAAGCTGATATCTCTCTGCGTATACGGAAGTATCGACCTGAGATCCCTCGGCCCTCGCATACCTAAATTATATACATATATCATTGTAGTATTCTCACCTGTAAGACTGATTATTGAGATTCTGGATACGGAGTATATTCAAGAGGTGGGACACATGAATGAGTTAAGTTCTTAATTCATCTAAATCGTATCCTGAGTAAGTTGAAATTTGTGTGAGAATTTAAGATGGATCAGTATATCGACAATCGAGGTAAATTGTTTAAATCTGAGTATGTAATGTAGCTTAACGGTACTTGTGATTTGTCTGAAAAGCTGATATGATTCCCTGACACGCTCACCAAAAATATGTTTGTAAATAGTTCACTTTGTTTAATTTCTGCAATTTAAGTTTTCTGTATTTCATTTCTTAGTTTAGAACACTTTATAAAATCCAAAAAGATTTTATTTCTGCTTTATTTTCTGACAAACCAAAGTGGAGAGTTGATTGTTGGATTCTTAGATGTTTGAAGCAGATGCAGGAGATTCTGGACTGAAGAATGAGGAGAGCTTATTTTTGAAGAAGTTTGATTGTTTTCAAAGTCACAAACAAGTTCATTAACTTGATACTTGTTATTTTCAGAAAATGTTTGAAATTGTTGTTTCTAAATCAGTTTGATTCGTCAAAATGATCAACCAAGGTCATTAAATTAGACTTGGTAGATTAATTGAGTAATCAGGGTCATTAACTTGGACCTGAATACTTGAGTAGATTGTTAATAACTGATTGATTTTGTGATTTAATGTTGAAAAGATAGTTTGTAATGTTTGTTGGTTGAGTAACAGGTTTGATCTTCATTATTCCCAACGGAAGCTATTTGTCAAAGCTTGAACCAGATATCTCAGATTCTAGCATATCGAGAGGGGGAGTCTGTGAAAGGGGGAGTCTGGATCAACAGTCAATGGGAATGTGAAGATAGAGTGCTTATGATGAAAAGACAGAGTTGAAGAAAAGACTAAGACTGAAGACTACGGATCTGAAGATGCTAAAAGACTACGTCAACATCCAAGGGGGAGTCTGTTGATACATGAAATGTCTGTTGACTGCGTCTACAAAAAGTCAGAAGTCAAGATTGGCCAACAGGGGGTCAAAGTGTAAATATTATGTGAAATAGAGTCTAGTTCGCTTTTATGTCATTGTTTTAGTCTGGTCCGCTCATAGGGTATTAGTGTGGATCGCTTATATGTGTTAAGTTCTGGACCGCTCATGTGGCATGTCATTCGAGCGGACCAGAAACATTATATATAGGTGAGCGGTTTATTATCTCATAGTTGTATGTGTATGCTTGGAGCCGAAACTCTGTTAAAATCTCATCAGAAAAGCAATAAAAAGAAAGGAAATTGATAGAACAAGCTGTTGTAATCTTGCATATTCTGATTCCGCCTTTATATGTGAGATTGAGCTACTCGGTCTGACTTTTCGGGTCAAAGAACGGTCCAACAATCCCCCAATTTCACCACTAAATATATATTCAAAACCCTAAAATCAATATAAAACAATCAAGATTCAAAAACCCCCAAATTCAAAGGATTAATTCTTTCTCTAAACTACCAACAACTCTTTAAATCAACAACGTCCAACTTTCACTTTCAAACTTTTTCTTTCTTTAAACTAGAAATGAGACTATTTACTAGAGAAACTACCACTATAACATCAAAAGGGGGTCAGATCCTTCAAATTGGAGGTAAGGGAGGTATGAAGGCTTGGTCTCATCACTTATTCATTGAAAACTGACACTCCATAGCCTACTCGTGAGAAAAACAGACCTTCATCAGCAACATTATGTTATGATCTTCTCTTAGCCAATGCCCCAAGAGTAGTAATGAAATTCTGGCTAGCATCCTTATGCATCGAACTTGGATAAACAAGAAGGCTAGTGTCGAAATCCTTCACAAAATCTTCCATATGAAGGTTAACCACCTTCCTTTCTCCAAGATCACAGCATTTGAGGGTGTGATTAGGATGAACCACATGCTGCAATGGGTGGCTTGATGCTCCAAGAGGTGGGAAATTTGATAAATTGGGGGATGAGACGAATTAGGAGGTTTATTTGGTGGAAGATTCTCACCAAATGATGGATTCATGAAGAAACAAAGAGGGGAACGACTAAGAAAGAGGTGACAGGCGGTGGTTGGTGGTGATGCAACGAAGTTTATGTGAGAGATGGACGGTGGTTAGAGAGAGAGAGAGAGACAAACCGAAATTAAGTAAAAAATTGATTGTGTTATAAAGAGAGAGTGTGTGTGAGATTACATAATTTCTTCTCAATCAAACAGTGCAACTAACATTCAACTAATAGAATGACTTAGATTGTTAAATTTTGATAACACGAGTACACAGGGTGCAAAAAAACGTTAGGGGTTTCAGGTTGCTCCTGCCACCAAACCACATGGAAGCAAATTGCACTTTACTCTAAATAGATACACAAAAAATAAAATTATAAAATATATATTTTTATGGTTGGTTATGCTATGAAGGACTATTATCTTAAAAAGCGTAAGAAGTAAATTACAACATCGTGCAATCCTTTTTTTCAACATGTCTATGTTTTTTTTCTTAGACACGTGGGATTCCCTTAGTGAGACTTCGTACATTTTCTAAGATAAGAATATATATATATTTTTTTTATCATAATCTATGTTTTGGTCGAAAACTGACAATTTTAATTAGTAACCAAAGGTTGAAAATGAGATGGTGTGCTCTTCGAAATTGTGAGGTTAAGTCTGAGGGTCCCTGGAATAAGTTTCAGGATCCCCGTTTAGAAAAAGATTTGTGGATTGTTAATTGAGAAGAATTGATAGAAATGCAATGAATAAAAGATGAATGCAGTAAATAATGGTGAAGACAAGCGATTTATTATGGGGAAAAACCCTTGATATCTACGAGAGATGATCACCAACACAAAAACCCCGGGAGCTAGAAACTACCTAACTCCGATATTATTAATAACTCGAAAAGATTACAAGTATGGAGCTAATTGATCGATTGCTGGGTATTTACAGAAAATATTATGAGTGTTTAAGTGTCGTTCTAAGTCGATCGAATTACTCTATTTATAGTATAGAAGCAAAAACAAATCCTAACTAAATCTACGATATTTCCGGGATCTCAGTATACTAAGAAACTGACGTTGTGGGTCTTCACACGTTTTCTTCAACGTCTTCAACGATAATTCAGGAACTCCTCATCCTTTTATCGTTGCCTTGGAATATTCCTACAAACAATATCTAGAAGGGACAAGGTAAAGGTTAGTAATACCAGAACTCAGGATCCTTAGCTATGTCAGGATACCGAAGTACATTAAGACATCAGGATCCTAAGTCATAAAATGACCCCCAACAACTGTCCCCAAATTTTGCAGTTGTTATCTTACAGTTGTAAAAGATTTTAAATTCAAAATTTAAATGGTAACTTGTGGATGAGATTAATGATAAGATTGTTGACCCAGTTACCCATGTGATTCGACCGTTACTGCGCTTTCATTATAACTACCACCCCGTATTTCACTCTCCTCGTTATAATCGCAGAACTCTTCAAGTCACAGGTCAGCTCTCTCCTGTCACACCCCCAAATTACCACATGCGGAATTCCACCGCGAGGCATGTGACGTACCAGGATCTAGCCACTAATCATGTCGAATTATAGTAAACAATATAAAACACAAACATCATGTCCAACATGAATAGTGTATTTCAATTTTAGCGTTTCAAAACTAAGTATGTGTTCAGCGGAAGCATAAGTAATTGTTCAATCAACCAAAATCATATTGTTTAGAAAATAAAAGCATAACAGTAAATGTTTCATCAAGCAACACGACCCATGACACCTCTAGCTCCTCAGACTACAAGTTCCAATCCATTGATGTATCTAATGACCTGCAAGCATGCAAAAAAGTGTGTCAACATAAAGTTGGCGAGTTCACAGTTTTGTTCAATGTAAATCATGGAAGTGCTTAGCTTAAAGACATATCAAGAATAATAAACTCGGTACCGATATGACTGTTATGTTTGTTGTGCCCTCATCAATGTCTATCAGCATTGATCAAAACTGTTTAAGGTCCTTAGTTCACGCCCGGCTCCCAGCACGGTGTGAGGTTTGTCAAACCTAAAAGCGCTATCAACTAATATCCCGTTTCCTCCCAGGCAACTAGCTCGGTAGTAAGTAAGGACTTTCATGATAGAGTTTGAGTTTATTAACCAACATCGAAATTAAACTACAACATTTAAAAAAGTATTCCTCCTAGGAATAATAGTCCCCCCCCCCCCCCAGGACGCATGCTTGTGAAAGAGTAGTGAACTCACCTTAGTTTGCTCGGTATGTGTTAACATACCTATAGCATTAATAATATGTTAGGTCTGTTACACACGACCTAATGTACAATATCGTGTAAGTAATTATACGACTAGGGTTTGCAATACCCTATGATTCCAAACAACCAATTGTTTACTATGATTAGATTACTAGGTTTAACGCACAGTAACACACAGTGGATTCTCTAGTTGATGACATTAGTTGGTAACATGCATTGTGTTATTGAAAACTCGGACATCACATAACCTCGACAACATAAATATCTTATATGTAAACTCAAACATTATATATAAATTTGGACTCCATGTAACTTGGAACAAACATCATACGATCACCCAAACTCGGAACACCATATATCAGACTTGGAATTTATAGATTTAAACTCGGAAATAACTTACGTATATTCGGAATTCATGATTATTATACACATAAGCTCGAACCTTAAGAATATTATAATCTCGGACATCTAAAAACTCGGACACACACACACACACACACATATATATATTCAAGTATATCATCATTAAATTCGGACCACATCAAGTTCATTTAAGAAACTCGGACCACATCAAGTTCATTTAAGAAACTCGGACCACAATACCCATTCATTAACTCGGACCATACATGAATTTTATTTATATATTCGGAGTCTAGAAAAATCGGACAAGTGTTACATATAAAAACTCGGACAACTTGATAAATAAACAAACACGGAACCACCATTAACCTCGGATCCCCCTATTTTTATTAATAATCCAGAACATCAATTTATATAAAAGTTCGGAACATCAGTTCATATTAAACTCGGAAATATAAGTTTGTATATATGGTGTGCGTTAAGCGTGATATGATTGTATTAATATTTTAAGCCCGTTTTGCATATCAGTCAAGTTTTAAATTTATAAAACACGATATTGTATTAACACTAAACACACACTTGGGCAAGTCCACCCATCGCGAGTGTAGTATAGTGTTGGTAAGATACCGAGGTCGTCCAAGGACACAAGAGCTTTTAGTACCGGTTTATCTTCAACGTCTAATCGATCTAATTTTTTTAAAGAGTTTTTAAACATGAAAATAAATCTAAAAAGTAAAAGATAAATAAAAATGAAAAACAAATAGACAAGATATAATCACTTGGATCCAACTCATCTTTAATGTACACTTTGATGATTTTCGCACATTCAGACTTTTTAAGAGACTATCTTAGTTATAGTAGTAGGCCCCTCTTTTGAAGGTGTCGTTACCCTCAACCTAGTGGTTTGAGTCAGCAGGGATACAATCCCAAAGGGTCGGAATATTGAAAGACAATTAAGTAAGTTATTAATGCGAAAAGTGGTAGGCCCCTCCTTTGAAGGTGACGTTACCCTCGGCTAAGTGGTTTGAGTCAGCAAGGATACAATCCCAAGAAGCTAGTTTAAGGTTTTAAAAGTAGTTTACATATGAGGGGTTCAAGCTATTCGCACCCCCGCCATCCAATACCTTTGGGGCATTGAAGGAGGTCCTAGTAAGCTTGCACCAAGTCCTCGCAGGATCTATACACTGAACGAGACAAGAACTTTACCAAACCACCCTCCTAACCCCCTTCCAGGTAGTTATCGCGCTTTATATAGACCGTAAAGACACGAATGAGCAAATCAATGACATCATGAAGAAATGATAAAGAAAATTCACTTTCAACATAAGAAACTAGTTATTAAAGTCATTAATACATACCTAATTAAAAAGTGCCGAAAGATTAAAAACCAAAAGTAATACATTAAAGACTTGTCTTCACCAAGTGATGCAAGAGATTAGCAAAACATGGCCTTTGATTGACAAGAACTCTTACGATCAATCTTGGATCCTGAGACTACTACACACTCTAAAGATGAAAGATGGATGATGGTGGTGGGTGTTGGTGTTGTAGTGGTGGTGGAGTGGTGGCAAAGTGGGAGAAAAGTGGTTTGCCAAGAGATGCCTTTGAAGTGAACCAAGCACCCCTATTTATAGCCAGAACAGAGCCCCGACCACGGTCACGTGTCCAGTGAGCATGGCTTGTGGTCATCTTCTTCTCTTCCTTCATTAATTGCAGTTGTTAGCAGAGGGCCCCACACGACCCCGTGGCCTCTGGACACGGCCCCGTGGTCAACTCTTTGCTATACTATCAAGATTCTGCAAATCTAAGAGTTGACCACGCCCCATGGTGAGCTGGGCACGTCCCCGTGGTGGGCATAGAAGCTTTTGCAGGCTTTGTCTTCTTGTGTCACGGCTGACCACGCCCCATGCCTGGCTGGGCACGGCCCCATTGTTAGTTTCTGTTTCCTTGTTTTTGTCTTGGAGATGCTGCCAAGGGGTCGGGCATCTCACGTTATTCCTTCTTTTTGTATTTATGTTGGTTTTGGCTGCTTATTTGTTCCTTTTGTTCTTTTAAGCTCATTTGGTCCTGTAAATTCAAAATGAAGAAAGAAACGCGCTTTTCCAATATTAGTACTAAAAAGGGTTGGTTTTATGCCTCTATTGATGTAATTTATATGTTGCATTTTGTACACATCAATATATGTTCGAATCTCATTGAAAGCTCGGAACAAATATTCACAATTAACTCGGACACTACCCAAATTCGGAAACTCCCTTCTTTTGTTTAATCAAATCTCGGATTCAATATGAAACCCGGATTCTTATTTTGTTATACATAAACTCAGAATAAGTGTTTATATAATTAGGACTCTCAAAAACTCGGACAATTATATGTAACTTTCAATACCCTGGACTTTGTGACTTCACAAAGTCGGATCCATTGCAACCACACAGTAATACGAAACAATTAACAATTGCAGTTTTTCAACGTAACAGTCCCTACGATCAAACCCTAATCAACAATAATAAAAAATGCTATGAATTAAAACAATGAATTTTCGGTTCTATTATATCAATGGCATCCCTAGTGTCTGACAAACAATGCACATTCATTCACAAGCACATTCATTTAGGCATAAACTATTAACCATGGATGATTGTTTGGATATCTAGGGTTTGCATGAAATCAAAAGAACAATGCCAACGACGTATAACACAAAACACTTACCTTAGAATCAATCTAAAGTTTGTTCTTGCATAATTGAAAGATGGGAGTTGTGCGTTTGAGAATTGTGCACCAAAAAATGATTGGAGAAACAGCCGTGTGATGGAATTATGAGGAATGTTTAGGGTTTCCAATATTTTATTAGAGTTTCAATATTAACTCTAAACACCCTAACTAAATATCTTTACACAAAGCACATGACATCTTTTAGTTTACAGTTAAAGCATATAATTCACGTATTTGTCATGCAATGTATAAGTTTCGTATAAACCGTCCGTGTATAATTATTATTCGAGTTAGTCACCAACGTTCGAGAATTAGCTTTTTTGTGTTCCGGTAATTCCCCGAATTACCAAGGTAGACTCCTTTAACTAACTTAGTTAAATGCAGTGCTATTAAGTTAACTGTGGTTAGGTTAAAGTATTAACCTGAAATTACGGGTTGTCACATCTCCCCTTCTCTTTTGATTTTCTCTTTTACTTTCGTTTTAAAAAAGTTCAATGGGAAAGAAATCAACCCACACATCCTATTACGTCACTACCGATAGGGATGAGCATTAGGTAGTAGGTACCGGTACCGAATTTCCCGTTCCAAAATTTTCCAGTACCGGTACCCACTTTTTGGCATTTTCGGGTATTGGTACTTTCGGTACCGTTTCGGTACGGTACTGGTAAAATACCAAATTTCACCTTCAAATATCGGTACCATACCGTACCGAATATTTCGACACCGGTACCCAGTTTTGACGAATTTCGGTAACGGTTCGGTACGGTACCGGTACCTCGCTCAACCCTAGGTGCCGATGCACCACCCGAGTTCATGGATCAAAAGATCATTGATGCCTGTGAGGGAGAACTATGTTACTTCGCCGATCGGCGTCTGGGTCAAAGCATCAAACCAATTGATGTTTCAGATCTGATAGTTGTTGAGAACTTATTATTTTTGGGATTTTTGAACTTACAGGTAGTTTGTAAACCGCTATGTTCGTTGTTCACCTTGGCACTAGGCTAGAAACCTTAAGTCATAAGAATCCATATTACTACTAGCTTTATTGAAATAGGTTTAAAGATGTGTCTATAGTCTCAACCCAAGTTTAATAGGATTAACCTTAACCGGTATTAGTTCATTTTAGCACTTCATACACCATAGTTAATTTAAGTCTTGGGTTGGTTTAATATGTCCTTCTATCATCAATCTAAATAGTCTTTGTTGAGTCAAGTCTAGGATGGTTATATTTTCTTAACCTTTGGTAGCCTTTCTAAGTAATTAATTTTTAGTAGTTCTTAAGTTATACCATATTTACTCTTAGATTGCACATTAAGTGATAAATTCATTACTAGTAGATTTTGTGTTCTAGGATTGATATTTGGGTACTTACCTTAGCTATACTATATCCGATAGGTATGCTTGCTTAGAACGTGTATTGATAGTATTTGTGGTTTTAACCTTAAAACTAGTATGTGTTTTGTGTTCAATTTTATTGTTACTTTCTAAGCACGTCACCACCTCATATTCGTCCTCGTGTGTAGGACATGTAACCTCAAGGACGACTTCTTCATCACCAACACGTAAATTAAGTTTTCAGTCACCCATATCAAAAATAACTCTTGGAGTGGCAAGGAATGGTCATCCTAAAATGATCGGGATATAATCGCCCTCCCGCATGTCAAGCACGACAAAATCAATAGGAAACACAAACTTCTTCACTTTCACTAGCAGGTTCTCTATGATGCCCCTCGGGTATTTCATGGTTTTACCTTCTAAATGTATGCACATTCGGGTGGGCTTTAACTCCCCAAGGTCCAGCTTTTCGAACACGGAGTAGGGCATTAGGTTTATGCTAGCACCTAAATCTGTGAGGGCATTCTTAACTGTCAAACTACCGATCTGAAAAGGGATAATGAAGCTCCCTGGATCAGTCACCTTCTCGGGTATTGTGACAACTCGTAATTTAGAACCCTTCATTGTATCTCGATGTAACATGGTTGAACGTTATGTGTTTATATATTAGTAAATGAAAGTTCGTGACTATCTTGATGTGCTATGTGTTATTAAGGTGTACGTATAAAGTATAGTTTTTATACAAGTATGTATGTAGTGAACCGGAACCAAAACACAAGGACCCGACTCAAGACCGCTTGGTCTCGAGTGAACAGTAAAACAGTTGGACCGGTTGGGCCATTTAATCCATCCGGAACCCATTAGGGTGCACCAACTTGAAGCTAGTATATAACCCTTGTTGATAGCCAACCTTGCCATTTTTGGGCAACCTACACACACCCCCTACATTCTCTCTCACTAAAACCCTAGAACCACAAACCTCCTCTCCTCTCTTTCGGATTCAACCGGTAGCACCAAGACTCTCGGCTCAAGCTCTAGATCATCACTCGGTATTTGGTTCGTTGATTCTTCAAACCCGAACACCATCCGGTTAGTGTTTTATGTTTCTAGATGTTACAATGCTTGGTTGGTAAATGACATACATGATAAAGGTGTTGATGTGTGATGATATAGGTTAGTGATTCATGTTATGTGTTTTTATTTCGGTTGATGATGTATGAGAATGTTATATGATGATGTAGATGCTTGATTTCCAAATAATGTTCATGGTTAGGAAAAATAGAGTGAATTATTGATTATCATGCTAGCTCGATGTATGAATAAGTGGAAGAATGTATAAATGCGGCTCTATCATGTTCTCGGATGTGTTAGGATGATGATGATTGATAGTACAATTAAACTAGGTGTATTATGCTAGTATAAATCGGTTTAAAGGAACATGCGTGTTATGATGGTGTACAAAGATTGTTTTCGGATTTAGAATGAATGCACGGATGATTATTGGTACACAAAAGTTATATGATATGAAAACACTAAAGGTTGAACAATATGAATATGATATGAACATGTTAGGAATATTTGAAAAATGCTTGTTTGATCCGTTTTATTTGAGTGTTAGACAAGGAAACATGTTTGTGTGTTTTGGTTGGATAGTACACAATTACATGAAATCGGAATTCTATTGGCTAGTACAAATGCTGGCAATCAGCAGGTGTGCCAGTCGAGACCCCCGGTCTCGACTCGAGACCATCAGGCCACAACTCGCAACCACAGTGGTTGCGACTCGAGACCAACCCATGACAACTCGAGACAAGCTTCAAGGACTCGAAACCAGCAAGGTCTCGACTCGAGACCTCATGACCTCGACTCGAGACTGGACTCGAGACCTTTGAGGTTGCGACTCATGCATGCACTACTCGAGACCAGACGCCCATAACTCGAGACCATCCGGATTGCGACTCGAGACCGCATGTTCTCGAGTCGAGACCACCTAGTCTCGATTGGGTTGTTTGACTCGGTTATTGGGCCGCCAAGGGTGACAATGTGTTTTGGGCTTGTATCTGTGCTGCTATGCTATGTGTTGATTGACTGTTTAAGATTTAGAACAGTCCCAATAACTTAAAAGAATAATCGTATGATATGTACGCTATGTGTTAGATACGTGTAGGGCATACGTGACTTCTCTACACCCAAACCTGACCTATACTGGTGACCATATTAGGACGTGGTGACCAGCAAACTTAACCAAGTAAACTAAACTGCCGAGCAACCCAAGGTGAGTTCACACTCTCTACAAAGCATGGGATTCCCAGGGGTTGGGAATGGGGTTAAGGAACATGGATTCCTCGTCCTTTATTGGGTAGGACAGTGTTGGTTCAGGAATATAATTCCTCGTCCTCTTGGACAGATAACTTTCACTAGACCAAAACTCTATCACGAAGTCCCTCCTTTTTATATCGACTTAATCGCCGGGCCAATGGCGAGCGGGTCATTAGTTAGATAGCGCTATTTAGGTTTGACAAGCCTCACACCGTGCCGCAGAGGACGGGCGTGAACTAATGGATCCGGGCACGTCAATGATGATAGACATTGACAGTTCAGGGCACATAAACATGACTACAGTCAGCAGTCGATATGGTAACGAGTCTAGTAACATACAAGGGGTAGCCCCCACGGCCGTAGAGCCAGATAATTAAACACGGGGTAGCCCCCACGGCTGGATTGCCAGAGTAATTGGGTTAAACAAATCACGTTTTCAACTACGGGGTAACCCCCACGGCGGGATGCCAGATGTAGGAAAACTGTTTTCGAAACAACTTAAAACGAACACCTAACTGTGAACTCGCTTAACATTATTGTTGACTCGTTACTACATGCTTTGCAGGTCAATAGGTACTTAGCTAGAGCTTGCATGGAGGAGAATCGTTGTGGGACATGGACAGCTGTGTGCCATGTTAAACTTTGAAACAATTGAACTTATGTTTTGGTTTTTGAACGTTATGCTTCCGCTTGCAACTTAAACCATGTTTTGTTGGACACCAATTGTATTGGTTGGATTTCTATAATCACTTACATGCTTGTTCAATATGATTGGTGGCTGGATCCTGGTCAGTCACGCCTCCAAGCGGTGGTATTCCGCAGGTGGATTTTGGGGGTGTGACAGATTGGTATCAGAGCCATTGGTTATAGTGAACTTGGTTTTAATAAGGGGAAAAAGTTTTATTAAAATCAGACTATAACCTGTACAGTGCTCTACGATCCACGACGACGCTTCACTCCACATGCAAGGGTCGACATTCTAGGTGATATGATCTATGTATATATTGCCTACTTGTTAGTTACATAGTGCATTGCTCATGGTATGCTTGGTTAGTATAACTACTGTTGCTTGAACACGTGTGTGCTTACTCCCTTCTGGCATCGCATTTTCGCGAACCCCTCTCACTCATGTTCCTCTTGATATGAAGATCATGTCTGGACGCGTTAACATGACTCAAGCCCAGTTGACGGCTCTGATTAACGAACAAGTTGCTGCGGCGCTTGCAGCTGCACACACAGGAGGTATATCCTGCAGTCCAAACTCATTCTAGGATCTTTAGATCCTACTCTCGTGAACCAACCTTTGTGTTAAACTCTGTCCTTTCTTACACCCACAACAGGTCAACACGCTCAGCCACCTGTGTACACCTTTAAAACTTTTATGGATTGCCGACCAACTACTTTCAGCGGCACTGAAGGAGCCGTAGGTCTTCTTCACTGGTTTGAGAAACTAGAATCGGTGTTCGAAATGTGTGAATGCCCTGAGGCACGCAGGGTGAAGTATGCTACCGGTACTCTCGAGGGTTTAGCTCTCACATGGTGGAATGCTCAGGTCCAAATGCTGGGGTTAGTTGCTGCTAACGCCACCCCATGGAACAATTTTAAAGAGATGATCAAGGAAGAATACTGCAGTCGTGATGACATTCATAAGCTGGAAGTTGAGTTCTTCAACCTCAAGATGACGGGGTCAGAAATTGAGGCGTATACGAAGAGATCAAATGAGCTTGCATTACTGTGCCCTACTATGGTGGACCCTTCAATTAAGCGTATCGAACTTTATCTCAAGGGCTTAGTGTCGGAAATCCAAAGTCATGTGACTTCAGCAAACCTCGCCACCATCCATCAGGTTGTTCAGTTGGCTTACCGTCTCACTGATCAGGCGGTGGAGCAGAACAGGTTACCAAAGCGTTTAAGTGCTACAGCTACTTCGGATGCTCCTAGTGACAACAAGAGAAAATGGGATGGAGCTTCAAGTAAGGGTTCGACTTCTGTTCAGTCTCGTCTCAGCAGAGAAAGACTGATGACTACAAGAGCCCCAGTCAGCAATCATCTGGTGGTCAAGGTCATGGTGGGTACAAGGGGAATCACCCCAAATGCAATCGCTGCAACCTACACAACAGCGGGCCGTGCACCAGGGGTAACTGTCATCGGTGCAACAAGCCAGGTCACGCCGCCAAGGACTGCAGAAACTTATACCCCGCAAACCAGAATCATCAACAACAAGCCCCTCAGAACCAGCGACAACAGCAGCAAGGTATCAACAAAGGGTGTTTTCAGTGTGGAGCTGAAGGCCACTTCAAGAGAGATTGCCCCCAACTGAACAGGAACCAGAACAACAACAACAACAACAACAACAATAACAATAATCAGGGGAATGGTAACAATGGGAACAACAAAAACAATGGTGCCAGGGGGCGGGTGTTCGTGATTGGTCAAGGTGAAGCGAGGAATGACCCCAATGTTGTGACGGGTAAGTTCCTTCTCGACGACTTTTATGTTACAGTTTTATTTGATTCGGGTGTCGATACTAGCTACGTGTCACTAGAAGTTAGCCAAATACTTAAGCGTATTCCAACACCCCTGAACAACAAGCACACTGTAGAGCTAGCAAATGGTAAGGGTTTAGAGGCCACCCACGTAGTCAAGGGTTGTAAACTTGTCCTTGCTAACCAGACCTTCTCTATCGACCTTATCCCTATCGTCTTGGGTAGTTTCAACGTTGTCATTGGGATGGATTGGTTATCCCAGCACCGAGCAGAGATTCTTTGCAACGAGAAGATTGTTCGTATTCCTGGTTCCGGTAGTGAACCTCTCATGATTCGTGGCGACAAGAGAGGTGCTGTTGAGAACATCATCTCTTTCCTTAAAGCCCAGAAGTGTCTGAGAAAGGGCCACATCGCTATCTTGGCTCTTGTTACAGACACCTCGAAGAAAGAGAAGAAGATAAAAGATTTTCCGATTGTACGCGACTATCCTGAGGTATTTCCTGAGGAATTACCTGGTCTTCCGCCTCATCGCCAGGTCGAGTTTCAGATTGAACTAGCTCCTGGAGCTGCGCCTATAGCTCGTGCACCTTATCGTTTAGCTCCCTCAGAGTTGGAAGAACTCTCTACGCAACTGCAAGAACTCTTGGATAAGGGTTTTATTCGTCCTAGCTCATCGCCCTGGGGAGCTCCAGTGCTATTTGTGAAGAAGAAGGACGGTACCTTTAGAATATGTATCGACTATCGTGAACTCAACAAGGTGACAGTGAAGAATCGTTATCCTCTACCACGTATTGACGACTTGTTCGACCAGCTGCAAGGGTCGAGCTACTACTCAAAGATTGATTTGAGGACGGGATATCACCAGCTGAGGGTCCGAGAAGAGGACGTCTCCAAAACAGCTTTTAGAACTCGTTATGGACACTATGAGTTTTTGGTCATTCCTTTTGGGCTGACAAACGCACCTGCGATTTTCATGGACTTGAATCGAGTGTGCAAGCCTTACCTGGACAAGTTCGTTATAGTCTTCATCGATGACATCCTGATCTATTCCAAGAGTCAGGAGGAACACGAGCAGCATCTACGACTTATTTTGGAACTCCTTCGAACGGAACAGCTTTACGCAAAGTTCTCGAAATGCGACTTCTGGCTTCGTGAAGTCCATTTCCTAGGCCATGTGGTAAACAAGGATGGGATTCACGTTGACCTATCCAAGGTGGACTCGATCAAGAACTGGCCTGCACCTCGTACACCAATGGAAATTCGCCAATTCTTGGGTTTGGCAGGTTACTACAGGAGGTTCATTAAGGATTTTTCCAAGATTGCACAGCCTCTCACCTCACTAACGCAGAAAGGCGTTGTTTATCGATGGGGAAATGCACAGGAGTTAGCATTTCAGCATTTAAAGGATAGACTTTGCAGCGCACCTATCCTTTCATTGCCAGAGGGCACAGACAACTTCGTGGTCTACTGCGACGCATCAATTCAGGGTCTTGGTTGTGTACTGATGCAACGGGATAAGGTTATAGCCTACGCCTCACGCCAACTCAAAGTTCATGAAAGAAACTACACTACGCACGACTTAGAGCTGGGAGCTGTTGTTTTTGTACTTAAGATATGGCGACATTACCTGTACGGTACCAAGTGCGCCATCTACACCGACCACAGGAGCCTCGAGCATATCTTCAAACAGAAGGAACTGAATATGCGACAACGACGATGGGTCGAACTACTGAATGACTACGAATGCTCGATCAGATATCACCCAGGCAAAGCCAATGTTGTAGCTGATGCCCTCAGTCGAAAGGACACTGCGCCTAAGCGCGTACGAGCTTTGCAACTCACTATACATTCTAGTCTTCCTTCCCAAATACGAGACGCTCAGGTAGAGGCATTGAAACCAGAAAACGTCAGGGCTGAAGCCCCACGCGGCTCAAGGCAACGCTTAGAACAAAAGGAAGACGGTGCTTACTACGTAACGGGACACATTTGGGTCCCACTCTACGGCAACTTACGAGAGCTTGTGATGGATGAAGCACACAAGTCTCGCTACTCGGTACATCCTGGTTTGGATAAGATGTACCACGATATCAAAACTACGTATTGGTGGCCTAGCATGAAGGCCCACATAACAACTTACGTCAGCAAGTGCTTGACTTGTGTGAGAGTCAAGACGGAATACAAGAAACCCTCAGGCCTGCTGCAACAACCAGAGATACCTCAATGGAAATGGGAGCAAATTTCCATGGATTTCGTTACTGGCCTGCCTAGATCTCAGCGCGGAAACGACACTATTTAGGTGATCGTGGATCGACTCACAAAGTCTGCACACTTCTTGGCTATCAAGGAAACGGATAAGTTCTCCACTCTAGCGGATGTATACCTTAAGGAAGTTGTCTCGAGGCACGGGGTGCCCACCTCCATTATCTCGGATCGTGATGCACGTTTTACTTCAGAGTTGTGGCAAGCAATGCACAAATCCTTTGGCTCACGTTTAGACATGAGCACAGCGTATCACCCTCAGACGGACGGGCAGTCTGAGTGCACTATTCAAACCTTAGAAGACATGCTTCGTGCATGTGTAATCGACTTTGGCAACAGCTGGGAAAAGCATCTGCCACTTGTGGAATTCTCGTACAATAACAGCTACCACACCAGCATTAAAGCTGCTCCGTTTGAGGCATTGTACGGGCGTAAATGCCGGTCACCTCTTTGTTGGGCAGAGGTGGGGGATAGTCAGATCACTGGTCCAGAACTTGTGGTAGACACAACCGAACGAATTGCTCAAATACGACAACGCATGGCGGCAGCTCGCGACCGTCAGAAAAGCTACGCCGATAAGGACAGGAAACCACTTGAGCTCCAGGTTGGGGAGCGTGTACTACTCAAAGTTTCACCCTGGAAGGGTGTGGTTCATTTTGGCAAACGAGGCAAACTTAACCCACGATACGTCGGGCCTTTTGAAATCATCAAGAAAATAGGCAAGGTGGCCTACAAACTGAACTTACCAGCAGAACTCAGTGCAGTTCACAACGTTTTCCATGTGTCGAATCTGAAGAAGTGTCTGTCAGATGAGACCCTCGTAGTTCCTTTGAAGGAGCTCACCATCGACGAGCAGTTACGATTCGTCGAGGAACCAGTTGAAATCACGGACCGGGATGTTAAGGTCCTCAAGAACACTAGAATACCTCTCGTTCGAGTTCGTTGGAACTCACGTCGCGGCCCAGAGTTCACCTGGGAACGCGAAGATCAGATGAAACAAAAGTATCCCCAACTGTTCGCAAATAGTACAACCACTACTGAGGCTGAAGCTACGGAATTTCGGGATGAAATTCCAGATCAACGGGGGGAGGATGTGACACCCCAGGAAAACCAGGAAAACCATACAACTTAACTAGCTTCCTCAGTGAGTACTTACCAAATTTCGGGACGAAATTTCTTTCAACTTGGGGATAATGTGACAACTCGTAATTTAGAACCCTTCATTGTATCTCGATGTAACATGGTTGAACGTTATGTGTTTATATATTAGTAAATGAAAGTTCGTGACTATCTTGATGTGCTATGTGTTATTAAGGTGTACGTATAAAGTATAGTTTTTATATAAGTATGTATGTAGTGAACCGGAACCAAAACACAAGGACCCGACTCGAGACCGCTTGGTCTCGAGTGAATAGTAAAACAGTTGGGCCGGTTGGGCCATTTAATCCATCCGGAACCCATTAGGGTGCACCAACTTGAAGCTAGTATATAACCCTTGTTGATAGCCAACCTTGCCATTTTTGGGCAACCTACACACACCCCCCTACATTCTCTCTCACTAAAACCCTAGAACCACAAACCTCCTCTCCTCTCTTTCGGATTCAACCGGTAGCACCAAGACTCTCGGCTCAAGCTCTAGATCATCACTCGGTATTTGGTTCGTTGATTCTTCAAACCCGAACACCATCCGGTTAGTGTTTTATGTTTCTAGATGTTACAATGCTTGGTTGGTAAATGACATACATGATAAAGGTGTTGTTGTGTGATGATATAGGTTAGTGATTCATGTTATGTGTTTTTATTTCGGTTGAAAATGTATGAGAATGTTATATGATGATGTAGATGCTTGATTTCCAAATAATGTTCATGGTTAGGAAAAATAGAGTGAATTATTGATTATCATGCTAGCTCGATGTATATATAAGTGGAAGAATGTATGAATGCGGCTCTATCATGTTCTCGGATGTGTTAGGATGATGATGATTGATAGTACAATTAAACTAGGTGTATTATGTTAGTATAAATCGGTTTAAAGGAACATGCGTGTTATGATGGTGTACAAAGATTGTTTTCGGATTTAGAATGAATGCACGGATGATTATTGGTACACAAAAGTTATATGATATGAAAACACTAAAGGTTGAACAATATGAATATGATATGAACATGATATGAACATGTTAGGAATATTTGAAAAATGCTTGTTTGATCCGTTTTATTTGAGTGTTAGACAAGGAAACATGTTTGTGTGTTTTGGTTGGATAGTACACAATTACATGAAATCGGAATTCTATTGGCTAGTACAAATGCTGGCAATCAGCAGGTGTGCCAGTCGAGACCCCCGGTCTCGACTCGAGACCATCAGGCCACAACTCGCAACCACAGTGGTTGCGACTCGAGACCAACCCATGACAACTCGAGACAAGCTTCAAGGACTCGAAACCAGCAAGGTCTCGACTCGAGACCTCATGACCTCGACTCGAGACTGGACTCGAGACCTTTGAGGTTGCGACTCATGCATGCACTACTCGAGACCAGACGCCCATGACTCGAGGCCATCCGGGTTGCGACTCGAGACCGCATGTTCTCGAGTCGAGACCACCTAGTCTCGATTGGGCTGTTTGACTCGGTTATTGGGCCGCCAAGGGTGACAATGTGTTTTGGGCTTGTATCTGTGCTGCTATGCTACGTGTTGATTGACTGTTTAAGATTTAGAACAGGCCCAATAACTTAAAAGAATAATTGTATGATATGTACGCTATGTGTTAGATACGTGTTGGGCATACGTGACTTCTCTACACCCAAACCTGACCTATACTGGTGACCATATTAGGACGTGGTGACCAGCAAACTTAACCAAGTAAACTAAACTGCCGAGCAACCCAAGGTGAGTTCACACTCTCTACAAAGCATGGGATTCCCAGGGGTTGGGAATGGGGTTAAGGAACATGGATTCCTCGTCCTTTATTGGGTAGGACAGTGTTGGTTCAGGAATATAATTCCTCGTCCTCTTGGACATATAACTTTCCCTAGACCAAAACTCTATCACGAAGTCCCTCCTTTTTATATCGACTTAATCGCCGGGCCAATGGCGAGCGGGTCATTAGTTAGATAGCGCTATTTAGGTTTGACAAGCCTCACACCGTGCTGCAGAGGACGGGCGTGAACTAATGGATCTGGGCACATCAATGATGATAGACATTGACAGTTCAGGGCACATAAACATGACTACAGTCAGCAGTCGATATGGTAACGAGTCTAGTAACATACAAGGGGTAGCCCCCACGGCCGTAGAGCCAGATAATTAAACACGGGGTAGCCCCCATGACTGGATTGCCATAGTAATTGGGTTAAACAAATCACGTTTTCAACTACGGGGTAACCCCCACGGCGGGATGCTAGATAAAGGAAAACTGTTTTCGAAACAACTTAAAACGAACACCCAACTGTGAACTCGCTCAACATTATTGTTGACTCGTTACTACATGCTTTGCAGGTCAATAGGTACTTAGCTGGAGCTTGCATGGAGGAGAATCGTTGTGGGACATGGACAGCTGTGTGCCATGTTAAACTTTGAAACAATTGAACTTATGTTTTGGTTTTTGAATGTTATGCTTCCTTTTGCAACTTAAACCATGTTTTGTTGGACACCAATTGTATTGGTTGGATTTCTATAATCACTTACATGCTTGTTTAATATGATTGGTGGCTGGATCCTGGTCAGTCACGCCTCCAAGCGGTGGTATTCCGCAGGTGGATTTTGGGGGTGTGACAGGTATCTTATTCAGAATGACAGCTAAACACTCCTTACTTAGAGTGACATGGGATAGTTCTTTCAGCTTCTTCTTGTTAGATAGTTGACGTGTGGTGAGGGCGTATGATTTTTAATATATTTTTAAGCACTTTTCACTCGTTTATCAATCTTTAAATTTAAAAAACACGATATAACACAACCACTCTCTACAACACGCTAGGGCAAGTGCATCCATCGTTGGCGTAGTATAGTGATGGTAAGATACCAGGGTCGTCCAAGGACACAAGAGCTTTTTAATACCGGAATATCGTCAACGTTTAATCTAACCAAATTTTGAGAAAAGAATTATAATAAGTAAAATAAAGAAAGAAACTAAAGAAAATAAAAGAAACAAATAGACAAGATAGAAGCACATGGTTCTAACTTATCTCTTACATATCCTTTTATGATTTCCGCACTTTGGGTTTTTTAAGAGATTATCTTAGTTATAGTGGCATGTCCCTCTTTTGGAGGCAACGCTACCCTCGACCATATTGGTCTGAGTCAGTAGGGATACAGCCCCGCAAGGCCGAATTATTGAAAGATAATTAAGTAAGTTATTAATGCAAAATGTGACATGTCCCTCTTTTGGAGGCAACGCTACCCTCAGCCATATTGGTCTGAGTCAGCAGGGATACAGTCCCGCAAGGCCGGTTTAAAGTTTTAATAGTAATTTGTTTATAAGGGATTTAAGTCGTTCTTACTTTCCCCGATTTGATACTATCTGCCTCTAACGAAGTCCTAATAAGCTTGAATCAAGTCCTCGCAGGATCTATACACTGAACTGTAACAACTCTCATCAAAAGTCATATTTATTAAGTTAATTTGTCCAATAGGAAACCCTAATTGAGACACCCAAGTAATTCTGCAGAAACCCTAAAATTATCAGAATAATCAGATTCAGGATCAGGGCCCCTAAAACTCGGGGGGGGGGGGGACCCTAGTTACGATTATCTAAATAACTTGTTGTCAGTTTTGAATTTTATGATTTCGTCAACTCAGCAAACCTACAAACACACGTAGCTACCCTATGGAAACAGGTGACCCCTCGCGCCACGCGACGCCCAGAGGGGTACCCCTCGCGTCACGCGAGGGGGTCAAAATTTTGTGTATAAATAGTGGACTTTGGGACATGAATTCTGGAGTTGAAACGACGTAAAATTTCGCTACGTACACTGAGTTACGTTCTGTTTACTATCAAAACACACACGATCACTAATTGCTGCCGCAAAACAGGGTAATAACTCGATCGCTGATACGATTCAATGTCCGATCGATTAAACTATCCAATGGATGTTTAAGTGCTGCCCACATTAGGGTTTATGCTTTGTCATTCGTCGTTAATTCGATGGATGTTTAAGTATCGCACTTTGTCATTCGATGTGAGGGTTTAATCTCGTGAGTTATCGTAAATGCTGTATTAAGTTACTAACCGAGTTGTGTGCATGTTATTAAATTTAGGTTAAAAGGCTAATCAGTAGGCTAGGCTCTGCTCAAATTAAATCTGCAATGTGAGTCATTCTCCTTTTATCAAATTACTTTCAAAATCATGTTTATTTTCAAGGTTATAATTACAGGGATTAAGTTTATGTAATCACCAAATTACAGCCAGTATGTGGGGTTTTGTATACATTACTTGATAATCTTTGCCATTGGACAAACGAGTGGCCAATGGTGATATGACCATAGTCACAGATCCGGTCGAGTGACAAATACTGTGGGTAGTTGGTTGATATCTGAAACATTGTAATCTCCCTTAATACTGTAAATTATAACAAACAGGTCGTTTTACTAAAAAGAATGATTCACCAGTATTTCCCGCTGACAAAAACCTTTTTCAAACATGTTTCAGGTGATCTGTTGTGATCAAGGAAAAGTGCCGTGAAGCACTACAAGCTTAAGGAAGTGGCTCAATATAAAATAAAGAAACATGTTTTGTAAAATAAAAGATTTCTCCGTGAAATATTATGATTGTAAATTACTGGGATTTTATTCCGAGTTGTCAAATAAAATAATCGGGGAAATTGCAGTTTTTAAAAGATCCTGAAGAAAACTTCCGCTGTTAAATAAATACCACGGGATTTCTGTCCCGCGGCTCCTGAAACGGGTCAAACCGGGTCGGGGGCCGTGGCATCTATACACTGAACGAGGCAAGAACTTTACCTAAACCACCCTTCTAACCCCCTTCCAGGCAGTTAACGCGCTTTATATAGACCGTAAAGACACGAATGAGTGAATCAACAAAACATGTAGAGATGATTGAATAAAGTTCAATTTCAATATAAAAACTATTTATTAAAGTCATTAATACAAACCCAATTAAAAAGTTAACAAAAGCTTGGAAATCAAAAGTAATACATAAAAGACTTGTCTTCACCAAGATGTAAGAGATTAGCCAAGCATGGCCTTTGTTTGATAAAAACTCTTATGATCGATCTTGGATCCCGAGACTACTATACACACTATAAAGATGGATGATGGATGAATGTGGTGGATGATGGTGGTGGAGTGGTGGCAGGTGTGAGAGAAGTGGTTTGTCAATGGATGAATTGTAATTGAACCAAACACCCTTATTTATAGCTAGAAAAGACAGTTTACACGGCCATGTGCCCCTCTTCTTCTATGTCTTCATTTAATGCTTTGTCAGCTCGTATTCTCACACGGCCCCGTCTGTCAACGGCAAGACCCCGTGGCCCTTGTACTTGTTGTACTATCCAAGATTATGCAAATCTGGGAGTTGACAACGGCACGTGTCCATGGGACACGGCCCCGTGTCTCTTGTCTTCTTTTGTTTGTCTTCTTCTGCATGGAAGCTAGAGTGAGGCACGACCCCATGCCTTGCTTGTCTTCTGATTTGTTGTTTTTGGTCTTGGGGTGAAGCTCGGAGGGTCGGTATGATGTATCAACTTCTCTTCTTTTGTATGTATGTTGGTTTTTGCCGTTAGTTTGTTCCTTTTGTACATTTAAGCTCTTTTAATCCTGGAAATCAAAAGTATACAAAGAAACACACTTTTGCAAACAGGTCATTTTACTAAAAAGAATGATTCACCAGTATTTCCCGCTGACAAAAACCTTTTTCAAACATGTTTCAGGTGATCTGTTGTGATCAAGGAAAAGTGCCGTGAAGCACTACAAGCTTAAGGAAGTGGCTCAATATAAAATAAAGAAACATGTTTTGTAAAATAAAAGATTTCTCCGTGAAATCTTATGATTGTAAATTACTGGGATTTTTATTCCGAGTTGTGAAATAAAATAATCGGGGAAATTGCAGTTTTTAAAAGATCCTGAAGAAAACTTCCGCTGTTAAATAAATACCACGGGATTTCTGTCCCGCGGCTCCTGAAACGGGTCAAACCGGGTCGGGGGCCGTGACAGAAAAAGGTGGTATCAGAGCCACTGATCTAAGCCTATTAAGTATTTAGAAAATACTTAATTTTTCTACTTGTCATTCTGTGATTTTTGTTTTCTTATTTGAATATTTGTGTACAGTATGGGTAAGCAAAAGCTGTCAAACATCTATCTTAAATTAAATAGGTCATCCAATAAGAAGGGAAGTTCATCCCAAACCAAATCCTCAAATCAATCTGTAATTCCTGAAGAAGGAATATTTGTGCGAAAGGCACAATATGAGGAACCACTTTCTCCTAATAAAAGAAGTTTGATTTTTAAGAAAAGTCAGGAGAAAATAAAGAAATTCCGAGAAATGAAGATTAAACAGGAAACCCAGGAATTAACTAGTAAAACACCTTGGGAAGACAAGTTAGATGAAGAATGGGCCGATCTTTATATGCTAGCCACTGTAGCAGTTAATGCAAATCTTTAAATATTTTAACTCAAAGTTTTAGTACCATTATCACCTACAAATCTAGAAACCTTATCGAGTAAATAAATAAATTTACGATAAAACCTAGTATGTTTTAATTTTCGGTTGTTTTGTAGTTACCCAATATGAAATAATATTTAAAGGTTTTCTATAAAATTTTGTTATAAAGTTTTAACTTAGTAATTGTGTGTATTTTGCATAACAGCATGAGTGACTTGTCTGACGCCCTTCAGAATTTAAATCTCTATCCGGTAAAAATAGAGGTTTCCAGAGATTTCAATAGGTATATACCAGATATAGAAGAACCTATTGAATTCAATGCTCCACCTCCGGAGAAACCCAAGCCCAAGAAAAGGAGGAAACCCGCCACTAGAAATATGCCTAAAATAGAAAATCCCTTAGACAAAGGGAAGGGGATTGAAGTCGGGGAAGAGTCTAGGCAGATGGGATTACAGTTTGATGAATATTCTAAGCAAATAGAAATGGAGATTGGAGGAAGTTCTAAACAAACTCAGATAGAAATTGGGGAAAGCTCTAAACAAACCCAGGAAATGACATTGCAGGAAGGGCTAGATTTTATATTGGCAAGCTGTGATACTATTCAGCCTGTCAATGAAAATGTTTTTACTCGTCCTATTGAAACTCAACTCCCTATAAACTTAGAACCAACAATCCCAGAACCTATAATCCACACCCAACCTCTGGGAATGGATGAATGGTGGACGAATGATTGGCAATTCCAAAACTTGCTCAACAGTCCTTATTCCTTTCTTCCTCAATTTGACCCAGAACCTATACCTAATCCACCTATGAGCAATGAGAATTTAGCTGAACTTCGCCATTTTGGCGAGGAGTTAATGGATGCGGGAAATAGGATCAGGGAAGTAGGAGAACAGATCTCCTGGAAGTATGATGAGAGGGAGCGCCGTTATTAAAATATTAGCTGACGAGGGATAAGGGGGTTATGAGACTGTGGTTGTAAATTTGCAATAATAATATAATCATGTGAAATAACCTAAAATAAAACTTTGTAAGATAATGGTGTGTCTTGATGCATACTATTAAATATAAATGGAAATCGAGAAATCGATAATTTTGGCTATATGTGTATTGTGAAAAATTTTATGATTGTTTTATGTATAATTGATATTTAATCGATACTAATAAATTATATATATATTATCAGATGGAAAATGCTAATAATGAACCAGTTAACGAGGTTAATCAATCTGAGCAACACCAGGAGGATCAATTTCTAAATAGGCAAGATATAGAAAATATCGTTGCTCAAGGGATAGCCAACGCTATTCCAGCAATTGTTGCTGCTGTTAGAAATCCAATCGAACCTCAACAAATCATTCCTAGCAAACGTATTTCTGAAGATAACTTCAGCAATAGCGTAAATGGAGGCGGTAATCATACTAATCACGATAATAATCCACGGCAGGCTCCGTTCCCTAAGAAAATGAAAGCTGCAACGCCTGGTTGCACTTACAAAGAATTTCTTGCTTGCAAACCCGCTGAATTTGCAGGCAATGAAGGAGCGACTGCGGCACTGCGTTGGTTAGAGAAAACCGAGGCAGTGATTACAATAAGTAAATGTGCCAAGGACGATCAGGTCATGTATGCGTCAAATCTTTTTAAAGAAGGGGCGCTAGAATAGTGGAACACGGTGTTACAAGCAAAAGGAAGGATGATGGTATATGCAATGAACTGGGAAGAATTTAAGAGTCTTGTAGAAAGAAAATTCTGTCCCGAATATGAAAAAGATCAAATGGCGAATAAGTTCTTAAATCATCGAATGATGGGTGTAGATTGTCGCGGTTATACTTCGACATTCTTTGAATATGCTAGAGTGGTACCAACACTGGCTTCGCCAGAACCGGTACTCATTTCTCGATATGTCTGGGGATTGATTGGTGAAATCCATAATATCGTTAAAGCTGCGAGACCTCGTACTATTGACAATGCAGTGGAATTAGCCAACACCCTAACTGATGAACTGGTGTGCACAAGAGATGATAACAGGAAAAAAGAACTGGCTCAGAAAATTACCCAAGGATTTTGTACGGGTAATAATAACAGCTTTAAGAGAAAAGGAACAGGGCAATCTTCAAACTTGCCGTTCTGTAAGAATTGCCGAAAGAAACATTATGGAAGATGTAATGTGACTTGCAATTTTTGCAAAGCCATAGGACTTCGTGAAGAAAACTGCAGAAGGAAAACCAGGATCTGCTATAACTGTGGAGAAGCTGGGCATTTCAAAACAGAATGTCCTAAATTGGTCAAACCAGCAGACAATAAAGCCAAGACAGCCGACGGAGCTACTAAGAAGAATGTTCGAGCCTTTCAGTTAACTACTAAAGAAGCAGAATTCATTCCAGATGTGATAGCAGGTACATTCTTAGTCCACAACGTGTATGCAAAAGTATTATTTGACTCTGGTGCAAACCAAAGTTTTATCAATACTTCATTCTGTCAAGCTCTTAACTTACCTTTGACCAACCTTAGGCAAATTTTTACAGTCGAAACCGCAGACGGAAATTCTGTTAGCATAGATAAAGTTTTGCAAAAGGAAAATATAGAACTCTCAGGTCATAAATTCTTTGCAAACCTATTACCTATGAAATTAGCCGAATTTGATGTTGTGTTAGGAATGGATTGGTTAGTAGCTAACCATGCTCGAATTCTTTGTGATCAGAATTCCATAGAAATTCAAGCACCCACCGGAGAAGTAATCATAATTACAGGTGACAAACCACGTAAGCCCATGAAGTTCATATCAGTAATGAAAGTTGCTAGTTATGAACGAAAGCAAGGCATAGTATATATGATTTCAGTAATCATTAATACTAAGGGAAAAGAACTTAAGGAGATTCCTGTAGTCTCGAAATACCCAGATGTATTTCCAAAAGAATTACCAGGATTACCACCAGATAGGGAGGTAGAATTTAGGATTCATCTAATTCCCGGAACTATACCGATAGCCAAGGCACCTTATCGGTTAGCTCCCACAGAAATGTTAGAATTGAAAAAACAATTAGATGAATTACTAAGTAAAGGCTTCATACAACCTAGTTCGTCCCCGTGGGGAGCACCAGTGTTGTTTGTTAAGAAAAAGGATGGTTCATTGAGAATGTGTATTGATTATAGAGAATTGAATAAGGTTACAATTAAGAATCGATACCCATTACCTAGGATTGATGATCTTTTCGATCAACTTCAAGGAGCTAGATATTTTTCTAAGATTGACTTACGTTCCGGATATCATCAATTGAAGGTGCAAGAGGAAGACATACCTAAGACTGCTTTTAGAACTAGGTATGGTCATTACGAGTTTACAGTCATGCCCTTCGGGTTAACGAATGCACCTGCAGCATTCATGGACATGATGAATAGAATCTGTAAACCGTACTTGGATAAATTTGTAATTGTCTTCATCGACGATATACTTATTTATTCCAAAAATCAGGAAGAACATTGCCAACACTTGCATGCACTCTTAACTTTGTTAAGAAAAGAAAAGTTGTACGCCAAATTCTCGAAATGTGAATTTTGGTTGCAAGAAGTACAATTTCTAGGTCACATGGTGAATCATGAAGGCATTCATGTAGATCCTGCTAAGATAGAGGCAATTACCAAATGGAAGGTTCCGCAATCCGCAATGGAAATTAGAAGTTTTATAAGCTTAGCTGGATACTATAGACGATTTATTAAGGATTTTTCCAAGATAGCTGTACCCTTAACTAAGCTAACCAGTAAAGCAGTTAAGTTTGAATGGGGACCTAAACAAGAAGAAGCCTTTAGAATCTTGAAACAGAAATTAACCAATGCTCCAATTTTAGCCTTACCAGAAGGAACTGAAGATTTTGAAGTATATTGTGATGCTTCAACAACTAGGATTTGGATGTGTGCTAATGCAACGCAAAAAGGTAATTGCGTATGCCTCAAGGCAATTAAAAAAGCACGAGGAGAACTATACGACTCATGATTTAGAATTAGGAGCCGTAATTTTTGCTTTTAAAATTTGGAGACATTATCTGTACGGAAGTAAATTTACTATCTATACAGATCATAAGAGTTTAAGATATATCTTTAGGCAAAAAGAATTAAACATGAGACAAAGGAGATGGATGGAAATCCTAAGTGACTACGAATGTGATATTCAATATCATGAAGGAAAGGCAAATGTAGTTGCAGATGCCTTAAGTCGTAAATATCATGAAAAGCAAAAGTGAGTTCGTGCTCTCAGATTAAATCTACAGATAGATTTAATGGAACAAATAAAGAGTGTTCAGGAAACAACAATCAAGGATGATGCTGAAAGAATGAAGGGACAAATAAAAGAATTAGAGCAAGGAGCTGATGGAATTTGGAGATTCCACAAAAGCAGAATTTGGGTACCTAAACAAGGAGAATTAAGAAATAAAATTTTAGAGGAAGCTCATAGATCTAGGTATACCATGCACCCTGGAAACAATAAAATGTACCAAGATTTAAGAAATAATTTCTGGTGGATAGGAATGAAAAAGGATATAGCTCGTTATGTTTCTAAGTGTCTTACTTGTTCACAAGTAAAGGCTGAATATCAGAAACCTTCAGGTCTACTACAACAATTAGAAATGCCTGTATGGAAATGGAAACTCATAACAATGGATTTTGTTACTAAGTTACCCAAAACCAGAAAAGGTAATGATGCGATTTGGGTAATTGTGGATCGATTAACCAAATCAGCTCACTTTCTACCTATGAAAGAAACCTTTAGCATGGAAAGATTGGCAAAGTTGTATGTAGATGAAGTAGTATCCTTACATGGAGTTCCACTCTCCATTGTTTTGGATAGGGATAGTCGTTTTACTTCTCATTTATGGACTAGTTTCCAAGAAGCAATGGGAACTCGACTAAACTTAAGCACTGCATATCATCCTCAAACAGACGGACAAAGTGAAAGGACGATCCAAACTCTAGAAGACATGCTTCGAGCATGTGTAATAGATTTTGGTGGAAATTGGGACGATCACTTACCTCTGATCGAATTCTCCTATAACAATAGTTATCATTCGAGTATTGAAACTACCCCATTCGAGGCACTATATGGAAGAAAGTGCCGAACTCCAGTTTGTTGGGCAGAAATAGGAGAAAGTCAATTGTCAGGTCCTGAAATAGTGCAAGAGACAACCGACAAGATTACTCAGATCAAGGAAAGACTAAAGACAGCTCGAGATCGTCAAAAGAGCTATGCCGACAACCGACGTAAGCCGTTAGAATACCAAGTTGGAGACAGAGTACTGTTGAAAGTTTCACCTTGGAAAGGAGTAGTCCGATTTGGTAAGAAAGGAAAGCTAAGTCCCAGATACGTAGGACCATTTCCACTTATCCAACGTATAGGACCAGTTGCTTATCGTTTACAACTACCAGAGGAGTTAGCTGGAGTACATGATGTGTTTCATGTATCCAACCTCAAGAAATGTCTATCAGACGAATCTTTGGTAGTACCTCTCCAAGATATATAGGTAAACGAAAAATTAAAATTTGTTGAGAAACCTCTTCAGATAGAAGACAGAAAAGTGAAGTTTCTCAAACACAAACGACTAGTGCTAGTTAAAGTAAAGTGGGATTCAAAGAGAGGAGCTGAATACACTTGAGAGCTGGAATCAGAGATGAAGCGAAAGTATCCTCAATTATTCCAATAAATCTCGAGGACGAGATTTTTATTAAGGTGGGGAGGATGTAACAACTCTCATCAAAAGTCATATTTATTAAGTTAATTTGTCCAATAGGAAACCCTAATTGAGACACCCAAGTAATTCTGCACAAACCCTAAAATTATTAGAATAATCAGAATCAGGATCAGGGCCCCTAAAACTCACGGGGGGGGGGGGGTAAAACTCTAGTTATGATTATCTAAATAACTTGTTGTCAGTTTTGAATTTTACTATTTCGTCAACTCAGCAAACCTACAAACACACGTAGCTACCCTATGGAAATAGGTGACCCCTCGCGCCACGCCCCGCCTAGAGGGGTACCCCTCGCGTCACGCGAGGGGGTCAAAATTTTGTGTATAAATAGTGGACTTTGGGACATGAATTCTGGAGTTAAAACGACGTAAAATTTCGCTACGTACACTGAGTTACGTTCTATTTACTATCAAAACACACACGATCACTAATTGCTGCCGCAAAACAGGGTAATAACTCGATCGCTGATACAATTCAATGTCCGATCGATTAAACTATCCAATGGATGTTTAAGTGCTGCCCACATTAGGGTTTATGCTTTGTCATTCGTCGTTAATTCGATGGATGTTTAAGTATCGCACTTTGTCATTCGATGTGAGGGTTTAATCTCGTGAGTTATCGTAAATGCTGTATTAAGTTACTAACCGAGTTGTGTGCATGTTATTAAATTTAGGTTAAAAGGCTAATCAGTAGGCTAGGCTCTGCTCAAATTAAATCTGCAATGTGAGTCATTCTCCTTTTATCAAATTACTTTCAAAATCATGTTTATTTTCAAGGTTATAATTACAGGGATTAAGTTTATGTAATCACCAAATTACAGCCAGTATGTGGGGTTTTGTATACATTACTTGATAATCTTTGCCATTGGACAAACGGGTGGCCAATGGTGATATGACCATAGTCACAGATCCGGTCGAGTGACAAATACTGTGGGTAGTTGGTTGATATCTGAAACATTGTAATCTCCCTTAATACTGTAAATTATAACAAACAGGTCGTTTTACTAAAAAGAATGATTCACCAGTATTTCCCGCTGACAAAAACATTTTTCAAACATGTTTCAGGTGATCTGTTGTAATCAAGGAAAAGTGCCGTGAAGCACTACAAGCTTAAGGAAGTGGCTCAATATAAAATAAAGAAACATGTTTTGTAAAATAAAAGATTTCTCCGTGAAATCTTATGATTGTAAATTACTAGGATTTTATTCCGAGTTGTCAAATAAAATAATCGGGGAAATTGCAGTTTTTAAAAGATCCTGAAGAAAACTTCCGCTGTTAAATAAATACCACGGGATTTCTGTCCCGCGGCTCCTGAAACGGGTCAAACCGGGTCGGGGGCCGTGGCATCTATACACTGAACGAGGCAAGAACTTTACCTAAACCACCCTTCTAACCCCCTTCCAGGCAGTTAACGCGCTTTATATAGACCGTAAAGACACGAATGAGTGAATCAACAAAACATGTAGAGATGATTGAATAAAGTTCAATTTCAATATAAAAACTATTTATTAAAGTCATTAATACAAACCCAATTAAAAAGTTAACAAAAGCTTGGAAATCAAAAGTAATACATAAAAGACTTGTCTTCACCAAGATGTAAGAGATTAGCCAAGCATGGCCTTTGTTTGATAAAAACTCTTATGATCGATCTTGGATCCCGAGACTACTATACACACTATAAAGATGGATGATGGATGAATGTGGTGGATGATGGTGGTGGAGTGGTGGCAGGTGTGAGAGAAGTGGTTTGTCAATGGATGAATTGTAATTGAACCAAACACCCTTATTTATAGCTAGAAAAGACAGTTTACACGGCCATGTGCCCCTCTTCTTCTATGTCTTCATTTAATGCTTTGTCAGCTCGTATTCTCACACGGCCCCGTCTGTCAACGGCAAGACCCCGTGGCCCTTGTACTTGTTGTACTATCCAAGATTATGCAAATCTGGGAGTTGACAACGGCACGTGTCCATGGGACACGGCCCCGTGTCTCTTGTCTTCTTTTGTTTGTCTTCTTCTGCATGGAAGCTAGAGTGAGGCACGACCCCATGCCTTGCTTGTCTTCTGATTTGTTGTTTTTGGTCTTGGGGTGAAGCTCGGAGGGTCGGTATGATGTATCAACTTCTCTTCTTTTGTATGTATGTTGGTTTTTGCCGTTAGTTTGTTCCTTTTGTACATTTAAGCTCTTTTAATCCTGGAAATCAAAAGTATACAAAGAAACACACTTTTGCAAACATTATTACTAAAAAGGGGTTGATTGTATACCTTATTTGATATAATTTATACGTTGCATTTGGTGCATATCAAATACCCGCACACTTGAATCTTTGCTTGTCCTCAAGCAAAACTCTTTAATATTGCTTACACACCCAAATGGAATAGGTAGAGAAGAAGTTTTTTTTATCTTACTTTAGAGTGTCGGGAATCCAAGTTCTCTTTATTCTTGTTTTTATTTTATTTACAATCCTATTCGACATGATTTATTTAGAACTTTTTTTACGAAAAACAAATATTTTTTGACACAACATGCTTTTTTAAAATTTCATTAAACTATATACAAATTCACAGACCTCTCAAGTGATTACTCAACACTCGGCCGAAGATGTATAAGTAGGATTTTTCACGAGCCGAACCGAGCTGAGCTAGGGCAAAACTCGGGCTCGACTCGATTATAAACCGAGGTAGCTCGGCTCGGCTCGGATTTAAAATCAAGCTGGAAATCAAAGCTCGGGATCGGCTTGGTTTGAAATCGAGTTGGCTCAGCTCAGCTTGGTTTGGCTCGATTTTGAAAAGAAAAATTAATATATGGCTCAGCCTAATACATTACAAGCCAAAATCAAGTTTAACAACACAAAATACGTTCTTAATTTGAACGAAATACAATATAAGTTCATTAGCATGGTAATCAACCTTTAAATGTGGTATAGATATTAAATTACACTCCTAATCACATGTAACTAATAATCATTTTTTGTGATATATTATAATGTATATAAAAATAAAATATATTAAAAGTAAAATAATCCGAGCTAAGCCGAGCCGAGCTGGTATGCAAGCCAATCCGGCTTGTTACGAGCCGAGCCGAGCTAGACTCACTTTTTAACCGAGCCGAGCCAGCTCGGCTCACTTTCAAACCGAGCCACATCGAGCGAGCTTTTTCCGAGCTAAATCCGAGCGAGCTCCGAGCCGCGAGCTTTTTGGACAACCCTAGTATAAGTGAAAAGCTCGGTCCCGGTTTGGAACTTATTTCCTACCATATGCTTGACAAGTAATCAAACCTTCTCCATTTTAACATAATCTTTGTAAATATCAAGTGGACTTTAAAATGATAGGTTTTGGCTAGGGGTAGGGTAGTTTTATTTGAAAAGTGGCTAAAGACGTAAAGTGTTGGTTTTCTTTTGATAATTTATTTATTTGTGGATTAGGTACAAACAGAAGGTTCATAAGCAAAAGTTTGCTTATTTTATTTCAGGCAACTAGCGATTTTTTGAATGAATAGAATAGTCACAAGAGAGAGTAAGTCACATGTTTTAAATTTTTCAAAAGAATCGACATTTATTAAAATGAAGGATGTAAAAATAAAAAGGTTTCAGGTGATGGCTGATCTATGCAAAATTGTATTTTGCGTGTTTTGAAACGAAAGGTTTTAGGCTCAAAGGGGTTAACTAAGGGAAGTTTTTTTTTTTTTTTTTTTTGTGGGGAGATAAAAAGAAAATAAGGTTGAAAAAGAAAAACGGTTTATAATCCTAATGGCTCAGTCATTTTCTTACTTGGATTAGTTTGTAAAGACAGTGAATGTATTGTCTTGTCAAGTTCTAGATTTGTAAGAATCCTTTTGTCACGGCACTATCGGTTGTAAACTCGTAAAAACAAAATTTTTAGAACTTGGTTTTCTAACTTAAACTACAAACAAGACAAAATAAACTAAAATTTTGAAGAAGATTTGGGGTGATTTAGCAGTTCCAAGTAGAGTTTTGTGTAAGACTTGTTTTAGGACAAACAAATTTCAAGTTCCCCCCACTTAAATTACACATTGTCCTCAACGTGTCCCAAAATATGTTAGAATTGATTAAATGTGTAAATGTGGGTTAAAAAAAACAATTTTTTTTTAAAATCAGACACTTGGCACAGGGGCGTGCTTGGGAGACACGACCCTGTGTAAAAAGTGTCAGCATCTTGACTTCTGTGAAAATTTCTAGAAGGCAGGCACGGGGGAGTGCCAGGTAGGCACGACCTCGTGTAAAAAGTGTCAGTAATGTAAATTCTCCAGAAGACAGGCACGGGGGTGTGTCTAAGAGACACGACCCATGTGATAGTTCCAGAATCGAAATTATTTTCTGCAGACTTGAGGCACGGGGGCGTGCTTACCTTACACGGCCCCATGCTGCACTTACTGTAATGAAGATTTTGCGTCGGAAAAGATCTGTTTACGTGCATGGGGTTCTGGTTCAACGTCCTTTGGCCATTTTCCATCATTCTTTCGAGCGTATCTTATTCCTACAAAGAGAAAAAAATGAAAAAGTTTACACTACATGATGAAATAGACTAAAGGACAAAAAACAGTATTCGTCTTCTTATAATTTATACAGAGATGATGATGATAATAATAATGATAATAATAATAATAATGATAATAATAATAATAATAATAATAATAATAATAATAATAATAGGGTCCTAATATTAACACATGGAAAAACCTTATTTACACATGGTGTATACAGGCCGTATAATGTTATACGGCCTGTATACACCATGTGTAAATAATTTACCTGGTCATATACAATGTATACGAAGGCTGTATACGGGCCGTATACTGTTATATGGCCCGTATTCTTCAAAAATTAGTTTTTTTCTCAAAGTATTTAAGGGATTTAAGGTGCCAATCACACGAAACATTTTACAGTCGTGAGGTGGTCAAACATTTCTAAAAGTAGAAAAAAATAAAACATTAACAAGTAACAAAGATTGAAGAACAAAAAGTCGCGTCATATGACTGTAATAAAATGGAAGCTATCAACGCGGGGTTACGGGCATGGTGTTATTCTTTATTTAATATTTACATAATAAAAGGAAGGGTAAGGCATTTGATGAGAGTCGTAAGGAGAAGTGTTGAGATAACGGACATCCATCAAGCTCAAAAAGAAAACTTGTGTTTCCCTCTCAATTGAATAGATAGACACTTGCTTCATAGGACTCACTTGAATCGTATCGAAAGTACTGAACAACTGAACTAACAGCTTCGGTTTCATCAGCCTGTACCGAAGAAACCAAATTCGCAACAATGAGTCTGAGTCCATTGTTTTATCCTGAGTCGTCGAGGAAACTTTTCCTCAGGGGAGGGTGAGTAGTATGAGTCTGAGTCCATTGTGGTTCGTGAATGTTTCGAATCATCATAGAAGACGTGTCGGGTTCTTCTGCTAGTTATTCGGAATGTTTCGAATCATCATTAAAATTAACAATGCGGTTCATTGAAGACGTAATTGCAAGACTGTTTGTCGGGTTTCCAATGCTCACACAGGGTGAAAAAACAACCCTTGATGTTGAAACCGGTTTTACCTCATGAAAATGAAAGAAACAAATTTTTTTAGAGAAGCGTTGGGATTCAAGGGTTTATGAGTCAAAGTTAACATTCAGATTCAGATTCAGAAAGCACATGATTTGTACTTGGTTTATTCTCTTTAATCTATTAGAACGATCCTTGTTTTGTCACGTACATGCGTTTAATTCCCAACATCCTTGTTTTGTCACGTACATTTCGTAAGAAACTTTTCGTGCACTGAACCTAAAATTCAGTTGTGTACGCAAATTCACCACCGGTTTCTACAGCACAAGCACATACACCGGTTTCCAAGAAGGGTTTAGAATGTTTGAAGGAATGTTGGTTCAATACTAACTCATCTTTAGTAGTGTTTGTTTGAGAACCTGATTTAGATAATCAACGATTCTCCAATTCCAGAGTAAGCAAATACACAACGGTTCTCCAATTCCAGATCAGTAATGAACGTTCAGTTATGTACACAAATTCATCACCGGTTTCTACAGCACAAGCACATACACAGGGAGAATGTTCTCGAAATTGAAGGAAAAGAAAAAATGGTTGCTGATGTTTTTCACTATCAGGATTTTGTTGGCTTGTTTCCAGGTAGGGTTTAGAATGTTTGAAGGAAACTTGTGTTTCCCATAGTCACAAACGATTGCGTTTCAAATCAAGGGTCCCGTCATTACAACCACTTGTTTTCAACGGGGATGTAATGCAATGATTCCTCTCAATTGCTAGTGGTCAGGCTTCCAATGCTTACACAGGGTGATAAACAACCCTCAATTTTGAAACCGGTTTTACCTCATGAAAAGGAAAGAAACAATTTTTTTTTAGAGAAGCATTGGGATTCAAGGGTTTATGAGTCAAAGTTAACATTCAGATTCAGATTCAGAAAGCAGATGATTTGTACGTGGTTTATTTTCTTTAATCTATTAGAACGATCCTTGTTTTGTCACGTACATGCGTTTAATTCCCAACATCCTTGTTTTGTCACGTACATTTCGTAAGAAACTTTTCATGCACTGAACCTTCAGTTGAAGGAATGTTGGTTCAATACCAACTCTTCTTTAGTAGTGTTTGTTTGAGAACCTGATTCAGATACACAAATTCATCACCGGTTTCTACAGCACATACACAGTTAGGGTTTAGAATGTTTGAAGTATTCGGATTTTGTTGGTTTGTCGGGTTCTATAACTACAATCCTTCCTACATTATTGAAAATTACTATATCACAAAGATTTGTTGAAAACCCAACTCTCTCTATAGATATGACTGAGAGTGAGGGTAACTCTGTTATATACATCAACAAATGATTGGTTCAATACCAATTCATCTTTATTGATCTTCATATTCTTGGTTAAATACCAATTCATCTTTATTGATCTTCGTATTCTTGGTTCAATACCAACTCATCTTTATATGGGAGTATGTTGATATAGGAGAGGAGATGCAAAACAAGGATCGTTCTAATAGATTAAAGAGAATAAACCATTTTTTACCCATAGTATACGGGCCGTATACTATTATACGGCCCGTATACACCATATGAAAAAAATTTACCAGATCGTATACAATGTATACGATGATCGTATACGGACCGTATACTATTATACGACCCGTATACTATGGTTAAAAGATGGTTAAAAATGGTTCATTCTCTTTAATCTATTTAGAACGATCCTTGTTTTGAGAACCTGATTCAGATTTAAACAATGCACGACATGTCTGTAAAAAATACAACTGATTACTCGGTCGAATAATAGCCAATAATCCGTTCATTATCTGTTGTTGTCTAAACAATATGACACGCAATGAATTTGACAACCGGTCAAATCACACACTATAAAGTGTAAACTTATCGTGTGTTGTAGTTTGGAAAGATGACCGAATAGAGATCTGAATCAGGCGTGCATTGTTTAAATCTGAATCAGGTTCTCAAACAAACACTACTAAAGATGATCCAAATCAGGTTGTTAATTATAATGAAGCAATGAAGATTGAATATGCAACCCTAGACCATGGTTTCAGACTCTCTCCCCCTCCTTTTCTCTCTCTGACAACCCTAGACCCAAAACCACCGCAATCCACAACGATTATCTCTCTCCAAGCATCTCTTATTTCTACTCTTTCTTTCTCCTCTCAGAAAACTCTAACTCATCCCTTCACTCATTCCCATCACCGGCTTGACCCGTGCCTCTACCTGTTGTCGCCGTCTACCACCACCTATTTTCTCATAACTCACTCACCACCTCCCCTTTGTAAGTTGCGGCTGTGACACGAGGGTTGTTGCATCGGGAACGAAGGAGGAGACTCAATTGTCGCTGCACTGTTCTCGTTGTGGTCGGCGTATACCAACGGTTCTGCGAAAAAAAAACATCATTTGTTCATCATTGTTCTTGAAGATGAAGATGAAGAAATGAGGGTTTATTCTCTTTAATCTATTAGAACGATCCTTGTTTTGAGAACCTGATTCTGATTTAAACAATGCACGACATGTCTGTTAGTGGTTTCTGTAACCAATTGGGAACCACATATTTGCTTCAAGATTTACGTCTGATGTCTAAGTTTGATCACATTTGACTTCATCTACATGTGTTTTGAAATAGGCTTTGTTCTTCAGGTTTTGGATCGTTCTAATAGATTAAAGAGAATAAACCATTTTTTACCCTAAGAATACGGGCTGTATACTATTATATGGCCCGTATACACCATGTGAAAAAAATACCAGATCATTTTTTACCCTGTTAATATGGGTCGTATACTATTATACGGCCGTATACAGCATGTGTAAAAAATTTACTAGATCGTATACAATGTATACGATGATTGTATACGGGCCGTATAATATTATAGGACCCGTATACTATGGGTATAAAATGGTTTATTCTCTTTAATCTATTAGAACGATCCTTGTTTTGAGAAGCCTGATTCTGATTTAAACAATTCAATTATTCCTCTCAATTGAATAGACATACACTTGCTTCATATGACTCATTTGAATCGTCTCGGAAGTACTGAACAACAGAAATAAAAGCTTCGGTTTCATCAACCGGCTTTGAACGAGTCTAGAACACTCGTAATCCTCAACCGGCTTTGAAACCGGACGGAATCTACGAAGAAATTGTTGGAATTTGTGGATTTCGGTTGGTTCAGAAACTTAACAAGAGAAGCAACTAAAAAAGTGGTGAACGGTATTTAACGTACACACCGCATTCGAAGATCCTTGCATTAGACACAATTTGTTGGAATTTGTGGATTTCGGTTGGTTCAGATCTCTATTCGGTCATCTTTCCTCTCAATTGAATAGACAGACACTTGCTTCATAGGACTCACTTGAATCGTCTCGGAAGTACTGAATCAACAGAAGGATGAATCAACAGGCATGCCTTGAAGTACTGAATCAACAGAAATAACTGAGAACCTGATTCTGATTTAAACAATGCACGACATGTCTGTAAAAAAATACAACTGATTACTCGGTCGAATAATGGCCAATAAGAAACAAATCATTAAAAATACAACTGTTTACTCGCCATTCTCTTGCACTTTAAACTATCTTGGTTCGGTTTAGTTATTTTCCGACTGTTTCAGTTATGATTCAATAAATAATATCTGATTGAGAAGCACTAAAATGGTTGCGGTTGTCCAATTCCAGATCAGTAATGTAAGGAGAAGCGTTGAGATAACGGGCATCCATCGAATACATCTTTCAAACTTTCAAAATTCAAATCAAACTAACACAAAGTATCTCGATATGGTTGGTGTAAAAGCTCACATTTTACTACATTGACCATGTCTTTTGACAAATCATCTGCTTCCTGAATCTGAAAGTTAACTAGACCCCTCAAGTTGTCATTCATAACAACTAAGCGTCTGGAGAAGAGTATGTTGATATAGGAGAGTTGATGCAATTTTCCAAGCATTTTAATGAAGCAATGAAGACTGAATATGCAAACCGCATCCGTTTTGTATACGGAAACAGTGGCTATGGGAAATACAAACCCGACACGTCTTTTGTGATGATTCGAAACATTCTGTTGGTGCATGTTTGTGACAACAGCTTAGATTTGGTCTTTGGATATCTTGTAATTAGATAAACGATAAACAGTTAGCGGGTTTAGCTTTGTATTAGTGAGATAATAGAGTTTGGGCTAAACAAAACCCACATTGGGTGATGGGGGACGATTTGGGCCTAGCCCATGTAGCAAACCCAGCCTAATGTTGCAACCTTGTGTTATATAAACAAGGTTAGGCTTTAGGGTTTAGGTTAATAAGCCAAAACAGTGTGTGAGAGCAAATTCGTGAGAGTGCTTAGGCTTGGACGAATTTAGAGTTGGTTAGGGATCTTGATTGATTGTAATCGATTTGATAGATAATCAATAAAGATCCGGTTTGAAAGTGATTGCTGTTCTTCTACTTGTTTCTGTGATATTCTGATCAAGAGGATTCCGCACTCTTGATTGGAAAGACAATTCTGTTGAAGATCCATACGAATAGGGGACCTACAATTGGTATCAGAGCATTAGGCTCTTGAAGGCTCGGTTCAGAATTGTGTCTGCAGAAACAGGGAGATTTTCGAATTTTTGAAATCTGATAAAATTAGGGTTTCGAAAATTTTTGTGTGTTTGATAAAATTTTCGAAATTTTTGGCTGTGTTGATCTTCTGGTTTGTTTGTGTTTAATCAGTTTGTTTGTTGAGTTTTGCTGATTTGCAGGTTTTCGGGACGATTTCTGTTGGATTTTGACGAGTATTTGGCTGGAATTCGAAGACTGTTCTTCGTGTTCATCATATTGTTTTCGAAAATTTACTGATATTTTGCCTTGTGATTCTGCAGGAAAGTGTTAGGCGAATCAGAAAAATCTTCAGAATTTTGAACAGATTGAGTTTCCAAGATTACTGGGCGATTTTAACAATTTCGCAGACTGATCAGCGAATTTGAGACATCATATCTCGGTGAACGGCGAAGTAAAATCCAAAGGTGACTTTGGTAACCGCATAATTTTCCTCAGCGAAATTATTACGGTTTTCGGCGACTTTACAGGTCGTCGTAATCGCGAAATTGACCGGCGAAATTAAGCAGTATAACCAGCGAATTTAAACAGACCAGCGAAATTAACAGAAAACCAGCGAAATTAACAGAAAACCAGCGAAATTAAGTGAGACCAGCGAATTAACAGGGTGGAATTTTTGTTGGCAAGCGTCGATAAAATTTCAGTGTTTTGCAAATAGAAATTGATCTGTAGCCCGTTAGACAGAACCGTTTGGACCGTTGAATTCCTTGGATTTTTAGGGTTAAAAAAAAAAGAAAAAAAAAGACTCTGGAAAATCCTGAATACGGTTTTTGACATTATATATCATTGGATTTGTCTTTTCGAGACAATTCTAAAGGTGTAATTTGGTAACCACTGTTTTCGGAGATATTTTGTACGGTTTTAACAGTCTGTTACGTTAAAATGTCAAACATGATGAATTTGAAAGCACCTAAGATGATGAAGGTGGAGAATTATCTTACATGGAATGACAACTTCAAATCCTTCATTGAATCTTAGGATGCTCGCATGTGGATCTGTATTGAAGATGGGTACATAAACCCAACACACGATTTTGAGGGCAGACCACGTAGAACAGACTATGTGAACATGAAAGAGGATGATAAAAGGAAGTATGACGCTGAAAAGAGAGCATTGGCTGCAATTAAAATGTCCTTACCTGATAGCATCAAGCATACCTTCAACAAGTACACTAATTCAAAGGATATGTGGGATGCATTACAAAAGCGATATCAGGGAAATGAGAGTGCCACTCAGGCATTCATGGCAGAGATAGTGCCAGTTGATGAGGCTGAAACTATTGTGAGTGATGCTGAATCTGAAGTGAAAAATGCTGAAGCTCAAGTGAAGAATGCTGAAGCAAAAGTGGATGCTGAAGTAGAGAAAGAAAGTGAAGCTGAACAGGTTGTTGCTGATGAAAATACAGAAGTTCATGAGGAAAAGGTACAATCTAATTCTATATGTTTGAAATGTCGTGAACTACAGGGTGAGGTTGACAGGTTGTCAACACAAAACCAAAGTCTGGTAAGTGAGATGTCTAACATAAAAGAAGCAAACTTTTTTGCTAAAAGAAATGAATCTACATACTTGAAGAAGATAAGAGGTTATGAAGCTGAAATTGAAGCTTTAACTTGCAAATTGAATGAAAAACTTCAAGTCATAGACTTAGCTCATGACATGATGGCTGAGAAAACAAAAGAGATTTCTGAAAAATGCAATGAGTTGTCAGATGCACAACTTAAAATTGTTGAACTTGAAAAGAAATTGAGTCAGTTAAGAGATTCGTCTTTTGTAATGAAACACATGATGGGTGGGTTAAAGAAGAGTAATGACAAGACCAGTGTGGGCTTCCAGGGCTTTAATGAAGTTCCACCTCCTCTTAGTCATGACTATTCATTCCTGCCTAGTGAAGATGAGCTAGCAAACGTTATGGCATCTGCACCAAGTAGTTTCGGATCCACATCAAGTCAAGGTGATGGATCTGAGAGTGATGATACTAAGAAAAACAATAACAGGGAACCTTTGAAAAAGAAAAATTCACCGCCTAAGAATAAAAATCAAGCTTTTGTTAAAAAGATTAATTTTGTTCAAGGTAGTGATATGAAAAATGAAACAACTGTTATTGAAAATGAATCAAATGTAGAGTTTGCTAAAAACAAGAACATAGAAAAATCTGAAATCAAGCAAACTGAACAAGGTTCATCTAAGGGATCATCACCATCTGTTAAGGGATCTACCTCAGAGACTCCAACTAAGAAGTCTTTGAAAAGGATATCGTGCTTCAAATGTCACACCAAGGGACATGTAGCTAGCTGCTGTCCTAACAAAAAGAATGAAGCACAAGTTAGTGAGAGAAAGAGAGAGAAGTCACCAGAGAAGAGTGGTGATAAACAGGAGAAGGAGTCCAACTCTCCAAAGAAATCTGCTCCTAAGCAACCAGAGAATGTTGCTGTTGGTGAAGATAAGGCTGAAAAAGGAACTCCACAAGTTCCTCGTTTTAAAAGAAATCAACCAAGATTTCAGCCTAGATATCCACCAGGCAGATACGAGAGACCTAGAAGCAGTTCACCTAGAATGAACAATTTTAATGGAAATACTAATAATTTCAGAAGTCAAGGTCAATATCAAAATCGATACCAAAATAATGGTTGTCGAAATTTTTATAACAATGGCTTTAGAAATTATAACAATCAAGCTTCTTGGAATCAAAATTCGAGGTACCAAAATCAAATTCCATCAACAGGTCTGAGATCCAAGACTCCAATTAGGAGTAATGGATATTGGATGGATGTTTCAGTGGTTGGTGAATTTGGACGACCCAAGACCATTAAGGCTTGGGTCCCCCAATCTAACTAATTTCTTAGTTGGTGTGTGCAGGAGCTGCTAAGGAGGATTATCAACTTATGTTGATAGTGGCTGCTTCAGGCACATGAGGGGGGATGTGAGATTGTTGATATATTTATATTGATTGATTTAAATTGAAGTTCAAAGTGCTGATTCGACACACTAGATAACCTGGCAGATCTTTACACTAAAGCTTTTGATCGAGCTCGCTTTGAACACTTAGTCGAACTCAACGGGATGAGGAATCCTGAATAACTGGCTTTTCATAAGAATTTTGTAAATAGTTTACTGTTTTTCTTAAAAAATCAAAAATACAAAAACATTGAAAAATCAAAAACTTATAAAAAAAATAGAAAATCAAAAATGAGTTTTCACTGTGTGAAAAAGAAGAAATGATAGTACATCAGCAAGTTAGACTGTCACACTCGAACTGAATCAAAATGCTTAAGTGTGATAGTAGCTTCATCATATGATATACTAGTAGGCAAAAAGCATGAAATAATCAACTTACCAATGTGATATAAATTTAAATGAACTGTGTATGAGTGGGGAACACATCAGTGGTGTATGGTTTAATGACCTTAAATATTGCGTTGATAGATTGCCAAAATCTGAAGTTTTGGGTCTTTATACTGTTATTTCATCTGGGGATATCTTGGCTGTCTTTCTGTTCAGAACTAAAATTGTACATGACCCCAGGAAAGAAAGTCACTTGGAATTAGCACATTTCTATTTGAATGTCTGTATGTTATCCCGATACACACAATTTTGATCTGATTCTGAAATCTTCTCTGAAAAAAGTCGTGTACCTCCTCTGCTGCATCCAGATATATGCTGACCTGGAGGTGCTAGGCAACGACAGCTTCTGCTGCATCCAGATACATGCTGACCTAGCTGTACGTTGTCGCGCTATAGATCTAATACACCCGAAAGAGGCCCTCTAGTGCCCAAAAGAAACCCAAGAAACCTATATCAAACTGAGAAAAACTCATTTGATCTGTATATTATACCATCTCTCCTAAAGATCTATTCTGTTCTCTTCTCAACCTATTCCCAGTTAAGATTTCAGAAATCTGGATTGGACTTGTGAAATATGTGGTAGGGAAGATACTTGCATGATAGAGTGTGTTGTTTATATTTCCAGGATTTGATTAGTATTTATTTGGGTGTTCATTGTTAAGCAATTAAAACATGATAAAACAGATTATATGCAGAACTAGACACTGTCAGGATATCTTAAAGGATGACATCAGTATACTCACCTACTACGATGAATCTTTGTGCATACCTTGATCGCGGGGGTATATCCTGAAGTGGGACACACTAATATATCAGAAATAAAATTACCTCAACGTATCATACGGTAATGGTACTTGAAATGTTCATGCATTTTGTTTAAGTGGACAAACATACTGGTAATCGTCTTGGACTGCTTTTCACTAAAAATTAAATAAAGAATTATCTAATAGTGTGAAACAGTTTGATTGTGCTGATATGATCTTCTTACCAGTGATTCTCACAAAAATAGAGTGTTTATTGCTTTTGTTATTTACTTGCTTTCAGAAAATATAAAAATCCAAAAATAGTGTCTTTTTCTGTTTAAAATTCTTAATGTACGGAAAACTGTTATTCTTGGAGGAATTGTTACTGATAGGGGGAGACGGTGTTAGAAAGTGAGTTCAAAATTTTAAATCATGCGGGTTATAGGGTGTGTGATTAAAAAGTTTTGCGTGTTGGTGATAAATTGGAAAATGCTTAATCTGTGATACAGTTTAACTCTCTTGAATAATAATAATTTGTTTACCTTATGTTGAACAATTCTTATGGTTTCTCGAGATGTTTGTTTTATAGTAAACAGATTGAAGCAGTGTGTTGCTGAGAAGTTGCTGTGTTGCTGAGAAGTTGCTGTGAAGAGATGAGAGTTTGATTGGATGCATGGTAGAACCTCCTTTCTACATTGCAGACAAAAATGAAGAGTTTGAAGATTGCTATACAAATGCTGAACTGGAGTTTACTCAAACGCTAAAGTTTTTGAAGATTTGGTGATTGGATGCATCAGCTTAGGGGGAGTCTGTTGCTGACAGAAGTTGTTGAAGCTGAAGCTATCCAAAGACCAAAGACAGTGCAAGAATACATGAAGATTGCAAGAAGACTGAAGACAAAGTTATTTTATGAAGCTATTGTCAAGGGGGAGTTTGTTGGTGCATGTTTGTGACAACAGCTTAGATTTGGTCTTTGGATATCTTGTAATTAGATAAACGATAAACAGTTAGCGGGTTTAGCTTTGTATTAGTGAGATAATAGAGTTTGGGCTAAACAAAACCCACATTGGGTGATGGGGGACGATTTGGGCCTAGCCCATGTAGCAAACCCAGCCTAATGTTGCAACCTTGTGTTATATAAACAAGGTTAGGCTTTAGGGTTTAGGTTAATAAGCCAAAACAGTGTGTGAGAGCAAATTCGTGAGAGTGCTTAGGCTTGGACGAATTTAGAGTTGGTTAGGGATCTTGATTGATTGTAATCGATTTGATAGATAATCAATAAAGATCCGGTTTGAAAGTGATTGCTGTTCTTCTACTTGTTTCTGTGATATTCTGATCAAGAGGATTCCGCACTCTTGATTGGAAAGACAATTCTGTTGAAGATCCATACGAATAGGGGACCTACACATTCTGAATAACTAGCAGAAGAACCCGACACGCCTTCTGCTAGTTACTCTTTTCTTCGATTTCAACAAATCTTTCAAGACCATTCACCTCTTTCAACCTACCAAAACACCGTAAACCCTTTCTTTTAATCTATTAGAACGATCCTTGTTTTGTCACGTACATGCGTTTAATTCTCAAACATCAGCAACCATTTTTCCTTTTCCTTAAATTTCGAGAACATTCTCCCTAACATGAGAAACGAAAGAGATTTCGAGCAGTTGGTCGATGACATGATAGATAAAGATCTTGACACGATCATACCCATTTTCAAGTTTTAGACTAGATAGAAGACGTGTCGGGTTCTTCTGCTAGTGGTTTCTGTAACCAATTGAGAACCACATATTTGCTTCAAGATTTACGTCTAATGTCCAAGTTTGATCACATTTGACTTCATCTACATGTGTTTTGAAATAGGCTTTGTTCTTGGTTTAATGAAGTTACACGTAACATCTAGTTATATTCAGATTTAAACAATGCACGCCTCAACTGAGATAACGGACATCCATCAAGCTCAAAAAGAAAACTTGTGTTTCCCATAGTCACAAACGATTGCGGTTTGTATTTCGCATAGCCACTGTTTCCGTAGTAAAAAACGATTGAAGGAAAAGGAAAATATTTGTTGAAATCGAAGAAAAAAGTAAAAAAGATGACAGCTTATTAAAAGTAGCAATCACCTTCAATCATTTCCTGGTCAAATCACACAATATAAAGTTTAAAGTTATCGTGTGTTGTAGTTTGGAAAGATGACCGAATAGAGATCTGAATAACAAACTGTGGAGAACTTGTTTCTGTCGGGTTCTTCTGCTAGTTATTCGGAATGTTTCGGATCATCATAGAAGACCTGTCGGGTTCTTCTGCTAGTGGTTTCTGTAACCAATCTATAATCACCATTGGTGGTTTCTGTACCCATCCCCGCCGATAACTAGCAAAATCGATAAATAACTAACACGAAGATCTCTGCGATCGCTAAGGTTTTCATCAACGGACTGATCGGTAACATTACTCTACTTGTGCTCCGATTTATGCGGCGTGTTCCGATCAACGTTTATCGACATTGTTAAAGGTGATGAAGAGTTTAGAAACCCTAAAATGATTGTGTTTTTACTGGAAAAAATATCATTATACAGTTATACGGCCCATATACATTTGGTTACATCAAAAACCTCACAAAAATAAATCCATTGAGCCGTATACGTTTTACAAATCGTATACATATGTAGACGGCTCATATAACTATATACGGGCCGTATATAGTAAAATTAAAAAAAACATTCCCTGCGTATTTTCATATTCAAAAACATTCTATACGGGCCGTATAACTGTATATGTCCCGTATACAATAGGGGGTGTGAAAATAAGATATAGGGGGTGTTAAAATAAGGAGGGCCTAATAATAATAATAATAATAATAATAATAATAATAATAATAATAATAATAATAATAATAATAATAATAATAATAATAATAATAATAATAATAATAATATGTATTGGGTAGGATGATTGTTGCGACAAACGAACCCAGGACCCCTCCATGTGATTTACAACTTTTTTAAATCACATACAATTTTTGATTCAGTGTCCTGTTCGTTTTCCATGCCCTTTATTGCCTTTAACATCTTGGATTTTTATATTAAAACAAAATACATTAAAGTTGTGATGCACAAAAAAACAAAATAACGAAGACATCTATCTTGACAAGGCAAAATAGTATGATAAACACTTTATATAACACGGCTTTTCTTGGTATAAAAATAACATCCTATTTAATATACAAATTTAATAAAAACTAGAATTAAGCACTACCGTGTTGCGGCGGGGGCAAAACTATGCCAAATAGCCTCAATGCCACACCGCTGGTAGTAGGGGTGCAAACGAGCCGAGCCCGAGCTCGAGCTCGTTTAACATATGAAAGCTCGAGCTCGAGCTCGGCTCGATTCGAGCTTTATTTCTAAAGCTCGAGCTCGGCTCGAAGGTACTTTTTCAAGCTCGAGCTCGGCTCGGGCTCGACTCATTTAATATTTATTAATTAATTTGTATTAATTATAAATATTATTATACATATAATTTAGTGATTTTTTTATATTTATATAAATGGTAATTATTATTATATAAATATATGTTTAATATATTAATAAAAAATATATAAACAGAAAGCTCGTTTAGGCTCGCGAGCCGGCTCGAGCTCGATAAGCGAAGCTCGGGCTCGGGCTCGTTTACTAAACGAGCTTGTTTTTAGGCTCGGGCTCGAGCTCGTTTAAGCTCGTTTAAGCTCGGCTCGTTCGAGCTTTTTATCGAGCCGAACTCGAGTAGCTCGCGAATAGCTCGGCTCGTTTGCACCCATAGCTGGTAGCGACCACAAAAACAGAAGTTGCGGCGTGTTAATGAGAAGAAATAAGACTGAAACATATAACATATAAAAAATAACTATGTCGATTTAGGACCCACGCGTTGTAACAAACTTGTTAAATGGAAAAACAGACGTAAAAACGTTGAACCACACACGCACGTTGCGCCGTATTAACTCGCAAAATAACGTAGAAAACAATAACTAAGTTGATGTAGGATCCGCCCGTTGCGACGAACTTGCCAACGGGGGAAAATAGACACATTGCGACATACCTGTCAAATGTGAAAAAATAAACCAAAAACGTTGAACCACACACGCCTGTTGCGACGTTTAACTCGCAAATTTTAGAACGAAACGTAAAATGAAAAACTTACGAAAGATAAAAAGTATGGGGACCAAAGTTGTAAATAAAAAAGTTTTGGGTTAGAATACAAAAGTTGAAAAGTTTTGGGTTAAAAGTAAAAAAATTAAGAGGGTTAAAATACAAAAGATGAAAAGCTTTAGGTTAAAAGTGAAAATCATAAATTTATTTTGGGTACAACAAGACAATGCAACAATTTGTTGCTAATTTATATTATGGAAATATTTTTTTATTGAATAAAAATTTACAATAACTTTTAGTATAAACAAAAAAGCTTGTAAGCTAATACGTTTTAAAGTTTCTTGAAAACAATTTATTATTACATTTACTAAACTACTATAAATCTAAGATTGTGAAGAAACACGGAACTAATTAAGGGGTTAATCAGTTTGGTTTATGTTTCAACCATGATGGTTAATCTTCTTGAAGGTTTCCTGAGCTCCTTTAATGACCGTAGTTATCTGCAAAACAGAACACCGTTACTCGTTAAAAGGGGAATGTGGGGGTTTCCCTCTTAACCGGGCTCCGGCGTGAGAATAAGCGACTGCTTTGGGGAGAGAATTTAAGTATTAAGTGAGAATAGAAGGAATGGAATGTTTAACCTGTGAAGTGAGCTCTCTATTTATAGCCGGAGAGGTGTAAGAGGGTGTGGGCTGATGGGCCTTGGGCCAGAAGGCGACAACCTGGAGGATATGCTCCTTGTCTCACTGGAGTCGACCGTTAGTGGCCTCTAGGAGCTTTATGGAGTTGGCGCAATGTGGTTGGAGCCACGTGTCACTGTTGTCGGCCTTGCTGCCCTTCTGCCATCAGCAGGTAAGTGGAGATCGTGGGGCAGTTGTCTCTGCCCTGTGATTCGTGCCACATAGGCGTCCTTAAGTACCTTTTGTCTCCTGCATGTCAGACGATCGTGGAGCACGATTGCGCAGGGTCAGAAGGACCCTGATTGGCTATTTTATTCTGCCACTTGTACCTTGTGTACTATCTGAAAAGGCCTTGCGCCATAGTCACGCATGATTCTTGCTGAGCACGTTACTACCTCGCGCGCGGCATGGGCTTTCAGATATTCCTTTCAAAATGCTAAGTGTTGCTAATTGGAGTTTTTTCTTATGTAGACCTCGCGCGGCTACCAGGCTTGCTACTGGCTTTGTTGTTAGCTTGTATGTGAAGTTTCTAATGAATTTGGGCGGGAAAAACCTCGAAATTTGAATTTCTGACAGGTTGGTGAAAAAGTCGCGGTTGGTGACGTTTGAGTTGACCTCTGACGGTTGTCATCAACTTGTCCCTGACGAATCGTATTTCCGTCAGAGAGTGAGGCCCACGCGCGCGTGGTAACCGTCACTCCGGGAAACCCGCCTTACGTGGCGTTTTCTGATTGACCTTGCTTGCGGCGACCTCGGCATGGTTACCCATCGCATTAAATGCGATGGGTATATATATCCGAAGAGACGAGAGGTTTTATCACTTTTCTCTTCTACTATTCCTTTATTTCCTCTCGAACTTCTTTGAATCTTCAAAGTTTGAAGAACACGGTTGCAGCAGGTCTTCAAGTTCTTGAAGAACATCGTAGCAGATTATCAAGCTTGTTTCCAGTATATTCGAGACCTTTGTTTATCTATCGATGGCTGAAGAACAACATGAAGATAATCCCGGAGAAGAAGGTCCTGTACCTGTTCTCCGGTGGGATTTAGGGCTTTTTGAACAGCTTTCACGTAGTTTTCGGTTCCCACCGGAGTGGGATGCCCGGTACCCCGGCCAGAACCAGACGGCCGCTGATGCACCACCGGGGTACATCACTTTGTTCGAAGACTTCTTTCATCAGGGCAACTTCCGGTTGCCGGCGACGAACTTCATGGCTCATATTCTTCAATATTATGGGTTCCATATATCTCAAATGAGCCCACCCGGAATGGTTCGGGTTCGACATTTCGAGTTCCTGTGTTGGGCTCATGGCATAGAGCCAACTGTTGATAGATTCCGGGTTTTCTACCAACTTCAGAGGAATATGGGTTTTTATTCCTTCGCCAGTCGAGGCACGGCGAAGAAGATACTTTTAAACCCTCCCAAGAGTTTCCATGACTGGAAACCTAAGTTTTTCTATTTCCGAGAGGAGGTAATTCCGATACCCATGACGTTTCGCGCCTGGACTGAAGCGATCGTGAAGGAAGACTTGGCGATCCCCAAGACTGAGGCTTGGTATCGGGAGCTTACTCCCACCCCAAACCGAGTGTTTGGGGAAAATGTCTTGGTGGCGGCGCGGATGAGCGATCAATGGCTGCCTGATAGCAAGGATGTTCCTGTCTTAATGATTGATAACAGAGGTTAGTAATTTCCTTGTTTTCACTGGTCTTTCGCAGCTTGCGTTTTATTCATATGATTTGTCGTGCAGAGGCGCGTTTGTATCAAGCTGCCTTCGCCACTTTTGGCGGTACCATGGACGTGCGCCCGCTTCAGGACGGAGAAGAATACTGGTATGACCAGATAAAGGTTAACTTTATGTACCTTGTTGCTGATGCGTTCGCCACGCCGCCTACCGCAACTGAAGGTGCGCATATACCTAACCCTCGTCCCTTGCGCTCTATCACTTCTGCTGGGAAAGAGGTTGTCTATCTTTCCAGCGAAGAGTCTGTGGGGTCCTCGACCGGGGAGTTAAGTTCCTGGTCTACCATCTTTGCAGGTGTGCTGCGCGACCTGGGTATCGACCCCGAAGAGAAGAAGAAGAAACCCCCTAAGAAGAAGAAAACGGTCGAGCCTGAGGTGACAAGCAAGAAGGGCGGGAGTAGCCGCGCAGCTGCTGGTGCTGGTGAAAAAGGTACTCTTCGGCTTCGTCAAAGTGACTTGAAAGATTATGTGATAATTAGTGATTCATTTGAAGGCTTGTCACGCGCAGGCGCGAAGAAGACTGGAGCTGGTGGTTCAGGGAGCGCAGGTTCTCGTAACCCGGATACTGGCGCTACCCCTTCCTCTATTGCGCATGGGGAAGAGGAAGAGGAAGAGGAAGAAGAAGAAGCTACTGAGAAGTTGATTAGCCGGAAAAGGGTTAGAAGCGAGACTACTGCTGGTGTGTCAGTGGCGTCGAAGGCTGGAGGAGCTCTCGTGCTTGGTAAACAGAGCAATTTGCGCTCCCTTTACCGGTTCTCTCCTGGTAAGTTTGTTTTTTAGTTCTTCCTTTTTTGTTGCTTTGTTTTCTTGATCCCTTGGTTTCTGTAGAGGGCAAGAAGAAGACCCCTGAGAAGGGTGTTGTGTTTACGGAGCCAGAGCCAAAGAGGCCAAAGATCACCGTTAAATCTTCCAAGGCTGCTGGTGCTGAGACTGCCAAGGACAAACATGTTGCTGAGGGAGATAAGGCGAAGGCTGTCGCAGAACAGAGGAAGGTTGATGAAGAGCGTAGGAGGAAGGCTGATGAGGATAAGAAGAAGAAAGCGGAGGAAGAGAAGAAGAGGAAAGCCGAGGAAGATAGGAAGGCTGAGGAGGCGAAGAGGAAGAAAGCCTCTGATATGGAGAAGGAGAAGCAAAAAGCTGTTGAAAAGCCTATTGATGATCCATTGAGGTATACGGTGCCGCTGCTATCACTATTCAAGAGAAAGCGCAGGGTCCGGAGGTTTTGAGCGTCGCGGGGTCTGCAAAGCCCCATCAAGAGAGACGAAAAGAACCTGAGGTTGAAAAACCTACCCCCCTACGCATACTGATATCCCCCATCGCTCTAAGGTGACTTCCACTGGGGGATCAGGTCCGTATGTTTCTAGTGGCGCGAGTTCTGGTGGTGCCGGGGGTTATAATCCACAAGCTATCGGGGCGAAGGATACTGTTGGTGATATCTACTATAAAAGTTATACCGAAGAGGAACGCGGTAATGCCCCCCATCGGGCTCCCTGGAGTTTGAGGCAAAAGGACACTTTTCAAGAGTTCGGCCCTTGCCGCGATTGGTTCTTCAACTCTTTCACTCCCGGAGAGGTTAACCGGCAGAGGGCGAAGACTCATGAAGCGCTATACCGTACTTATATGTTCGGGGAGGCGAATGCTCGCGCTGCTAACCAGGAGAATGTACGGGAGTGGCGAACTATGGTTAGGGAGCGGTCGGACTGGGAGAGGTACCGCGAGCGGATGCTGAAGCGCATTAGTGAATTTGAGAAGTCGAAATCTGCCCTTGATGAAGAGAGGGCCAGGCTTGAGGCTTATAAGAAGGCAGAAGACTGGGGGCGCGAGGGCCTGAAAAACAAGCTTCATGCTGCTGAACAGCAGCTGGCTAAGGAGAAAGCCGAATTCAAGCGCATATGCGAGAAGGACAATGAGCGCGCGGCCGCGGCTCGTAACAAGATTGTCCACCTTGAAGCCAAGATTGTGGAGTTGACGGCGGAGGTCGAGGGTGTGCAAGCTGCTAAGGCTGCTAAGGAACAGCTTGAGGTTTGTACAACTTATACCTTTTCCTTCTGTGCTTTGTTTGCAAAATATCCTAAGTCCTGTCCTTTTTAGGTTGAGCTTGCTGATGTGAAGTTGCAGCTGTCGGGCAAGGACAAGGATCTTCGAGCCAAGGATGTCGAGATCGCTGAGCTGAAACGTCGCCTGCGAGAGCAGGTTGACAAAAGTGAATCCTTGGAGATCGATCTGGAGGCTGAAAAGTCTAAGGCTGCCTCAGCTGAAGAGGCAAAGCTGAGGGCTGAGGAAGCGCGTGATGTTAGTACTGCGGCTCTTAATGTAGCGCAGACTAATTATGCTGAAGCTCAGGGTATCGTGGATACTCTCGCCTCTGATGCCGAGTGGCTGCGCGGCCGGGGAATAGTTCTGGTATATCTTAACTTTGGTTTTATTTACCAAGTTAGTTCCTTATTTGCTTATTATGATGCAGATGGCTAACTCGATTCTGAATACTGGCGAGCTGGACCAGACTGTTGCTGCTCTCATTGATGCTTCTCGCGCCGTTGGACATCGCGGAGGTTATATGGAGTGTGCGCAGCATGCCGCAGAAATGTTTGGACAAGAGTTTGATGCCAGTCATTGCTCGGTAACTGATGGAGCTGATGCCGAGTTGGCTCGAGCTGAAAATTCTTATAATCATTTAGCCTTACCTGTGATGGATTTGGTCTCGAAGGCTCTAGAACACGATGACTGGTGTGCACGTATGAAGGGCATTCTTGATCCACCAGAGCACGTAGAACTCTCTGACGAAGATGAAGCGGCGGGCAATGATGGTGGAAACGATGGTGATGACGGTAAGCCTGGCGACGATGGCGATAAAGGCGATAAGCACGATGGCAGTGGAGATGATGAATTTGAATAGGTTTGTCAACAGGCTTTGTGCCTTGTAAAAAATTCTAGTAGGTTTATGATGTAACTCTTTGCGCGGGCGCGCTTTTATCTAATGAATGACATTGTGTTTCTATAACTGTTGCGCGGCTGCGCTTATTAAATAGTATGTTTGCTTATTTTCCCGTTACAATTATTGCACTGTTGTTGGAAACTTTGGTTAAGTTAGTGCGAATAAATGTAAGTGCGGCTCTTGTGTGAGTGTAATTGTTTGGTGTCGCGCTATGTTCGCGGAGGACCTATGAGGCGTCACTCAAGAGCTCGTAAGCCACTGGAGTGTTTTCGTGCTAATCAGAAGTTTAACATGCATTTGTAACGAAATAAGTCGGATAGTGATAAAAGAGCATGTCGTATGCTTTCATTGATTACGTAGGCGCTTAGGCCGAGATACATTGCTTTTAACGTAAAAGGCGTGTAGCCAACATAGGAAAGTAAAGGGCACGTAGCCGACATTAGTGGATAAAGGCGCAGGGCCTAGAATAGTCATATATAGCATTTGCGCAGTTGTTGCGCATTCCACGTGCGCGGGATGATGTGTCCGTCCGGGGTGCGCAATTTGTAAGCCCCTTTTCCTAGCACTTCGTGAACCAAGTATGGGCCTTCCCATTTGGGTGCTAGTTTCCCTGGGCGTTCGGCGTTTGAGGCTTCGTTGTCTCGAAAGACGTATTCCCCTGGAGTGAAGGTACAGACGCGGACTCGCGCGTTGTAGTACCTCTCCAGTTGTGTTTTGTACTTGGCTTCTTTGATTCGCGCGATTTCGCGCCTTTCCTCTAGCAGATCCAAGTCAAGACGACGCTCTGCCTCATTGTCGATTGCGTTGACTGCTGTCAAACGCGGAGAGGGCAGGCCAACTTCTGCCGGGATAACCGCTTCGGAGCCATAGACTAGGCTAAAAGGGGTTTCGCCGGTACTTGTTTTCGGCATGGTTCGGTGAGCCCACAAGATACTCGGGAGCTCATCCACCCAGCCTCTTCGCTTTGTGCCCAGTCGGGCCTTAATCCCCTCGACAATACACTTGTTTACACTTTCAACCTGCCCGTTGCCTTGAGGATGCGCAACGGAGGAGAAAGTGTGTTCGATTTTCATCTCCTTCATCCAGTTCTGGAGGTCTTCAGACGCAAAGTTGGTGCCGTTGTCAGTTACAATCTTGAGTGGGAGCCCAAATCTGCAGATGATGTGTTCCCAAATGAACTTACGCACCATCATGGCTGTAGTTGAAGCAAGGGCTTTGGCCTCCACCCATTTTGTGAAGTAATCGACGGCCACTATTATAAACTTGACGGCGCCGGGAGCGTCTGGGAAGGGTCCTACCATGTCAATTCCCCACTGCTGAAAAGGCCAAGCAGTGGATACGGGGATCAGGTCGTTCTTGGGGCGCAGGGTTTTCGGAGAGTGCCGCTGACAGGAGTCGCACTTGCGCAGCTCCTTCAGGGCATCAACATGCATCCCTGGACAGTAATATCCAGCGTTCATAATCTTCGCAACAACCATGCGTGGTCCCGCATGGATGCCGCAGATTCCTTCGTGAATCTCCCTTATCAGATAATTCGCATCTTGGGGGTCCACGCAGCGCATTAGTGGCCCCAAGAAGGACTTGCGGTATAAGATACCACCATTCATTTCGTACTGCAGAGCTTTGTTCTGAATCTTTCTTGCCTCTGCCTTATTTTCTGGGAGTATTCTTTCTTTCAAGTACTGAATGATAGGGGTCATCCAGGATGGCTTCCCTATCTCGATCACATTGACTTGTCGTAACAAGACTAAAGGGTTCTTGAGTACCTCAATCCTTACATCTTTGGCAAGATGTTGGAAGGACGTTGAAGCAAGCTTGCTCAAAGCGTCAGCTGGTTTGTTTTCAGAGCGATTGATGTGGATGACCTTGTGAGACTTGAACTGTTGAAGCAATTCTTTTGCTTGTTCCAGATATAGGGCCATGACTTCACCCTTTGCATCGTATATACCGTTGACTTGGCTGGCTATCAAGAGTGAATCCACATGTGCTTGTAGATTTTTAGCTCCCATTTTGATGGCGAGGCGCAAGCCTGCCAGAAATGCCTCGTATTCCGCCTCGTTGTTGGTGTTTTTAAAATCCAACTTGATGGCGTAAGTGAATTCATGGTTTTCAGGGCTTACTAGGCGCAATCCAGCTCCCGCGCCGTCCTCATTTGAGGCCCCATCCGTATAAAGCATCCAAGTCTCATTTGTCGTGTCTTTTTCGGGAGTCTCCACTAGCTCACAATCTTTGATTTTCTCAACTGGGACTTCTGTGATGAAGTCCGCTAGAACCTGACCCTTGATGGCTAGGCGTGGCCGGTACAGAATGTTGTGGCCTCCCAGCTCAATGGCCCATTTTGCTAACTGCCCGGATGTTTCTGGTTTTTGAAGTATCATGCCGATATGGAAATTGGTAAGTACTGTGATCACATGCCCTGTAAAATATCTGCGCAGCCTTCGGGAGGCGTGTAACAACGCAAGCACCAATTTTTCCATCGTGGAATATCTTGTTTCCGGGTCAGTGAGTACCCTGCTGACGTAATAAATTGGAGTTTGAACTCCATTTCTTTCCACCAGTAATACCGATCCTACTGCCTTATCTGAAGAAGATAAGTACAGTATGAGTGGTTCTTTTTCAAACGGTGCAGTCAGGGTAGGGAGCTCGATCAAACATTCTTTCATTTGCTGAAAAGCCTTTTCTGCTTCAGGGGTCCATCTGAACTCTTGCTTCTTGACACAGTTGCGCAGCGTGCTGATAAAAGGGTATGACTTTGCGGCGTGATTTGATAAAAAGCGGTTAAGCGCGGCGAGGCGGCCGGCTAGCCGTTGCATCTCTTTGATTGTACACGGCGATGGCATTCGCTCTATGGCCTGGACTTTTTCCGGATTCACTTTGAAGCTGCCGTTTGTGACTATGAAGCCTAAGAACTTCCCCTCTTCCATGCCAAAAGAACATTTGGCTGGATTCAACTTCATATTTACGCTGCGCAATGAATTGAATGTTTTTTCGATGTCTTTCAACATTTGGTCCTCTTCGGGACTTTTGACCACTAGATCATCGATGTAAACTTCAATATGCTTTCCGATGTCACCGGCGAAGGTCTTGTCCATTAATCGCTGGTATGTGGCGCCAGCGTTTTTCAGGCCGAATGGCATCTTCGTATAGCAAAAAATCCCCAGATCAGTGCGAAAAGCCGTCTTGTCTTCATCCTCGAGCTTCATTTGAACTTGATGGTACCCCTTGTAGCAATCCAAGAAGCACTTCCATCTGTATGGCGCGAGAGAGTCTATTTTTTTGTCGATCTCAGGCAAAGAGTAACAGTCCTTAGGGCATGCCTTGTTGAGATCGGTATAGTCCACACACATTCGCCATCCACCACTAGACTTCTCTACCATTACGGGGTTCGCAACCCAACTTTGATAACGTACTTCTCGCAGGATGCCGGCCTTAAGTAACTCGCATACTTGCTCATTCATTGCTTTCGTTTTGTCTGCCCCTAAGCTGCGCCTTCTTTGGACTTTCGGCTCAACCGAGGGGTAGGTATTTAAACAGTGCTCTGTGATGTCGCGTGGGACTCCGGTCATGTCGGCCGGGGTCTAGGCGAAAATATCCATGTTCTTGAATAGGAGCTGCTTGAGACGAGTTCTGGTGTTTGGTGAGATAGCGTGGCCTATCGTCACCGTTTGCTCCGGATATTTGCGATTTAAAACCCATTTTTCGGGCTCGGTCGCTGAAACCTTCACCGCTTTTGTTGGGCGCATCTCTTCTATTGACATCACTTCCTTTTTTGTATAAACGATTGCCACCCCCGTCTTGGTTGGGAAACCAATCGCTGAGTGGGGGGTGGAAGTTATCATATTCAGCTCACCTTGCGTCTCTCTCCCGATCATCACATCATGTCTTGACTTAACAGGCATCACCATGAAGTTAACGTTTGTTGTTCTTGAATGCTTCCCGTCAGAGAGTGTGACGGGGAAGCTAATTTGGCCTAGCGGGAAGACCATTTCATTGCAGAACCCAGACAGTGGGTAGTCAACTGGTTCAAGTCTCGCTTTGTCTTCGTCGTCGAACTGGTTAAAGCATTGTTCATAGATGATGTCTGCTGTACTCCCCGGGTCAATGAAGACGTATTCAGTTTCATAATGGCCGATGATACCGGTGATGACGATGGGTCGTGTGGCTCGGGGACCCCCGCGCACCACTGGGAAAATAACTTGTTGTTCTTGCCATGAAGGCTCATAAGGTCTCTTGCCTTTTTCTCTCGCGCTATACCTTGGTCTATTGACCATGTGTGTCTCCAGGCGTCGAACTTTCTTGTGATTTACCTCATGAAAAGGAAAGAAACAATTTTTTTTTAGAGAAGCATTGGGATTCAAGGGTTTATGAGTCAAAGTTAACATTCAGATTCAGATTCAGAAAGCAGATGATTTGTACGTGGTTTATTTTCTTTAATCTATTAGAACGATCCTTGTTTTGTCACGTACATGCGTTTAATTCCCAACATCCTTGTTTTGTCACGTACATTTCGTAAGAAACTTTTCATGCACTGAACCTTCAGTTGAAGGAATGTTGGTTCAATACCAACTCTTCTTTAGTAGTGTTTGTTTGAGAACCTGATTCAGATACACAAATTCATCACCGGTTTCTACAGCACAAACACATACACAGTTAGGGTTTAGAATGTTTGAAGTATTCGGATTTTGTTGGTTTGTCGGGTTCTATAACTACAATCCTTCCTACATTATTGAAAATTACTATATCACAAAGATTTGTTGAAAACCCAACTCTCTCTATAGATATGACTGAGAGTGAGGGTAACTCTGTTATATACATCAACAAATGATTGGTTCAATACCAATTCATCTTTATTGATCTTCATATTCTTGGTTAAATACCAATTCATCTTTATTGATCTTCGTATTCTTGGTTCAATACCAACTCATCTTTATATGGGAGTATGTTGATATAGGAGAGGAGATGCAAAACAAGGATCGTTCTAATAGATTAAAGAGAATAAACCATTTTTTACCCATAGTATACGGGCCGTATACTATTATACGGCCCGTATACACCATATGAAAAAAATTTACCAGATCGTATACAATGTATACGATGATCGTATACGGACCGTATACTATTATACGACCCGTATACTATGGTTAAAAGATGGTTAAAAATGGTTCATTCTCTTTAATCTATTTAGAACGATCCTTGTTTTGAGAACCTGATTCAGATTTAAACAATGCACGACATGTCTGTAAAAAATACAACTGATTACTCGGTCGAATAATAGCCAATAATCCGTTCATTATCTGTTGTTGTCTAAACAATATGACACGCAATGAATTTGACAACCGGTCAAATCACACACTATAAAGTGTAAACTTATCGTGTGTTGTAGTTTGGAAAGATGACCGAATAGAGATCTGAATCAGGCGTGCATTGTTTAAATCTGAATCAGGTTCTCAAACAAACACTACTAAAGATGATCCAAATCAGGTTGTTAATTATAATGAAGCAATGAAGATTGAATATGCAACCCTAGACCATGGTTTCAGACTCTCTCCCCCTCCTTTTCTCTCTCTGACAACCCTAGACCCAAAACCACCGCAATCCACAACGATTATCTCTCTCCAAGCATCTCTTATTTCTACTCTTTCTTTCTCCTCTCAGAAAACTCTAACTCATCCCTTCACTCATTCCCATCACCGGCTTGACCCGTGCCTCTACCTGTTGTCGCCGTCTACCACCACCTATTTTCTCATAACTCACTCACCACCTCCCCTTTGTAAGTTGCGGCTGTGACACGAGGGTTGTTGCATCGGGAACGAAGGAGGAGACTCAATTGTCGCTGCACTGTTCTCGTTGTGGTCGGCGTATACCAACGGTTCTGCGAAAAAAAAACATCATTTGTTCATCATTGTTCTTGAAGATGAAGATGAAGAAATGAGGGTTTATTCTCTTTAATCTATTAGAACGATCCTTGTTTTGAGAACCTGATTCTGATTTAAACAATGCACGACATGTCTGTTAGTGGTTTCTGTAACCAATTGGGAACCACATATTTGCTTCAAGATTTACGTCTGATGTCTAAGTTTGATCACATTTGACTTCATCTACATGTGTTTTGAAATAGGCTTTGTTCTTCAGGTTTTGGATCGTTCTAATAGATTAAAGAGAATAAACCATTTTTTACCCTAAGAATACGGGCTGTATACTATTATATGGCCCGTATACACCATGTGAAAAAAATACCAGATCATTTTTTACCCTGTTAATATGGGTCGTATACTATTATACGGCCGTATACAGCATGTGTAAAAAATTTACTAGATCGTATACAATGTATACGATGATTGTATACGGGCCGTATAATATTATAGGACCCGTATACTATGGGTATAAAATGGTTTATTCTCTTTAATCTATTAGAACGATCCTTGTTTTGAGAAGCCTGATTCTGATTTAAACAATTCAATTATTCCTCTCAATTGAATAGACATACACTTGCTTCATAGGACTCATTTGAATCGTCTCGGAAGTACTGAACAACAGAAATAAAAGCTTCGGTTTCATCAACCGGCTTTGAACGAGTCTAGAACACTCGTAATCCTCAACCGGCTTTGAAACCGGACGGAATCTACGAAGAAATTGTTGGAATTTGTGGATTTCGGTTGGTTCAGAAACTTAACAAGAGAAGCAACTAAAAAAGTGGTGAACGGTATTTAACGTACACACCGCATTCGAAGATCCTTGCATTAGACACAATTTGTTGGAATTTGTGGATATCGGTTGGTTCAAATCTCTATTCGGTCATCTTTCCTCTCAATTGAATAGACAGACACTTGCTTCATAGGACTCACTTGAATCGTCTCGGAAGTACTGAATCAACAGAAGGATGAATCAACAGGCATGCCTTGAAGTACTGAATCAACAGAAATAACTGAGAACCTGATTCTGATTTAAACAATGCACGACATGTCTGTAAAAAAATACAACTGATTACTCGGTCGAATAATGGCCAATAAGAAACAAATCATTAAAAATACAACTGTTTACTCGCCATTCTCTTGCACTTTAAACTATCTTGGTTCGGTTTAGTTATTTTCCGACTGTTTCAGTTATGATTCAATAAATAATATCTGATTGAGAAGCACTAAAATGGTTGCGGTTGTCCAATTCCAGATCAGTAATGTAAGGAGAAGCGTTGAGATAACGGGCATCCATCGAATACATCTTTCAAACTTTCAAAATTCAAATCAAACTAACACAAAGTATCTCGATATGGTTGGTGTAAAAGCTCACATTTTACTACATTGACCATGTCTTTTGACAAATCATCTGCTTCCTGAATCTGAAAGTTAACTAGACCCCTCAAGTTGTCATTCATAACAACTAAGCGTCTGGAGAAGAGTATGTTGATATAGGAGAGTTGATGCAATTTTCCAAGCATTTTAATGAAGCAATGAAGACTGAATATGCAAACCGCATCCGTTTTGTATACGGAAACAGTGGCTATGGGAAATACAAACCCGACACGTCTTTTGTGATGATTCGAAACATTCTGTTGGTGCATGTTTGTGACAACAGCTTAGATTTGGTCTTTGGATATCTTGTAATTAGATAAACGATAAACAGTTAGCGGGTTTAGCTTTGTATTAGTGAGATAATAGAGTTTGGGCTAAACAAAACCCACATTGGGTGATGGGGGACGATTTGGGCCTAGCCCATGTAGCAAACCCAGCCTAATGTTGCAACCTTGTGTTATATAAACAAGGTTAGGCTTTAGGGTTTAGGTTAATAAGCCAAAACAGTGTGTGAGAGCAAATTCGTGAGAGTGCTTAGGCTTGGACGAATTTAGAGTTGGTTAGGGATCTTGATTGATTGTAATCGATTTGATAGATAATCAATAAAGATCCGGTTTAAAAGTGATTGCTGTTCTTCTACTTGTTTCTGTGATATTCTGATCAAGAGGATTCCGCACTCTTGATTGGAAAGACAATTCTGTTGAAGATCCATACGAATAGGGGACCTACAATTGGTATCAGAGCATTAGGCTCTTGAAGGCTCGGTTCAGAATTGTGTCTGCAGAAACAGGGAGATTTTCGAATTTTTGAAATCTGATAAAATTAGGGTTTCGAAAATTTTTGTGTGTTTGATAAAATTTTCGAAATTTTTGGCTGTGTTGATCTTCTGGTTTGTTTGTGTTTAATCAGTTTGTTTGTTGAGTTTTGCTGATTTGCAGGTTTTCGGGACGATTTCTGTTGGATTTTGACGAGTATTTGGCTGGAATTCGAAGACTGTTCTTCGTGTTCATCATATTGTTTTCGAAAATTTACTGATATTTTGCCTTGTGATTCTGCAGGAAAGTGTTAGGCGAATCAGAAAAATCTTCAGAATTTTGAACAGATTGAGTTTCCAAGATTACTGGGCGATTTTAACAATTTCGCAGACTGATCAGCGAATTTGAGACATCATATCTCGGTGAACGGCGAAGTAAAATCCAAAGGTGACTTTGGTAACCGCATAATTTTCCTCAGCGAAATTATTACGGTTTTCGGCGACTTTACAGGTCGTCGTAATCGCGAAATTGACCGGCGAAATTAAGCAGTATAACCAGCGAATTTAAACAGACCAGCGAAATTAACAGAAAACCAGCGAAATTAACAGAAAACCAGCGAAATTAAGTGAGACCAGCGAATTAACAGGGTGGAATTTTTGTTGGCAAGCGTCGATAAAATTTCAGTGTTTTGCAAATAGAAATTGATCTGTAGCCCGTTAGACAGAACCGTTTGGACCGTTGAATTCCTTGGATTTTTAGGGTTAAAAAAAAAAAGAAAAAAAAAGACTCTGGAAAATCCTGAATACGGTTTTTGACATTATATATCATTGGATTTGTCTTTTCGAGACAATTCTAAAGGTGTAATTTGGTAACCACTGTTTTCGGAGATATTTTGTACGGTTTTAACAGTCTGTTACGTTAAAATGTCAAACATGATGAATTTGAAAGCACCTAAGATGATGAAGGTGGAGAATTATCTTACATGGAATGACAACTTCAAATCCTTCATTGAATCTTAGGATGCTCGCATGTGGATCTGTATTGAAGATGGGTACATAAACCCAACACACGATTTTGAGGGCAGACCACGTAGAACAGACTATGTGAACATGAAAGAGGATGATAAAAGGAAGTATGACGCTGAAAAGAGAGCATTGGCTGCAATTAAAATGTCCTTACCTGATAGCATCAAGCATACCTTCAACAAGTACACTAATTCAAAGGATATGTGGGATGCATTACAAAAGCGATATCAGGGAAATGAGAGTGCCACTCAGGCATTCATGGCAGAGATAGTGCCAGTTGATGAGGCTGAAACTATTGTGAGTGATGCTGAATCTGAAGTGAAAAATGCTGAAGCTCAAGTGAAGAATGCTGAAGCAAAAGTGGATGCTGAAGTAGAGAAAGAAAGTGAAGCTGAACAGGTTGTTGCTGATGAAAATACAGAAGTTCATGAGGAAAAGGTACAATCTAATTCTATATGTTTGAAATGTCGTGAACTACAGGGTGAGGTTGACAGGTTGTCAACACAAAACCAAAGTCTGGTAAGTGAGATGTCTAACATAAAAGAAGCAAACTTTTTTGCTAAAAGAAATGAATCTACATACTTGAAGAAGATAAGAGGTTATGAAGCTGAAATTGAAGCTTTAACTTGCAAATTGAATGAAAAACTTCAAGTCATAGACTTAGCTCATGACATGATGGCTGAGAAAACAAAAGAGATTTCTGAAAAATGCAATGAGTTGTCAGATGCACAACTTAAAATTGTTGAACTTGAAAAGAAATTGAGTCAGTTAAGAGATTCGTCTTTTGTAATGAAACACATGATGGGTGGGTTAAAGAAGAGTAATGACAAGACCAGTGTGGGCTTCCAGGGCTTTAATGAAGTTCCACCTCCTCTTAGTCATGACTATTCATTCCTGCCTAGTGAAGATGAGCTAGCAAACGTTATGGCATCTGCACCAAGTAGTTTCGGATCCACATCAAGTCAAGGTGATGGATCTGAGAGTGATGATACTAAGAAAAACAATAACAGGGAACCTTTGAAAAAGAAAAATTCACCGCCTAAGAATAAAAATCAAGCTTTTGTTAAAAAGATTAATTTTGTTCAAGGTAGTGATATGAAAAATGAAACAACTGTTATTGAAAATGAATCAAATGTAGAGTTTGCTAAAAACAAGAACATAGAAAAATCTGAAATCAAGCAAACTGAACAAGGTTCATCTAAGGGATCATCACCATCTGTTAAGGGATCTACCTCAGAGACTCCAACTAAGAAGTCTTTGAAAAGGATATCGTGCTTCAAATGTCACACCAAGGGACATGTAGCTAGCTGCTGTCCTAACAAAAAGAATGAAGCACAAGTTAGTGAGAGAAAGAGAGAGAAGTCACCAGAGAAGAGTGGTGATAAACAGGAGAAGGAGTCCAACTCTCCAAAGAAATCTGCTCCTAAGCAACCAGAGAATGTTGCTGTTGGTGAAGATAAGGCTGAAAAAGGAACTCCACAAGTTCCTCGTTTTAAAAGAAATCAACCAAGATTTCAGCCTAGATATCCACCAGGCAGATACGAGAGACCTAGAAGCAGTTCACCTAGAATGAACAATTTTAATGGAAATACTAATAATTTCAGAAGTCAAGGTCAATATCAAAATCGATACCAAAATAATGGTTGTCGAAATTTTTATAACAATGGCTTTAGAAATTATAACAATCAAGCTTCTTGGAATCAAAATTCGAGGTACCAAAATCAAATTCCATCAACAGGTCTGAGATCCAAGACTCCAATTAGGAGTAATGGATATTGGATGGATGTTTCAGTGGTTGGTGAATTTGGACGACCCAAGACCATTAAGGCTTGGGTCCCCCAATCTAACTAATTTCTTAGTTGGTGTGTGCAGGAGCTGCTAAGGAGGATTATCAACTTATGTTGATAGTGGCTGCTTCAGGCACATGAGGGGGGATGTGAGATTGTTGATATATTTATATTGATTGATTTAAATTGAAGTTCAAAGTGCTGATTCGACACACTAGATAACCTGGCAGATCTTTACACTAAAGCTTTTGATCGAGCTCGCTTTGAACACTTAGTCGAACTCAACGGGATGAGGAATCCTGAATAACTGGCTTTTCATAAGAATTTTGTAAATAGTTTACTGTTTTTCTTAAAAAATCAAAAATACAAAAACATTGAAAAATCAAAAACTTATAAAAAAAATAGAAAATCAAAAATGAGTTTTCACTGTGTGAAAAAGAAGAAATGATAGTACATCAGCAAGTTAGACTGTCACACTCGAACTGAATCAAAATGCTTAAGTGTGATAGTAGCTTCATCATATGATATACTAGTAGGCAAAAAGCATGAAATAATCAACTTACCAATGTGATATAAATTTAAATGAACTGTGTATGAGTGGGGAACACATCAGTGGTGTATGGTTTAATGACCTTAAATATTGCGTTGATAGATTGCCAAAATCTGAAGTTTTGGGTCTTTATACTGTTATTTCATCTGGGGATATCTTGGCTGTCTTTCTGTTCAGAACTAAAATTGTACATGACCCCAGGAAAGAAAGTCACTTGGAATTAGCACATTTCTATTTGAATGTCTGTATGTTATCCCGATACACACAATTTTGATCTGATTCTGAAATCTTCTCTGAAAAAAGTCGTGTACCTCCTCTGCTGCATCCAGATATATGCTGACCTGGAGGTGCTAGGCAACGACAGCTTCTGCTGCATCCAGATACATGCTGACCTAGCTGTACGTTGTCGCGCTATAGATCTAATACACCCGAAAGAGGCCCTCTAGTGCCCAAAAGAAACCCAAGAAACCTATATCAAACTGAGAAAAACTCATTTGATCTGTATATTATACCATCTCTCCTAAAGATCTATTCTGTTCTCTTCTCAACCTATTCCCAGTTAAGATTTCAGAAATCTGGATTGGACTTGTGAAATATGTGGTAGGGAAGATACTTGCATGATAGAGTGTGTTGTTTATATTTCCAGGATTTGATTAGTATTTATTTGGGTGTTCATTGTTAAGCAATTAAAACATGATAAAACAGATTATATGCAGAACTAGACACTGTCAGGATATCTTAAAGGATGACATCAGTATACTCACCTACTACGATGAATCTTTGTGCATACCTTGATCGCGGGGGTATATCCTGAAGTGGGACACACTAATATATCAGAAATAAAATTACCTCAACGTATCATACGGTAATGGTACTTGAAATGTTCATGCATTTTGTTTAAGTGGACAAACATACTGGTAATCGTCTTGGACTGCTTTTCACTAAAAATTAAATAAAGAATTATCTAATAGTGTGAAACAGTTTGATTGTGCTGATATGATCTTCTTACCAGTGATTCTCACAAAAATAGAGTGTTTATTGCTTTTGTTATTTACTTGCTTTCAGAAAATATAAAAATCCAAAAATAGTGTCTTTTTCTGTTTAAAATTCTTAATGTACGGAAAACTGTTATTCTTGGAGGAATTGTTACTGATAGGGGGAGACGGTGTTAGAAAGTGAGTTCAAAATTTTAAATCATGCGGGTTATAGGGTGTGTGATTAAAAAGTTTTGCGTGTTGGTGATAAATTGGAAAATGCTTAATCTGTGATACAGTTTAACTCTCTTGAATAATAATAATTTGTTTACCTTATGTTGAACAATTCTTATGGTTTCTCGAGATGTTTGTTTTATAGTAAACAGATTGAAGCAGTGTGTTGCTGAGAAGTTGCTGTGTTGCTGAGAAGTTGCTGTGAAGAGATGAGAGTTTGATTGGATGCATGGTAGAACCTCCTTTCTACATTGCAGACAAAAATGAAGAGTTTGAAGATTGCTATACAAATGCTGAACTGGAGTTTACTCAAACGCTAAAGTTTTTGAAGATTTGGTGATTGGATGCATCAGCTTAGGGGGAGTCTGTTGCTGACAGAAGTTGTTGAAGCTGAAGCTATCCAAAGACCAAAGACAGTGCAAGAATACATGAAGATTGCAAGAAGACTGAAGACAAAGTTATTTTATGAAGCTATTGTCAAGGGGGAGTTTGTTGGTGCATGTTTGTGACAACAGCTTAGATTTGGTCTTTGGATATCTTGTAATTAGATAAACGATAAACAGTTAGCGGGTTTAGCTTTGTATTAGTGAGATAATAGAGTTTGGGCTAAACAAAACCCACATTGGGTGATGGGGGACGATTTGGGCCTAGCCCATGTAGCAAACCCAGCCTAATGTTGCAACCTTGTGTTATATAAACAAGGTTAGGCTTTAGGGTTTAGGTTAATAAGCCAAAACAGTGTGTGAGAGCAAATTCGTGAGAGTGCTTAGGCTTGGACGAATTTAGAGTTGGTTAGGGATCTTGATTGATTGTAATCGATTTGATAGATAATCAATAAAGATCCGGTTTGAAAGTGATTGCTGTTCTTCTACTTGTTTCTGTGATATTCTGATCAAGAGGATTCCGCACTCTTGATTGGAAAGACAATTCTGTTGAAGATCCATACGAATAGGGGACCTACACATTCTGAATAACTAGCAGAAGAACCCGACACGCCTTCTGCTAGTTACTCTTTTCTTCGATTTCAACAAATCTTTCAAGACCATTCACCTCTTTCAACCTACCAAAACACCGTAAACCCTTTCTTTTAATCTATTAGAACGATCCTTGTTTTGTCACGTACATGCGTTTAATTCTCAAACATCAGCAACCATTTTTCCTTTTCCTTAAATTTCGAGAACATTCTCCCTAACATGAGAAACGAAAGAGATTTCGAGCAGTTGGTCGATGACATGATAGATAAAGATCTTGACACGATCATACCCATTTTCAAGTTTTAGACTAGATAGAAGACGTGTCGGGTTCTTCTGCTAGTGGTTTCTGTAACCAATTGAGAACCACATATTTGCTTCAAGATTTACGTCTAATGTCCAAGTTTGATCACATTTGACTTCATCTACATGTGTTTTGAAATAGGCTTTGTTCTTGGTTTAATGAAGTTACACGTAACATCTAGTTATATTCAGATTTAAACAATGCACGCCTCAACTGAGATAACGGACATCCATCAAGCTCAAAAAGAAAACTTGTGTTTCCCATAGTCACAAACGATTGCGGTTTGTATTTCGCATAGCCACTGTTTCCGTAGTAAAAAACGATTGAAGGAAAAGGAAAATATTTGTTGAAATCGAAGAAAAAAGTAAAAAAGATGACAGCTTATTAAAAGTAGCAATCACCTTCAATCATTTCCTGGTCAAATCACACAATATAAAGTTTAAAGTTATCGTGTGTTGTAGTTTGGAAAGATGACCGAATAGAGATCTGAATAACAAACTGTGGAGAACTTGTTTCTGTCGGGTTCTTCTGCTAGTTATTCGGAATGTTTCGGATCATCATAGAAGACCTGTCGGGTTCTTCTGCTAGTGGTTTCTGTAACCAATCTATAATCACCATTGGTGGTTTCTGTACCCATCCCCGCCGATAACTAGCAAAATCGATAAATAACTAACACGAAGATCTCTGCGATCGCTAAGGTTTTCATCAACGGACTGATCGGTAACATTACTCTACTTGTGCTCCGATTTATGCGGCGTGTTCCGATCAACGTTTATCGACATTGTTAAAGGTGATGAAGAGTTTAGAAACCCTAAAATGATTGTGTTTTTACTGGAAAAAATATCATTATACAGTTATACGGCCCATATACATTTGGTTACATCAAAAACCTCACAAAAATAAATCCATTGAGCCGTATACGTTTTACAAATCGTATACATATGTAGACGGCTCATATAACTATATACGGGCCGTATATAGTAAAATTAAAAAAAACATTCCCTGCGTATTTTCATATTCAAAAACATTCTATACGGGCCGTATAACTGTATATGTCCCGTATACAATAGGGGGTGTGAAAATAAGATATAGGGGGTGTTAAAATAAGGAGGGCCTAATAATAATAATAATAATAATAATAATAATAATAATAATAATAATAATAATAATAATAATAATAATAATAATAATAATAATAATAATAATAATAATAATAATATGTATTGGGTAGGATGATTGTTGCGACAAACGAACCCAGGACCCCTCCATGTGATTTACAACTTTTTTAAATCACATACAATTTTTGATTCAGTGTCCTGTTCGTTTTCCATGCCCTTTATTGCCTTTAACATCTTGGATTTTTATATTAAAACAAAATACATTAAAGTTGTGATGCACAAAAAAACAAAATAACGAAGACATCTATCTTGACAAGGCAAAATAGTATGATAAACACTTTATATAACACGGCTTTTCTTGGTATAAAAATAACATCCTATTTAATATACAAATTTAATAAAAACTAGAATTAAGCACTACCGTGTTGCGGCGGGGGCAAAACTATGCCAAATAGCCTCAATGCCACACCGCTGGTAGTAGGGGTGCAAACGAGCCGAGCCCGAGCTCGAGCTCGTTTAACATATGAAAGCTCGAGCTCGAGCTCGGCTCGAAGGTACTTTTTCAAGCTCGAGCTCGGCTCGGGCTCGACTCATTTAATATTTATTAATTAATTTGTATTAATTATAAATATTATTATACATATAATTTAGTGATTTTTTTATATTTATATAAATGGTAATTATTATTATATAAATATATGTTTAATATATTAATAAAAAATATATAAACAGAAAGCTCGTTTAGGCTCGCGAGCCGGCTCGAGCTCGATAAGCGAAGCTCGGGCTCGGGCTCGTTTACTAAACGAGCTTGTTTTTAGGCTCGGGCTCGAGCTCGTTTAAGCTCGTTTAAGCTCGGCTCGTTCGAGCTTTTTATCGAGCCGAACTCGAGTAGCTCGCGAATAGCTCGGCTCGTTTGCACCCATAGCTGGTAGCGACCACAAAAACAGAAGTTGCGGCGTGTTAATGAGAAGAAATAAGACTGAAACATATAACATATAAAAAATAACTATGTCGATTTAGGACCCACGCGTTGTAACAAACTTGTTAAATGGAAAAACAGACGTAAAAACGTTGAACCACACACGCACGTTGCGCCGTATTAACTCGCAAAATAACGTAGAAAACAATAACTAAGTTGATGTAGGATCCGCCCGTTGCGACGAACTTGCCAACGGGGGAAAATAGACACATTGCGACATACCTGTCAAATGTGAAAAAATAAACCAAAAACGTTGAACCACACACGCCTGTTGCGACGTTTAACTCGCAAATTTTAGAACGAAACGTAAAATGAAAAACTTACGAAAGATAAAAAGTATGGGGACCAAAGTTGTAAATAAAAAAGTTTTGGGTTAGAATACAAAAGTTGAAAAGTTTTGGGTTAAAAGTAAAAAAATTAAGAGGGTTAAAATACAAAAGATGAAAAGCTTTAGGTTAAAAGTGAAAATCATAAATTTATTTTGGGTACAACAAGACAATGCAACAATTTGTTGCTAATTTATATTATGGAAATATTTTTTTATTGAATAAAAATTTACAATAACTTTTAGTATAAACAAAAAAGCTTGTAAGCTAATACGTTTTAAAGTTTCTTGAAAACAATTTATTATTACATTTACTAAACTACTATAAATCTAAGATTGTGAAGAAACACGGAACTAATTAAGGGGTTAATCAGTTTGGTTTATGTTTCAACCATGATGGTTAATCTTCTTGAAGGTTTCCTGAGCTCCTTTAATGACCGTAGTTATCTGCAAAACAGAACACCGTTACTCGTTAAAAGGGGAATGTGGGGGTTTCCCTCTTAACCGGGCTCCGGCGTGAGAATAAGCGACTGCTTTGGGGAGAGAATTTAAGTATTAAGTGAGAATAGAAGGAATGGAATGTTTAACCTGTGAAGTGAGCTCTCTATTTATAGCCGGAGAGGTGTAAGAGGGTGTGGGCTGATGGGCCTTGGGCCAGAAGGCGACAACCTGGAGGATATGCTCCTTGTCTCACTGGAGTCGACCGTTAGTGGCCTCTAGGAGCTTTATGGAGTTGGCGCAATGTGGTTGGAGCCACGTGTCACTGTTGTCGGCCTTGCTGCCCTTCTGCCATCAGCAGGTAAGTGGAGATCGTGGGGCAGTTGTCTCTGCCCTGTGATTCGTGCCACATAGGCGTCCTTAAGTACCTTTTGTCTCCTGCATGTCAGACGATCGTGGAGCACGATTGCGCAGGGTCAGAAGGACCCTGATTGGCTATTTTATTCTGCCACTTGTACCTTGTGTACTATCTGAAAAGGCCTTGCGCCATAGTCACGCATGATTCTTGCTGAGCACGTTACTACCTCGCGCGCGGCATGGGCTTTCAGATATTCCTTTCAAAATGCTAAGTGTTGCTAATTGGAGTTTTTTCTTATGTAGACCTCGCGCGGCTACCAGGCTTGCTACTGGCTTTGTTGTTAGCTTGTATGTGAAGTTTCTAATGAATTTGGGCGGGAAAAACCTCGAAATTTGAATTTCTGACAGGTTGGTGAAAAAGTCGCGGTTGGTGACGTTTGAGTTGACCTCTGACGGTTGTCATCAACTTGTCCCTGACGAATCGTATTTCCGTCAGAGAGTGAGGCCCACGCGCGCGTGGTAACCGTCACTCCGGGAAACCCGCCTTACGTGGCGTTTTCTGATTGACCTTGCTTGCGGCGACCTCGGCATGGTTACCCATCGCATTAAATGCGATGGGTATATATATCCGAAGAGACGAGAGGTTTTATCACTTTTCTCTTCTACTATTCCTTTATTTCCTCTCGAACTTCTTTGAATCTTCAAAGTTTGAAGAACACGGTTGCAGCAGGTCTTCAAGTTCTTGAAGAACATCGTAGCAGATTATCAAGCTTGTTTCTAGTATATTCGAGACCTTTGTTTATCTATCGATGGCTGAAGAACAACATGAAGATAATCCCGGAGAAGAAGGTCCTGTACCTGTTCTCCGGTGGGATTTAGGGCTTTTTGAACAGCTTTCACGTAGTTTCCGGTTCCCACCGGAGTGGGATGCCCGGTACCCCGGCCAGAACCAGACGGCCGCTGATGCACCACCGGGGTACATCACTTTGTTCGAAGACTTCTTTCATCAGGGCAACTTCCGGTTGCCGGCGACGAACTTCATGGCTCATATTCTTCAATATTATGGGTTCCATATATCTCAAATGAGCCCACCCGGAATGGTTCGGGTTCGACATTTCGAGTTCCTGTGTTGGGCTCATGGCATAGAGCCAACTGTTGATAGATTCCGGGTTTTCTACCAACTTCAGAGGAATATGGGTTTTTATTCCTTCGCCAGTCGAGGCACGGCGAAGAAGATACTTTTAAACCCTCCCAAGAGTTTCCATGACTGGAAACCTAAGTTTTTCTATTTCCGAGAGGAGGTAATTCCGATACCCATGACGTTTCGCGCCTGGACTGAAGCGATCGTGAAGGAAGACTTGGCGATCCCCAAGACTGAGGCTTGGTATCGGGAGCTTACTCCCACCCCAAACCGAGTGTTTGGGGAAAATGTCTTGGTGGCGGCGCGGATGAGCGATCAATGGCTGCCTGATAGCAAGGATGTTCCTGTCTTAATGATTGATAACAGAGGTTAGTAATTTCCTTGTTTTCACTGGTCTTTCGCAGCTTGCGTTTTATTCATATGATTTGTCGTGCAGAGGCGCGTTTGTATCAAGCTGCCTTCGCCACTTTTGGCGGTACCATGGACGTGCGCCCGCTTCAGGACGGAGAAGAATACTGGTATGACCAGATAAAGGTTAACTTTATGTACCTTGTTGCTGATGCGTTCGCCACGCCGCCTACCGCAACTGAAGGTGCGCATATACCTAACCCTCGTCCCTTGCGCTCTATCACTTCTGCTGGGAAAGAGGTTGTCTATCTTTCCAGCGAAGAGTCTGTGGGGTCCTCGACCGGGGAGTTAAGTTCCTGGTCTACCATCTTTGCAGGTGTGCTGCGCGACCTGGGTATCGACCCCGAAGAGAAGAAGAAGAAACCCCCTAAGAAGAAGAAAACGGTCGAGCCTGAGGTGACAAGCAAGAAGGGCGGGAGTAGCCGCGCAGCTGCTGGTGCTGGTGAAAAAGGTACTCTTCGGCTTCGTCAAAGTGACTTGAAAGATTATGTGATAATTAGTGATTCATTTGAAGGCTTGTCACGCGCAGGCGCGAAGAAGACTGGAGCTGGTGGTTCAGGGAGCGCAGGTTCTCGTAACCCGGATACTGGCGCTACCCCTTCCTCTATTGCGCATGGGGAAGAGGAAGAGGAAGAGGAAGAAGAAGAAGCTACTGAGAAGTTGATTAGCCGGAAAAGGGTTAGAAGCGAGACTACTGCTGGTGTGTCAGTGGCGTCGAAGGCTGGAGGAGCTCTCGTGCTTGGTAAACAGAGCAATTTGCGCTCCCTTTACCGGTTCTCTCCTGGTAAGTTTGTTTTTTAGTTCTTCCTTTTTTGTTGCTTTGTTTTCTTGATCCCTTGGTTTCTGTAGAGGGCAAGAAGAAGACCCCTGAGAAGGGTGTTGTGTTTACGGAGCCAGAGCCAAAGAGGCCAAAGATCACCGTTAAATCTTCCAAGGCTGCTGGTGCTGAGACTGCCAAGGACAAACATGTTGCTGAGGGAGATAAGGCGAAGGCTGTCGCAGAACAGAGGAAGGTTGATGAAGAGCGTAGGAGGAAGGCTGATGAGGATAAGAAGAAGAAAGCGGAGGAAGAGAAGAAGAGGAAAGCCGAGGAAGATAGGAAGGCTGAGGAGGCGAAGAGGAAGAAAGCCTCTGATATGGAGAAGGAGAAGCAAAAAGCTGTTGAAAAGCCTATTGATGATCCATTGAGGTATACGGTGCCGCTGCTATCACTATTCAAGAGAAAGCGCAGGGTCCGGAGGTTTTGAGCGTCGCGGGGTCTGCAAAGCCCCATCAAGAGAGACGAAAAGAACCTGAGGTTGAAAAACCTACCCCCCTACGCATACTGATATCCCCCATCGCTCTAAGGTGACTTCCACTGGGGGATCAGGTCCGTATGTTTCTAGTGGCGCGAGTTCTGGTGGTGCCGGGGGTTATAATCCACAAGCTATCGGGGCGAAGGATACTGTTGGTGATATCTACTATAAAAGTTATACCGAAGAGGAACGCGGTAATGCCCCCCATCGGGCTCCCTGGAGTTTGAGGCAAAAGGACACTTTTCAAGAGTTCGGCCCTTGCCGCGATTGGTTCTTCAACTCTTTCACTCCCGGAGAGGTTAACCGGCAGAGGGCGAAGACTCATGAAGCGCTATACCGTACTTATATGTTCGGGGAGGCGAATGCTCGCGCTGCTAACCAGGAGAATGTACGGGAGTGGCGAACTATGGTTAGGGAGCGGTCGGACTGGGAGAGGTACCGCGAGCGGATGCTGAAGCGCATTAGTGAATTTGAGAAGTCGAAATCTGCCCTTGATGAAGAGAGGGCCAGGCTTGAGGCTTATAAGAAGGCAGAAGACTGGGGGCGCGAGGGCCTGAAAAACAAGCTTCATGCTGCTGAACAGCAGCTGGCTAAGGAGAAAGCCGAATTCAAGCGCATATGCGAGAAGGACAATGAGCGCGCGGCCGCGGCTCGTAACAAGATTGTCCACCTTGAAGCCAAGATTGTGGAGTTGACGGCGGAGGTCGAGGGTGTGCAAGCTGCTAAGGCTGCTAAGGAACAGCTTGAGGTTTGTACAACTTATACCTTTTCCTTCTGTGCTTTGTTTGCAAAATATCCTAAGTCCTGTCCTTTTTAGGTTGAGCTTGCTGATGTGAAGTTGCAGCTGTCGGGCAAGGACAAGGATCTTCGAGCCAAGGATGTCGAGATCGCTGAGCTGAAACGTCGCCTGCGAGAGCAGGTTGACAAAAGTGAATCCTTGGAGATCGATCTGGAGGCTGAAAAGTCTAAGGCTGCCTCAGCTGAAGAGGCAAAGCTGAGGGCTGAGGAAGCGCGTGATGTTAGTACTGCGGCTCTTAATGTAGCGCAGACTAATTATGCTGAAGCTCAGGGTATCGTGGATACTCTCGCCTCTGATGCCGAGTGGCTGCGCGGCCGGGGAATAGTTCTGGTATATCTTAACTTTGGTTTTATTTACCAAGTTAGTTCCTTATTTGCTTATTATGATGCAGATGGCTAACTCGATTCTGAATACTGGCGAGCTGGACCAGACTGTTGCTGCTCTCATTGATGCTTCTCGCGCCGTTGGACATCGCGGAGGTTATATGGAGTGTGCGCAGCATGCCGCAGAAATGTTTGGACAAGAGTTTGATGCCAGTCATTGCTCGGTAACTGATGGAGCTGATGCCGAGTTGGCTCGAGCTGAAAATTCTTATAATCATTTAGCCTTACCTGTGATGGATTTGGTCTCGAAGGCTCTAGAACACGATGACTGGTGTGCACGTATGAAGGGCATTCTTGATCCACCAGAGCACGTAGAACTCTCTGACGAAGATGAAGCGGCGGGCAATGATGGTGGAAACGATGGTGATGACGGTAAGCCTGGCGACGATGGCGATAAAGGCGATAAGCACGATGGCAGTGGAGATGATGAATTTGAATAGGTTTGTCAACAGGCTTTGTGCCTTGTAAAAAATTCTAGTAGGTTTATGATGTAACTCTTTGCGCGGGCGCGCTTTTATCTAATGAATGACATTGTGTTTCTATAACTGTTGCGCGGCTGCGCTTATTAAATAGTATGTTTGCTTATTTTCCCGTTACAATTATTGCACTGTTGTTGGAAACTTTGGTTAAGTTAGTGCGAATAAATGTAAGTGCGGCTCTTGTGTGAGTGTAATTGTTTGGTGTCGCGCTATGTTCGCGGAGGACCTATGAGGCGTCACTCAAGAGCTCGTAAGCCACTGGAGTGTTTTCGTGCTAATCAGAAGTTTAACATGCATTTGTAACGAAATAAGTCGGATAGTGATAAAAGAGCATGTCGTATGCTTTCATTGATTACGTAGGCGCTTAGGCCGAGATACATTGCTTTTAACGTAAAAGGCGTGTAGCCAACATAGGAAAGTAAAGGGCGCGTAGCCGACATTAGTGGATAAAGGCGCAGGGCCTAGAATAGTCATATATAGCATTTGCGCAGTTGTTGCGCATTCCACGTGCGCGGGATGATGTGTCCGTCCGGGGTGCGCAATTTGTAAGCCCCTTTTCCTAGCACTTCGTGAACCAAGTATGGGCCTTCCCATTTGGGTGCTAGTTTCCCTGGGCGTTCGGCGTTTGAGGCTTCGTTGTCTCGAAAGACGTATTCCCCTGGAGTGAAGGTACAGACGCGGACTCGCGCGTTGTAGTACCTCTCCAGTTGTGTTTTGTACTTGGCTTCTTTGATTCGCGCGATTTCGCGCCTTTCCTCTAGCAGATCCAAGTCAAGACGACGCTCTGCCTCATTGTCGATTGCGTTGACTGCTGTCAAACGCGGAGAGGGCAGGCCAACTTCTGCCGGGATAACCGCTTCGGAGCCATAGACTAGGCTAAAAGGGGTTTCGCCGGTACTTGTTTTCGGCATGGTTCGGTGAGCCCACAAGATACTCGGGAGCTCATCCACCCAGCCTCTTCGCTTTGTGCCCAGTCGGGCCTTAATCCCCTCGACAATACACTTGTTTACACTTTCAACCTGCCCGTTGCCTTGAGGATGCGCAACGGAGGAGAAAGTGTGTTCGATTTTCATCTCCTTCATCCAGTTCTGGAGGTCTTCAGACGCAAAGTTGGTGCCGTTGTCAGTTACAATCTTGAGTGGGAGCCCAAATCTGCAGATGATGTGTTCCTAAATGAACTTACGCACCATCATGGCTGTAGTTGAAGCAAGGGCTTTGGCCTCCACCCATTTTGTGAAGTAATCGACGGCCACTATTATAAACTTGACGGCGCCGGGAGCGTCTGGGAAGGGTCCTACCATGTCAATTCCCCACTGCTGAAAAGGCCAAGCAGTGGATACGGGGATCAGGTTGTTCTTGGGGCGCAGGGTTTTCGGAGAGTGCCGCTGACAGGAGTCGCACTTGCGCAGCTCCTTCAGGGCATCAACATGCATCCCTGGACAGTAATATCCAGCGTTCATAATCTTCGCAACAACCATGCGTGGTCCCGCATGGATGCCGCAGATTCCTTCGTGAATCTCCCTTATCAGATAATTCGCATCTTGGGGGTCCACGCAGCGCATTAGTGGCCCCAAGAAGGACTTGCGGTATAAGATACCACCATTCATTTCGTACTGCAGAGCTTTGTTCTGAATCTTTCTTGCCTCTGCCTTATTTTCTGGGAGTATTCTTTCTTTCAAGTACTGAATGATAGGGGTCATCCAGGATGGCTTCCCTATCTCGATCACATTGACTTGTCGTAACAAGACTAAAGGGTTCTTGAGTACCTCAATCCTTACATCTTTGGCAAGATGTTGGAAGGACGTTGAAGCAAGCTTGCTCAAAGCGTCAGCTGGTTTGTTTTCAGAGCGATTGATGTGGATGACCTTGTGAGACTTGAACTGTTGAAGCAATTCTTTTGCTTGTTCCAGATATAGGGCCATGACTTCACCCTTTGCATCGTATATACCGTTGACTTGGCTGGCTATCAAGAGTGAATCCACATGTGCTTGTAGATTTTTAGCTCCCATTTTGATGGCGAGGCGCAAGCCTGCCAGAAATGCCTCGTATTCCGCCTCGTTGTTGGTGTTTTTAAAATCCAACTTGATGGCGTAAGTGAATTCATGGTTTTCAGGGCTTACTAGGCGCAATCCAGCTCCCGCGCCGTCCTCATTTGAGGCCCCATCCGTATAAAGCATCCAAGTCTCATTTGTCGTGTCTTTTTCGGGAGTCTCCACTAGCTCACAATCTTTGATTTTCTCAACTGGGACTTCTGTGATGAAGTCCGCTAGAACCTGACCCTTGATGGCTAGGCGTGGCCGGTACAGAATGTTGTGGCCTCCCAGCTCAATGGCCCATTTTGCTAACTGCCCGGATGTTTCTGGTTTTTGAAGTATCATGCCGATATGGAAATTGGTAAGTACTGTGATCACATGCCCTGTAAAATATCTGCGCAGCCTTCGGGAGGCGTGTAACAACGCAAGCACCAATTTTTCCATCGTGGAATATCTTGTTTCCGGGTCAGTGAGTACCCTGCTGACGTAATAAATTGGAGTTTGAACTCCATTTCTTTCCACCAGTAATACCGATCCTACTGCCTTATCTGAAGAAGATAAGTACAGTATGAGTGGTTCTTTTTCAAACGGTGCAGTCAGGGTAGGGAGCTCGATCAAACATTCTTTCATTTGCTGAAAAGCCTTTTCTGCTTCAGGGGTCCATCTGAACTCTTGCTTCTTGACACAGTTGCGCAGCGTGCTGATAAAAGGGTATGACTTTGCGGCGTGATTTGATAAAAAGCGGTTAAGCGCGGCGAGGCGGCCGGCTAGCCGTTGCATCTCTTTGATTGTACGCGGCGATGGCATTCGCTCTATGGCCTGGACTTTTTCCGGATTCACTTTGAAGCTGCCGTTTGTGACTATGAAGCCTAAGAACTTCCCCTCTTCCATGCCAAAAGAACATTTGGCTGGATTCAACTTCATATTTACGCTGCGCAATGAATTGAATGTTTTTTCGATGTCTTTCAACATTTGGTCCTCTTCGGGACTTTTGACCACTAGATCATCGATGTAAACTTCAATATGCTTTCCGATGTCACCGGCGAAGGTCTTGTCCATTAATCGCTGGTATGTGGCGCCAGCGTTTTTCAGGCCGAATGGCATCTTCGTATAGCAAAAAATCCCCAGATCAGTGCGAAAAGCCGTCTTGTCTTCATCCTCGAGCTTCATTTGAACTTGATGGTACCCCTTGTAGCAATCCAAGAAGCACTTCCATCTGTATGGCGCGAGAGAGTCTATTTTTTTGTCGATCTCAGGCAAAGAGTAACAGTCCTTAGGGCATGCCTTGTTGAGATCGGTATAGTCCACACACATTCGCCATCCACCACTAGACTTCTCTACCATTACGGGGTTCGCAACCCAACTTTGATAACGTACTTCTCGCAGGATGCCGGCCTTAAGTAACTCGCATACTTGCTCATTCATTGCTTTCGTTTTGTCTGCCCCTAAGCTGCGCCTTCTTTGGACTTTCGGCTCAACCGAGGGGTAGGTATTTAAACAGTGCTCTGTGATGTCGCGTGGGACTCCGGTCATGTCGGCCGGGGTCCAGGCGAAAATATCCATGTTCTTGAATAGGAGCTGCTTGAGACGAGTTCTGGTGTTTGGTGAGATAGCGTGGCCTATCGTCACCGTTTGCTCCGGATATTTGCGATTTAAAACCCATTTTTCGGGCTCGGTCGCTGAAACCTTCACCGCTTTTGTTGGGCGCATCTCTTCTGTTGACATCACTTCCTTTTTTGTATAAACGATTGCCACCCCCGTCTTGGTTGGGAAACCAATCGCTGAGTGGGGGGTGGAAGTTATCATATTCAGCTCACCTTGCGTCTCTCTCCCGATCATCACATCATGTCTTGACTTAACAGGCATCACCATGAAGTTAACGTTTGTTGTTCTTGAATGCTTCCCGTCAGAGAGTGTGACGGGGAAGCTAATTTGGCCTAGCGGGAAGACCATTTCATTGCAGAACCCAGACAGTAGGTAGTCAACTGGTTCAAGTCTCGCTTTGTCTTCGTCGTCGAACTGGTTAAAGCATTGTTCATAGATGATGTCTGCTGTACTCCCCGGGTCAATGAAGACGTATTCAGTTTCATAATGGCCGATGATACCGGTGATGACGATGGGTCGTGTGGCTCGGGGACCCCCGCGCACCACTGGGAAAATAACTTGCTGTTCTTGCCATGAAGGCTCATAAGGTCTCTTGCCTTTTTCTCTCGCGCTATACCTTGGTCTATTGACCATGTGTGTCTCCAGGCGTCGAACTTTCTTGTGATTTCCTTCATCGTGGCGATGGAGCTGTCGGGTTTCTTTGCGCACGTTTTTCACTAAGTGGCTCAGCTTTCCACTCTTTAGTGCTCTCTCGATCTCTTGACGCAAGCTGTAACAATCATCTGTTAAGTGGCCTGTATCCTTGTGGAAATCACAATACAGATTGGGGTCTTGCCCCTTTTTGTTCGTCATAGGCCTGGGAGCCTTAAAATCATGGTTCTCCGTCATTAGCACCTCTTTTGGTGTTTTTATGAGCGGAGTCCAATGCTTTTCACGATTATCATCTCGGACCGCCTTTCTATAGCCGATGCGATCAATAGTATCTCGCGCGTCTTCCTTATAGCGGGATCGTTCTTCGTAACGGGGTCGTTCGTTATAACCGCTAGAGTGGTTGGCCTTCCACCCAGGGTTCTTGCCTTTGTTGCGCCTGTTGTCGTCGCGCGAGTGACCCCCTTTAGAAAATCTATCTTCAGAACGATAGTTGTTGTTTCGTGCGAGTGACTCTTCAGTTTGCTCGACTATCTTCGCGGCTTCCATGAGTTTATCCCACTCCTTTGGCATTCCATCTTTCCCAGTGATGGTTCTAATCAGGCTATCACAGCGGATGGCTTTCTTGAAATGGCAGCGTATGAGTTGTTCACTCACGCCACCGATCTCCAAACATTCTTTGTTAAAGCGCGTAATGAAATCTTCCAAACCCTCGTTATCTCTTCGCCAGATATCTTCAACTTCAGCTGTGTCGCGCTGGTATCGCCTTTGTTGACTGAAGTGACTCAAAAACTGAGTCCTGAAATCTACCCATGATTTTATCTTTCCCGGAGGAAGGCTGTCGAACCAGGCGCGAGCAGCCCCCGTTAATGTTTGGATAAACAGATGACACCACATGGGCATGTTCCAACCTCCCATGAAGCCCACGCTAGTAAACACTCTGACGTGATCGTCGGGATCAGTCAATCCGTTAAACTTTCCGACAGTCGGAGGCAACTTTTCTCTCTTGAGCGGCGCTAGTGCTATCTTTGGGATGAACTTTGAATGCTCTATAGCTTCCTCTGGTCGATAGGCGAGGCGAAAGTCACGCTCTGCCTCTTCGGTATACCCAACGTGCTGCCTTGGTTTGTAGTACTCGTGATTTCTTTGCAAACGATTGAAGACCGAAGATTCGTCATCGTTCTCCCAGGTTGGATCATTCGGGTCAGTTTCTTCCCACTCATCGTTCATGTTGCGCGGCGTGAGCCGGCTATGAACTGGGCCTCTTTGGAAGTTTGACGGTTCGTCATAGTAGCTTTCTGTCTCCCCCCGTGTATCGCGCGTGTCCTGCACGCTTTGTCTTCGGGTAGGGGGAGGTCTGTTGGCTCTTCCTCGGATATTTTGCGGTCGTGGCATCTGGCGCGGCCCGTGACTTGGGCCGGTTGGTGTAACCAAGGAAGGTTCTGCCGTTAAAACTGCTTGTTGCGCGCTCAAGGATTGATATGCCGCGTTAATGGTGGCGAGTTGCTTGGCGTACCATGAGGCTGGGGTTTCGCCCTCTGGTAGCCCTAATAGCGCTGAGATATTCTGAGGTGGAGCTGGGTTCGAAGGTCCAGCACCGTTGTTTCCTGGGGTAGTTTGAGTGATGCGGATGAAGCTCCCGCGCGGACCCCCAGTGTTGGCTATCTCGATCTCGTCGATTTCTTCAACGTGTTGGGGTTAGATGTTTTGGTTATCCACCCCCAACGCTGCGTTAGGGTCTGCTCCAAGACGAACAAACTCGGGAATGATTCCTTGACCAGCCATGATCGAAGGAAGAAAAACAACGAAAACTCAGGAAAGAAGATGAGAGTGGTTTGTAGAAAAAACCGGTGGGCGCCAATGAAGAAACACGGAACTAATTAAGGGGTTAATCAGTTTGGTTTATGTTTCTACCATGATGGTTAAATCTTCTTGAAGGTTTCCTGAGCTCCTTTAATGACCGTAGTTATCTGCAAAACAGAACACCGTTACTCGTTAAGAGGGGAATGTGGGGGTTTCCCTCTTAACCGGGCTCCGGCGTGAGAATAAGCGACTGCTTTGGGGAGAGAATTTAAGTATTAAGTGAGAATAGAAGGAATGGAATGTTTAACCTGTGAAGTGAGCTCTCTATTTATAGCCGGAGAGGTGTAAGAGGGTGTGGGCTGATGGGCCTTGGGCCAGAAGGCGACAACCTGGAGGATATGCTCCTTGTCTCACTGGAGTCGATCGTTAGTGGCCTCTAGGAGCTTTAAGGAGTTGGCGCAATGTGGTTGGAGCCACGTGTCACTGTTGTCGGCCTTGCTGCCCTTCTGCCATCAGCAGGTAAGTGGAGATCGTGGGGCAGTTGTCTCTGCCCTGTGATTGGTGCCACATAGGCGTCCTTAAGTACCTTTTGTCTCCTGCATGTCAGACGATCGTGGAGCACGATTGCGCAGGGTCAGAAGGACTCTGATTGGCTCTTTTATTCTGCCACTTGTACCTTGTGTACTATCTGAAAAGGCCTTGCGCCATAGTCACGCATGATTCTTGCTGAGCACGTTACTACCTTGCGCGCGACATGGGCTTTCAGATATTCCTTTCAAAATGCTAAGTGTTGCTAATTGGAGTTTTTTCTTATGTAGACCTCGCGCCGTATTATGCAGATGTGCTCTAGCCCGCGCGAGGTTGATAATCAAGGAAATTGCTGAGTAAGGAGTATGGTCCCGCGCGACCTTGCAGGAGGTTGCGCAGCTTTTTGGGACCATACCCCTTCAGACTGTATATTTGAGACATTACATATCTTATCCCACAATATCTAAATGACAAGAATTTGTTAGAGCCACAAAACCAACATAAAAAGTTAAAATAAAGAAATACATGACAAGTCATTGACCCCATACATACATACGATCGGATATTCTCCCTTTTTCCATTGTAAAGAAATCATATTTTGGTCGTTTGTTTATGGTGTATAAAAAAATAGTTAGCTCTTCTACAAGTTTAAGAATATATGATAATCCCCATAAAGAATCCTAAAGAAGAGATTTATATGATATCTAATCCTCATGGAAATATTTGAAGAAAACCCACGGAGAAAACCTAGAAAATTCACCTTTAGGTATTTTTTTTGTTTTTGAATAAAATCACAAGTGTAATATACATGTTTTTAATAGTTTTGAGGAAAAAAAAAACAAAAAAAGTGCGGAGAGTATATTTAAAAATAATAATAAACAAGTTTTGCGCCACGTGACTTGAACATATGTTATACATGACTGTAACACATGTTACACAAAAACTTGTTTATTTATTTATTTTTTTAAATCTGGTCGGAACTTTTTTTATTTTTTTTGCTCAAGACCCTTAAAACATGTATATTACACGTGTGATTTTTATAAAAAAAAATGTTGAGAGCTTAGAATTTCTTAGGTTTTCTCAATAACTAAGGGTTTTATATAGTTGTGTAACTTTATGTGATTAAAGATATCAAAATACTAAAGCACACGGCTAAGTCATGACTAACCACATAGCCATGTGACAAAAAATTGCGCTAAAGAGCCCGTGCCCAAATTTGAAGTACACAACTGGGTAAAAGATTTTTTTTACAAGGCATGCGAATGCGGCCAAAATATAAATACATAGCTTAGGTCAAGCATAAAAGAATAACTTAATTAGATTCATGACGGGGAAATATAAATACATAGCTTAGGTCAAAACCTAAAAGAACTTATAATTAGATTCATGACGGGCAAAAAGATCTTTGTGCGTTTTGTGAGGAAGAGCCTGAATCTGTAGACCACTTATTTACGGCTTGCCCCACCGCTCACCGGGTTTGGTTGCGGTTCAGCGAATGGGTTAAACTCCCACCTATTTTTGCGTTTTCCTTTCTGGATTTTCTCGACCTGCATAAAAATATTAACGGGGATAAGAAAGCCAAGGAGTTGGTCCGTGGGCTTGTCAGAGCGACATGTTGGTGCATATGGAAAACTAGGAATTCAAAGATTTTTTTTCTAATGGTACGGGCAATAGTGATGAGATCTTTGGGGAGGTTAAGTCTCTTAGTTTTTTTATGGTTAAAGAGTAGATCCAAACTTCGTAACTTGGTTTGGAGAGATTGATATAGGTTCCCTCTGTATATGTTGTATTCGTTTTGTGGTGCGGTACCTTTAAAAAAAAGAAGAAGAAGAAAGAAAAAGCCTTTCAAAAGATTTAATTGGATGTTCGAGTTCAAAATCCAAGGTTTTTTGTTTTTAGTTTAAGGTTTCATACCAGTTTCTTTTAATTAGGCTAATTTAGTTAGTATTTTTTTTCCAAGTGTTTTCTTTTTGTCTTTCAATTTGATTATGGTTTAACCATTTAATACTTGCATTGATAAGATGAACCCTAATGAAAGTTGATGTATTAAATAAAGTTTCAGTTTATAAGCATGACATGTCATTATGTCCACGACCACGAAGTTATCTATTGCTATACGCGAACAAATGTTTAGTATAAGTCACCAATTGCAAACACTTGAAAATGTGTGAACTAAAACACAACACCTGTGAAAACATTCTATGATGTATGCCTACGCTTGTGCGTGTATGTCGAAGGCCAAGTCGCCTAAAATTTAATATATGGTAGTTGTAAAAGCAACGTATTGTGAGGGACTAATTTTAAGTGTGTACAGTGGTCAACTCACTTAAAAATATATGGTTGTTGTAAAAACATGTGATGATTTTTTTTACTTCGGACATGTGTGTATTCTCCATTTAAAATTACGGAAAAATTACATAAGAATGACAAGTAGACGGGCAACAAACTGCGCCGCAACCCCCCTTTTAAATAGCAAATCCAATTCTATCAAAAACGGAACCCTAGTTCCTCGACGTCGAGAAATTGTTGTGCACTACCTTCTGCACTCTGTCCAGGAAACCAACAACTTCAGGAGAAAATGAGCCAAAAGTATCAAAGGTAAAGTAATGAAGACGTGTTGATTCTCATAACAAGCTTTTTCATGTTTAGCAAATTTCTCTGATTCTCCATTCAACACAACCCGACTAGCCACAAAATGCTTTTCCATGAGCCCAACAAGGGGGGCACTCTAGTCAGGTCCACACAAGTGTGTTTCCCACATGCCCAACCGAACACTTGAACATCTGATGGCCGAAGAGTAGACCTCCCTTCAAGCGGGTCTGTCAGGAAATTCACAAGGGCCTCTTTTTTGGCGGAGACTCCTACCTGTTTAAGCACATCAAATACGACATCCCTGACCAAGTCATGTCTGTATTTATAGCCCGTAGCTCCTTGTGGTGAATCGCATGCTCCCCAAACTTATCCAAACAAACCTTCAGGCAAACTTGGCAAAGCTTATCAATTGGAAACAAATGGATCATTAACCGGTATTTAAGTATGGTCCGATACTGAAATGTGTTGGCCTAGCCCTTCAATGGGTATAACGGTCAGGAAATCTTGAGCATGAGGGCCCTGTAGACACTCTAACACCGCTTTCTGACGCGAGAATAGATCAAACTTCTCTCCAAAACTCTGAACGGCTTTACTATATAAGGCACTCGCCAAAGTATTTTGTTCCTTTGGAGTGATGGTGTTGGCCTAGCGAACTTGCCAAAGTGATGACTGAAACTGGTGTTTGTAAAAATAACGGGTGTTTACATAATAAATTGATATAAGTGGAAGTAAGTGAAACAATTAGTGTAGGTGACATAATCAACTCTTAAGGGAATATGATGGCTCACTATAAAAATAATAAAATAGAGTAATTGGCTATATGTGACAACTTTTGCTACTTGCTATTGTTTCTTAACTAAACTTTGTTTCATAACTTGTAAGAGTGGTAATATGGAGAGTTGAATCATGGTAGATATGTTATTATTCCTATTGATTTCGAATCAGTTTATTATTGCTTAATTTTGTTTATGTTCTCAATCCCAAGTGTTTTTATAGCTTAATTAGTTTTAAAAGTTTTATAATAATGATTCTTCGACATCCATGTGTTTAACAAATTCATATTACTTACCACTGCACTTATTACTCTAGTGTTTAATATGAACTATTTTGTTGAGTAAAGTATAGTTTCAGTCCCTGAGGTTAATATTCGCTCACAGGTTCAGTCCCTATTTAAAAAAAAATCAACAATTCAGGCCTTGACGTTGTCAATTTGATTCAATTAAACCCCTGCACCAAACAGCCGTCAGTCAACCGTTAGTTGACCAGGGCATAATCGTCCTTTTACTTTCATAATGAAGGACAATATGGTCATTTCATATTTTCTAACCCAATATAGCACATACCATCCCTCTGAAATCCCCAAATTAAACAATTCGGTCCTCTAATCTTCTCCGTTTCCGGCAACCAATTGATTTTTCTGGCTAACTAATATAAAGGACTGACCCAAATAAAAAAAACTCCAAACCAGCCATAATAACTTAAAGGCTTACAAATTTCAATATCATTTTGGTGAATTTAACAACTATGACAGCGATAATAACTCTTCAACATATGCGTACACATCTTCCCTGAAAAAGCTACCGAAGAGGATTTCGTGTTCTATAAAGCAAACCAGCCATAATAACTCTTTTCTTGTATTGCTCCTGTTAAGGAATGAAACCATATATGCCGCCACATTATTTAACATATTTCAAATTTAAATATGTTCGTGTATATCATCTGTACATCTTAGTCAAAATAGGTTGTTATGTTTAGCATGTATATCTCCTTTTATATCTCATATTCTCATGTACATCAATATATACGCATTTGTAAAATCAATGAAAAGCACAAGTTGAAGCACTACTTTATGAAATTACTTAGCCTGGAAAACACAAGTTGAAGCACTACTTTATGGCCTTGACTTGTTCAAGTTCATCAATGACTCCCACTGTGCACCCAAACCCACTATTGCTGAAGACGGCACCGAAGTTCCTCAAAAAGATTTTGCGCAATGGTTCCGACAAGACAGACTTCTTTTCGGGGCACTCGTTGGCTGGTGGTGATTGTGTGGAGAGGGGACTAAAGGGGGATTTGACTTATTTGTATCGCAGTTTTGGTCCCTTAAGGGTAGTATGGTCTTTTAACCATATTCCAAACTGTTGACTAACAGAAGTTTGAATGAGCTTTTTAATTGAATCAAATTGACAACGTCAGGGACTGAAGTGTTGATTTTTTTTAAATAGAGACTGAACATGCGAACGGGTGTTAACCTCAGGGACTGAAATTGTACTTTTCTCTATTTTTTTTTTATAAATTTAGAAACTTGGATATACTCAACTACACTTCAATTATGATATCAACAAGGTTGAGTGTCGATTGATCTTTAGAACGGTGCTACGATAACAAGAACAGGCCCTTATAGTTATCCTTATTTGATTAACCTTAGGGAGCCCTCTCAAATGATCTAGCTAGTGTAAATCAAAATGAAGTGGTGAATGGTGATGCCTTCAAGGAAAGACATCACCAGTGGTGGTAGCGTGTACGTGAAGGAAGTATGAGAGATAAAGTTAAACTAGATTTATAATAAAACTAATAACTAAATAGAAATCTTATCATAGTCATGGAGCATGCTTTTGTGAAGTAGCCTTGGGCTAAATTTAAGACCTTGTAAGAAGATCTCATGTTTGAACTTATAAGCTTAGGAACTAGGAAGCCTTGAATTGACGGATGTCCCACCTTGGTTTTCTGGTGTACGATTTGTGTTGAATTTACACAGTTCATAATTAAAACATAACCTTTAATAAAGACAATTGAAGACTGAATATAAGTCGTAGATGATAAACTAAAAACATGTACGAAATCTTACAAAAACATATCAAAGTTGAAAACCAAATTTTGACTATGCCAAGAACTTTCTTGCTCAAAACTGCCTAGTTATTTCACTAACAATATTTCTCTTTGTCCTTACTACCGAAGGCCATGTAATTTCCTGAAATAAATGTTAGAGTAAATTACCTTTTTTGCCCCTGTGGTTATATCAATTTTATTATAACTAACCATTTTGGCCCCTATTTTATTATAACTAACCATTTTGGCCCCTAAGTCTAACCATTTTAGCCCCCATGATCTCTATAACTAACCATTTTGGCCCCCATGATCTCTAGACTTAGGGGCCAAAATGGTTAGTTATAGAGACCATGAGGGCAGATATGTTAAAAATTCTTATTTTGGGCTAATATAGTAAAAGTGATATAACCACAGGGGCCAAAAACGTAATTTACTCTAAATGTTAAAACAGATCAGCTTAAGTTGGTCATAGTTAACGAAAACCCTATTGATGTCCGTTTTTGGTTTGAAAACCCATTATCACCAAATAAAATTTCCATCTCAATATTTGTCTTCAAAATATGGTAACAAATTCACTTAATCATCCAGACTTTCGCTAAAAATCTAGGAAATAACTCGCTTAAAACTTTTCCTAAAAATCAAGGCTTACATGGCATTCGAGTATGACTCGTTTGTCAAAACCAGACTTTCTGGAAATCGTCAATCATTGGTGTGCCTGCCTTGCCAGCCTGACGATTGTTCTCCTTCCTCCTTTTTGCAGTCGTGTGATTGTGAAAACAAAATTGCATAGGAGGGGAGGGTGTCCTTAATACTCCCATCAATTGTCTAAAAGGTTATCATGTTGGTTGCTTATCTTTAAGTATGGTTGTTTCATAGAAATTAAATTAAAACTATTCTTATTTGTTTGTTATAAAAAAATTGGAAAAAGATAAAGAGCTTCCTCGTATCTAAGCTCAAATTCAAACCTCTTAAGATTTTTCATTTATGTTAGATTTTGAGAACTGAACCCATCCCAGTGGCCAGCCTCACCCACCTCTTCCAGAGGACCCCGGTTCGAATCCTGGCAGGCACACCCTCCAGGCTTTTCAGTTCCAGGTGGGTATTCACCGCCAGACAGCTATGGGGCTAAACTAGCTTGTGGAGTGGAATCACTCCAGCAGTTGGGAGGACCGTGCAATATCCCCCACCCCCACCCCCACATATATACACGTTGTGTATATGTGTGTACAAATAATTTTAGGTGTTATAACATACCCCTTTGAGAAGGTTTCATCATGGGTCAAATAAATTCTGGGATACAAGTAAATTTTACTATGAAGTTTAAATACGGTATACCTTATTACTTAAACAATATGTTATTTAATTTGACTAGTTATATCAAATCAACTTAACATCATAATGTACAACTTTATTGTTTATAATATATTTGTTCCTTTCACAAGATATAAAAAGCATATTTAATTTTTGACTTGAAATTTTGATGGCTTTTATGGTTTGAAGTTTGAACCTAGAATAATAACCCGTCCAAACCAAATGTGCATTCCGGGCCCCATCCTTAGGTATAAATCACTTTGTGTCTTTTTTGCACATGCATCCCAGTACTGAGTTGATGTGCATGTGGACCCATAACTTAATTCCTTTGCTTAAGTGAAAACCATAATAAATAATATTTTCTTGAGCTATTAAAATCAAATAAAATCCTAGTATTATAAGTTAATTACCTATCATGATGAATACTATAATCAATCATTTATATGTTTTTTTTTGAAAGTTAACTATTATTCACAAGCAACCCTCAACCGAGGGAAGCCCAAAACAAAAACCCAATCATTTATATGTTTGATAAACAACTTCGGTTGTACAATATGACTGCAATTAAGTAAAAATCATAGTTTTGACTACAATTTTGACATTATAGTGTTATTACAATTAGAAAGTTTTTTTAAGCATCATAAAAGTGGTTACATTTTATGTAGCGTAATCCATACTTTTTTTTAAACGTAAACATTTAAAAACATCAACCCACAAAACAGGACAGCCTTACACAAAAAAAAAAAAAAAAAAAAATATATATATATATATATATATATATATAAAAGTACACCAATCGATCCACGATACGGATATAGCTTTTAACGTACTACTAATCTAAATGTATCCAATCGCTTTCACCTCTTTAATAATGTCTTCGGCAGTTCGACCCGCACTTGCTTATTTTCAAACTTGAAACCATTTCTTGCCCGCCAAATACTCCAAACACCCTATAATCACTGTCACATAAAACACCTCTCTAGCCAACCCTTTCAAGCCGACAAAATTATGGAGTTTCAAGAGATCTCTAAACGAGAAAGTAAGAAACTGCGCCACTTTACACCACTTACTATAATTCATTTGTATATATTATTTGATGGTAATAAAAGCATTTACTTTAGATCTCCTAATTTATGAGTCCCCAACAACCATTTCTTATTCTATCCGGGTCTCTCTACTCTTAGGTGTGAGTATTTTTCTTAACAGAAACATCTTGGTTTCAAAGTTTTGTTAATCTCAACTGTTCCTTTTCTAACCAAGAGTTTGTGTTAAATATTTTTTTTCGACTGGTGTTTGGTTCTTATACATCAAAAGGAGATATATGTCCAGTGGGGAAGCTTGAGATTTCCGACCGATGGGTCGAAAACGTATATACCTAAAAAATTATAAAACCGGGGGGTCGAAAACGTATATACATAAAAAAATTCTATACCAAACTATATACCGGACGCTATTGAGCGAAAAGTTCGGCGGGTCCCCCCCCCTCCCGGGCCCCTACAAAGTTGCGCCCCTGTATATGCCTGTATGGAAACGTTGATGACTAAATAGTGAATCCTAGACAGGTGTTCTATTTTTCGGATATTTGTTTTTTTTTTTTTTTGCCTTTTATCTTGTTTTGTTCGTGTTGTAGAAGTAAAGAACAATCAGTGTCAACTTAGTGGTCCATTTTTAACATTAAGTTAATCGATAACAAATTGCTACGCATTTTGTTTCGAACTTCTAGTTCTCAGTTAAATTACAAATGCAAATTGTACTGGTTTGAATATCCGTCTTTGTATACACCCTTGTACATTGTTTATAAAGATATATACATAATGAACAAATCTCTAATAACAATTTCAACTATTGATTATGTACCAACCTAATAGGATGAATATGTAACAACTTTTATCATATCTAACTCATGTTATTATTACTACTATTATACACACATGTTCACTATGAATTTAATGGCATATTTAGGGAATATTCAACAAGAATAAAGACACACATATACAAGGTGTGTCTTTGTCTATTACTTAGCCAGGTGGTATTGTGGTAGTGATGGTTATACGAGAGTGGCCCTAGTAATTAAGGTCAATTCCGTAAATAATGCCAATAGAAGGGGAAAAACTACTATTTAGGGGCACATGATTCCCATTGTGGGGTTCACCAATACCCACATGATCCTTTACTCCAAAAATCTAGGGCCATATGATTTTTATTTTAAATAGTTATCATTTATGGATAAAATGTGGTATTTTCTTACTATTTCTACAACATATTTTTATTGGATAACATATTTTTTAAATATCATTTATGGCATGTCTTTTTCAAAGATTGTAAGTTTGCATGAACTTTTTATTAGATAACATGTTCTTCTTCTATTTGTATTAACCAATTTTGAAGATGCCCTAGAGCAATAACAAATGTTCAAGTAATTTCTTTCTACAAAAATAACACTTATAACCTATAAAACGACTAAGTGATGACATGATTGTTCCTTCTCTTTTTATTTTTTGTTTTTCATCATATTCGTAATACTAGATCTTACAACATATCTATACTACTATATTAAAGAAACTGGGTTTTCTACCCTTTTCGTAATTTTGTCATAGGTACAAATTTTGAAGCACCATGTACAAATGAAGCAAGCCATTTTAGAGGGGGAAAACTTGGACATTGTCTAAAGTTTTAAGACACTTTGAGGGCAATTTAGACATTTCATCCATGGAATCAATGCCCACTTATGTCTTTCATAAATTGAATTAAATAAAAAGTTTTATAATATGTGAAGAGTCTAGGCATTGTAAAATTGCTCCTCTCACCGAGCCTACACTGCGCACTCATCAATTCATCAGTTACAAAACAACACATTCAATCGGCCATTCAATTCTCCATTCAATAGCCTCATGAACTCCATTATTTCCCTTCTTCAATTGAGTATCCGTTACTATTAAATCCATATCAATTGAGGCTATCATTTTTAAACCCTTGTGTTTGGTGGATGAAGACAAAGCGATGAAGAAGCTCATAACGCCAGTGTGTTTTATGATAGAAACATATGATGCCCACTAACTGTTTCTTAAAAAAACCTGGTATGTGCGTTTTCATTGTTTGCCTTTTCTTCTGTTGCTAAAAAATGTTTTTATTTTTATTTTTTTATGTAAGATTTGCTTTTATTGTTTTCTTTTGTGCATATTTTATGATTTTTATATATAATTTTATCCCCCCTAGAGTATGTCAATCAGCTGTATTACGTATTGATTGGGATTTGGCATATTGATTTAAAATTGGATGCAAAAATCAGCTGTATTACGTTTCTTTCAATTCATGATGGAGGCCAGATTAGGATCTAGGGTCAGGGTGGCATCACGTAAGTTCCGGTGAGGTTGTTGTTAGTGTTGTTTTTGTTACGATTGAATGATTCGATTGTTTGGTATAACAGGATTATCTAAACATGGATTTAAGTGCATACAAGAGCAATCCCCAATTGAAACAAGGTATATTGTAAAACCTCTTCAATTTTGCTCTGGTTTTAAGGATTTCACTGTTTTAAATTTTTCTGATCGTTTTCTGCACACCAGGTGTGTATCACATGTCTCACTCATATGTCTTCATATTGGGAAATAATATGAAGACACGTGTTAATAAAATATAAAAATAAAATATAATATAATAAAAACAAGGTTAGAGTGAATTTTGTAGGTTAGAGTGAAACCAAAGATTTTTGCATCATTTTATATACCACAGAGGGCCTTTTGTAATTAAAGAATGAGCGTTTTTTGTCTTTTTTTGGTGGGTTGGTCATTGGGGCGTTATATCATTTATCTATTAAATGATATGGTAACTACAAGCCATTATTTTTAAGATGTTGCTTTGTGATCTTTATACTAACATAATCTACTTCATTATTGAAAAAACATCCTAGACTGGAATAATCATGTTGCAGCAGGCAGTGGCGGATCTTGCCCGTTGAACGTGCCAGGGCCGAAAGACACGGGCACTAAAAAAAGCCCGGGCAAGCCCGGGCCAAACATAGTATATATAAAAAATTTCGATCGAAATGCGGAAAATTAGCACTACGGCCGAAAAACTTGCCCGGGCCGTGGCCCTGCCACAGCCCTATTAAGAACCGCCCCTGGCAGCAGGTGAAGAAACATATGATGTAATAGTGGTAGGAGGTGGTCATGCTGGCTGTGAAGCTGCTCTTGCTTCTGCTCGTTTAGGGGCAAAAACTCTTCTTCTAACACTAAATATCGATCGCATTGCATGGCAGGTTAAGTTTTTTTTTCTGTACTATTCTGCATTGCAATGGATTCCCCTTTCAATGTCATCTCTCACTAACACAAGTCTGTTACATCCCTGCAATCCAGCAAGTTGGTGGACCTCTAAAGTCTCAACTTGTACATGAAGTGGATGCATTAGGTGGTGAAATTGGAAAGATGGCTGATAGGTAAATTCACCCTCTAAGTGGACATGTTATAAAGTGATTTTCTTTTACTGTTTACCATTTTTTGGCCAATTTATACGTATATAATTGAACAAACAAATTGAATATAATTTACGTCATTATGGACTCTTTTTATACTACTGTGGGTGGTTTTGGGTTAAGTATTTTAGTCAAGGAGGCAGACCGGGTCAAATATAAAAGGCAGAATCCGCGGGTCAAATTGGGTTGAAAAGTAAATGAACGGGTCGTTTAGGGTTGATGAGAAACAGACCTCGGGTAAGAACAAATTAAGCAGAAGAACTCTGAAGATGTCATCGACGTCGTTGACTTTGTTGTCAATCAGCTGCCTTGCAAAGTCTTAATTCCGATTCAAAGTTCGAAGTTGCAATGCCACTGGTGGTAAGTGAATTGATTGGTTTCTGCATTTTTTTTTTTTTGACATTTCATTTATGTTTGCACGGATATCTGTATGAAAATAGCAACAGTTCGAAGATATGCATACATTTAGCTGGTCAACTGTGGAATTTATGTTATTTTGGAAAACATTGGAATTTAATTCTTTGACTCTAGGTCTGTACAATGAATTTGACTTTGATGGCTTTTGACCGCCATGAAATGTAATTTTGTAAGATGTTGAAAATTGGAGGATATTAGGCATTTACCTGAAAGCTGCAAGTCTTCAATGTTAAATTAGTAATGTTCGTAGCTTTAAGAGCTGTAAGTGTCACAATAACACTTTTTCTTGACAGAAAATTCCGTTTGGCATACTAGCTTTCTATAGCGTGTTTGTTGTTGTCATTTTGGAAACCGTGCGGCATGAACGGGCCGATTAAATTAAGGGTATCTTGGTTAGTATAACCTTTTTTTAACCGACCCGTTCTTACCCGAACTTGTTTTGACCCAATCAAAATAATCTTTTTTTAATTGATTTGTTTTGACCTAACATGACGTCTGACCCGCCCAGCCACGCTCGTTTGGCCTGCTATATTTATTTGCTAACTTTGGTGTTTCGTTTAGACAATGCAACAACAATATCTTTGTCTCTTTTGGTATAAATAACTTATTGATCCCTCATCTGCCAATCTTAATCGATCTTTCTAATATTAATGTATCCTTCTAGGCATACAATATGAATTTTTAATGCAAGTAATTGATTACAAGACAAACCTCACAATGTGATAGAGCCGGATTCGAGATTGGCGGTCTCCCAAACAAATTAATAATGAAACTGTAAATATTATTAACCGACATAATAATAATAATAATAATAATAATAATAATTTGTATTATATTATTTATTATTATGTATAGATATATGTAGAGAGTTATTTAGAATAGATTAAATAGATATAATACAAATTATTATTATTACGTCCGTTACCAAATATAACATAAACTAAAACAAACTTTTTGCCAATTTTTTCTTCATTAAAACTAGGAGTAAAAGGCTTACAAAACAAAGAAAGTTGCATAGACACCTCCCGGATTTGGATATTGGCGGTTTCGCTAACAGGGACACCGCCCCACCGAAGACCCAGAAGACTTTGGCGAGTGCTTTGTTTTGTCGTATCGCTCAGAATATTCGATCAGATTTCTGTACGACCCCTCGTCAGAACGCCGTCCTAGAATGCTTGCGGGGCCCCCACGCCCAAGATTTTCTATCGGTCATCCCCATCGAGGGCTTAGGCCAAAAGATGTCAGCCGTTGAATATCGTGCTATCTTAAAATATCGGCTCATGATTCCTATGTTCCCTGATGATGAGCAATGCCCGATTTGCCGGAAAGCTTGCTTAGACCAATTTGGGGAGCATGCTCTGCACTGTAAAGAACTGCCGGGTTTTAAGTATAGGCACGACTGGGTGCGGGATGTCTTAGGGGACATCCTCAAACGGGCGGGGATCTCGGTGAAGAAAGAAGCCCCCGTAAACTTTTTGACAGATCCGAGGGAAGGTAGATCCACATTGCGCCCCGCGGACGTTTTAGTTTTCGGGTGGGATGCAGGTAAACACGCTTGTGTTGATCTTACCGGGGTTTCCCCCCTTGTAGGCTTTCGGGATACAGGTTTTGTCCCTGGTCAGGCGATTGCAAAGGTGGCAACAAAGAAAATGGACAAACATGCCAAAGCCTGCGAGGATAATCAACATTCATTTATCCCTTTTGCCTTTGATACCTTTGGCTCGCTAGCCCCAGAAGCCATCAGATTTCTTGAACGGGTCCAACGGGTTGTTCACAGCAACATTTCGTCTCCTAGAGATCGGGGTTTCGTTTTTACTAGGTTAGGTTTCGCTATTCAAAAGGGGGTAGCGGCGCAGCTTGTTGCCCGCTTACCGGCTATCTTGGTGTAATTTGTTTGGCCTTATATATATAAAAAATATATAACAACAGTTTAAAATAAAAAAAAGAAAGAAAGTTAGAAACAATCAAATAACTAACCTAAACATGAGCCACTAACTCACTACTCTAATTTAACTAACAATTAAGAAACATTGAAGAAATGCAATAGCAAATATGAGAACGTGCAGATGTATGCTTGCATTGATGGTGTGGATGGCTAGGCACGTATCAATTCTCACGCCTTCGAAAATGTCCTTGTCCTAAAGGACAACATTAAAGCACCATGGGGTCGGCATTCAACTCTCCCGACGGCGTTTGGTTTCATCATAACGGGTCTCCACGGTAGGCGCCACTCGCGTCGCTTTGTGGCACTTTTGAAATGCAGCGGTTTGATGGAACTAGCGTTTGGGTCGCCTGGAAATTCTCCGATGGTCTGGTTAAATTAAAGTTTAGACATGCAACCTTTAGGATTTTCATGATTTAATTGTATGTATAATTATAATAATCTATATCTATATATTTAACCAATTAAGAAACTTATGGGTTTGTTCATATAGCTTTCTAATAACAGATTATAGTGGCTCTTTTTCAGTTATACGTATATAATTGAACAAAAAAATTGAATAAGAAATCATTCGGGACACCCGCTGCAACGCGCGGGCATTCCCACTAGTTCGTAATAAAGCATATCAAGTCTTATTAACCATTCATTGTTATTCTGAACTTAATTTGTACATTAAAATTATAAACACTTTTGTGATTATTTAATTATGATCAATGTATGAACCCGTCATTTTCTAATAACTCTCTTTCACCACCACCTCTTGTCTTATCTTCGCCAGCCCTTTGCCTCCCTCTTCTCCAACACATTATAAAATTAAAAAAAAAAGATGAATTGGTTGGATACGTGAAATTAATACTAGGTTTTATTGGCGTCGCGCGTTACGACGAACGAAGCAAATGATAATGTTAAACAAACGATATTTGAAAATGAAGAATGTTGTTACAAGAGCCAAACAGGAGAATCTGTTCAGTTTATTATCTACCGTAAAGCGATACCAAACAAATACTCTAGTTTGAATAGAGCTTCAATTTTAACAATACTTATATCGGAATCTTCAGGGGGAATAAACATAACTGCGTACTTAAGTTATTTTTTAATTAACAAACGAAAGTTATTAAAAAATATTAAATTAATTGATAAAGTTAATATCATTTAAAAAAGAAAACAAAAAATAAATGGCAAAAGGGAATATGGTTTAAAAAAATAGGTAAAAGAAATATGTTAAAAGTAAATATAATAATAAAGAATTATAATATTATAATAATAATAAAATATTAAAAAACTAAATATTACCTTAAATTTAAAATTACTATTCATCGACCTTCAGTTATTTTTTTTATTTTTAATTTAATTTTAATTAACAAAAGAAGGTTATTAAAAAATATTAAATTAATTGATAAAGTTAATATTATTTAAAAAAGAAAAAAATTATGAAAAACAAAAAATAAATGACAAAAAGGAACATGGTTTTAAAAAATATAAAATAAGGAAATATGTTAAAAGTAAATATAATAATAAGGTATTATAATATTAAAATAATAAAATATTAAAAATATATATTACTTTAAATTTAAAATTACTATTCATCAAGATTCAACAACAATATATAAATATATAAATAATTTGATTTGGGGAAAAGAAACTTTGGGGAAGGGAGGTAAGGGAGAGGTGTTCTTTATGGTTATGTATAAACTTTTTTTTTTGAACGGCAAACTCACTTTATATATATATATATATATATATAAAGAGCCAGCAAGAAACTGGATACAACAAACAACCCCAAAAAACAGAAAAAACAAAGCAACGGATTACATAATATCACTAATATCAAAAACCTTCCATTTATCCCACTTTGGCGGCTTGAGCTTCGATCTGTTACAAATCCAAAGAAAAGTGTCCTCCTTTATCTGATCCACCAGCTTGCTAACGGGAATAAAATGTTATTAAAAGCCTTCTCGTTCCTGGCAATCCACAACCTCCAAGTAGTTGCAAAGGCAGCCGTATACACAATCTTCTTCCAAACCTTATCACCCGGATTCTAGGTAATATGAGCCAAAAGATCATTAAAGGTGTTGCTATTGGCAAAATTAATCCGAAGCCAGGCAAGAATATTCCACCAAACACATTTTGCCCAAATACAATTGACAAAAATATAATCCGGGTCTTCGTCTAACAAACCACATCGGGGGCATAAGCTATCGCCGAGAGGAACACCCCTATGAATCAACCCGATTTTAGAAGCGATCTTGCCCATTAAAGCCCTCCACAACAGAAAATTCGCTTTAGGAGGAGCCCAATTATTCCACCCAAAGACAAAATTACGATCATTGTCCCCAGCCGAGACTTCTTCGATATCCATACGCACTTGTTTAACCGAGAAAGACCCACCCGGGTCACTCCTCCATTTCCACGAGTTACCATCGGCCACCAGATTGTCTTTCAGGTTAATTCCGATTTTAGCCATAGCCCCATCGATTGAGCCAATGTCTTTCCAAACCCCAGTGATAGATTTTTAATAGGAATGATCGAATCAGAGCCAGAGCCAAGATTACCTCCATGAATAGCCACAATCACCTTTGCCCAAAAAAGATTCGGGTTCTCTTTGAGTCTCCACCACCACTTGGTTAACATGGCGTAGTTAAAACTTTGGATACCGCCTAAACCCACCCATACCTCCGGCTTTCCTGGCTCTTAACAAAAGATCCCACCGAATCCACCTAAGTATGTGACCAGTGTTCGACTTGCCCCAAACGAACTCCCTCCTAATTTTCTCCAATTTTTTGATGATGCATTTAGGGGTTGCAAAAAGAGAAAGAAAATAAGACGGTAAACTTCCAAGCACCGATTTAGCTAACGTCATTCGACTCGCAAACGGAAGGTGTTTAGCTTTCCATTTGGATAGTCTCGAAGAAAAACTATCAAGCACCGGTTTCCAAAACTTAGCTCTCTTCATATTCGCTCCAATGGGGATACCCAAGTACGTGAAAGGGAAAGAGCCAACATCACACTTGGCAATACTAGCGAGACGGGCCACTTCGTTATCCTTAACTCCAATGCCAAAAACTTTGCTTTTACTACGGTTGACCTTGAGCCCAGACACTAGATATAGCCATCTTAATAATCGATTTAAAGCGATCATATTCTCTTCCGACCATGACCCAATAAAAACCACGTCATCCGCATAACAAAGATGCGAGATCATTGGGCCACCATTTGGGAGCTTGCAACCATGAAAGAGGCCCAACTCGCACGCCCGATTTATGAAGAGACTAACAATTTCCATTGCTATGATGAACAAGAATGGAGACAAAGGGTCGCCTTGTCTCAACCCTCTCTTAAACTTAAGTTCCTTAGTCTGGCAAATGTGCTAGCAAATGTGTGTTTGTCTACACAAAGAGGAATAAGTTATAGCAGATGCAAGATGCGGTGGGAATCTGACAATGTTACATAACTGATGGTGGCTGGTGATTTAATCTTTTAACAAACATTGATGAAAATAATTAAGGGGGTGTTTGGGATTGAGTTTGGAAACCATTTATTAATTTATTGGAATTAGTAAGGGGCTGTTTGATAACTTCTGAATGGTTAAGTACTGAACCAGTAAGAGATCTGAACCATTAAGTGATGAACCAGTAACATGTTTGAACCATTAAGAGCCAGTATAATGCTTAACCGTTCAGAGACAAATATCTGACCAATTCAGATTATAGGTATTAACCATTCGGACTTAGTATAATGCTTAACCATTCAGAGGCAAATGTCTGAACCATCCATTCAGAGGCAAATGTCTGAACCATTCAGATATCTACTCGCGAAACAAACAGTCTGAACCATTAAGTGCTGAACCAGTAAGAGGTCTGAACAATTAAGAGCTAAACAATCAGCCCCTAAGTTGATAAGTCATTTAGAAAAACCCCAAATCCTGACTTTTGAAAATGAGTTATTTATTTATTAGTTTTTTGATTCAGAGTAGGAGTTGTGTGGAAAGTCTATGTTTCCTAGAAAGTCTAGGAAGCAATAGTAATTGGACATGTGTCATTGATGTATTTTAACTAGAAGGGCAAACATGTAATTTCATATATTAATTTTATTTTTGGTAATTATCTCAAATAACTAATATTCGCATGATCATATGTGTAACCGATTACATGCATGATTTTCGGGATTATAGTTTTTTTTAATCCAAATCTCTTCCAAATATCACGAACACAAAACACATATCTATATATTATAATTTCGATCATTCTATTCTTCACCAGCATCGTCCATATTCAATATTTTTTCAGTGTGATAAACCATGGCATCGAACACACTTGTTGATGTTGGAGATGGTAATTAAAGTTACTTTTGTAGTTTTTTTCACTTTTTGTTATCATTTTTCTGCAAATCGTCAGTTTGTTCTTGATGCTGTGTTTTAACAGCCAGAGAGGTTGAGGTTTTAGTGTTTAGTTTACTGTATAAGGTGACTCATGTTTTGTAATCTGAAGATTAATTTTTTTATTAAGATATTTCATTGTTTGTTTTAAAATCCATATTTGTAATTTATGTGCCAAACCATCATCTTTGTTATTGGTGTTGTGTTTTAACTGTCATACAGGTTCAACTTTTTTTGTGTTTAACAGTAGTGTGTTTTACCAGTTATGTGTTTTAACAGATCTTGAGGTTGAAGTCAATATTTTTTATAATCTAATTGAATGTTGTGTTTTAACAGTAATGTGTTTTACCAGTTATGTGTTTTTAACAGATATTGAGGTTGTAGTCAACGTTTTTTATAGTTTCTTCTTGAATGATGTGTTTTAATAGTAATGTGTTTTACCAGTTATGTGTTTTAACAGATCTGGAGGTTGAAGTCAATATTTTTTTATAATCTCATTGAATGGTGTGTTTAAATAGTAATGTGTTTTAACAGTTATTGAGGTTGAAGTCAATATTTTTTTTTTATTGTTCCTCCATGAATGTTGTGTTTTAACTGTAATGTGTTTTACCAGTTATGTGTTTTTAACAGATATTGAGGTTGTAGTCAACGTTTTTTTATAGTTTCTTCTTGAATGATGTGTTTTAATAGTAATGTGTTTTACCAGTTATGTGTTTTAACAGATATTGAGGTTGTGGTGCCTGTTTTTTATATTTTTTAATTGACTGGTGTGTTTTAACTTGCATTATTTTGTTCTTTTCCATGGTTATTACTTGCATTATATGTTTTTTTACATTGTGTTTTACAAATGTGTTATATGCTCATTTTTTGTCATGTGTTGTAGATGCACCCAATTACCAATTACGAGGTATTGAACAAGTCTCTCCAAACTCTGGAACAAAGAGATATATTCCAGATTCACCCTCTTCGTTGACGCCAGCAGAGGGCATGTTATTTGACTCGGTTGATGATGCTTATAACTTTTACAAAACTTACGCAGAAGCTGGAGGGTGGACTGTAAGGAAGGGCACACAGCACGAGAACCGTGGTATTGTTATAAACAAGTATTTTTTTTGTTCAAAGGAGGGTCAAAAAGATTTTCGACCGGTCGATACTTTAGTCGAACAGCCGTCTGATAGGTGGGTACGTAGGGTACCCTCCAAAAGGACCGGATGCCAAGCTGCGATCAGAATAAAGCTTACCGATGCCAAGAAGTATTTGCTGTATCATTTTACAGAGGCGCACAACCATGATTTTGTGCACGAAGAAGATTTACATCTTCTTAAGGAAAACAGAGGTATTAATCGTGCACACGAAGAGATGATAAACAAGATGTCACATCTCAATATTGGTCCTGTTCGTGCATTTAACATTATGAAGGAAGTGTATGGTGGGTTCGACAAAGTCGGTGCGACGAAAGTCGATTTTAAAAATTTCAAGAAAGAATTAAATCTTTTTATCGGAGAGTTTGATGCTGAAATGTTTGTGAAGCGACTGATGAGGAAAAAGGAGTTTTTACCGAACTTCTCGTGTGAATATGAAACGACAGACGAAGGTGTGTTGAAGTGCATTTTTTGGGCCGACGAGGATATGAAAAGGAATTATTATATGTTTGGAGACGTTATATCATTTGATGCCACGTACAAGCGTAACAAGTAACGACGAGATTCATTTTTTATATATTCATTGTGTTTTAAAACCTACTGTGTTATAAATACAGCATTATATATTTGTCACCGCTGATTTGTTTGTTTTGCAGGTATAACATGATGTTTGTCCCTTTCACTGGTATTGATAATCACAATAGGAACGTCACACTTGGTGCTGCAATTCTCGGTTCTGAAACGGCAGAGACGTATAGCTGGTTACTTAAGGCGATCAAGAACGCATATGGGTACGCACCTCCCGTAATCGTTACTGACCAAGACCCTGTGATGAAAAGGGCTATAGCGGATGTTTGGCCTGAGTCTAGGCATCGCTTATGTATGTGGCACATCATGGATAAACTCACTACAAAGGTCTGTTTCTTATATGACAGGTTTTTCTTTTTTTACATGTGTATTTTTTACTGTGTTTTAATTTTTGTTTTTTAACATACATGCGTATAATGTTCCTTTAGGTCGGGGCTGCCCTGTGTTCAAATACAGATTTCAGGAAAAGATTGTCTGCAGTTGTTTGGACTGATTCTCTATTGCCCGAAGCGTTTGAGACTGAATGGGCAGCTATTTTAAATGATTTCGGTTTAACCGACCACGAATGGCTGACGTACATATACGGGCTACGTGAATCATGGATTCCATCTTACTATCGTGAAGAAGAAATGTCTGGTCTTATGCGGACATCATCTAGGTCCGAAAGCGAGAATCATTTTTTCGGCAAGATTAGCAATCCAAAGTGCACGTTGTTTGAATTTCTTAGCCACTTCGACACAGCTGTTGAAGCGCAAAGACACGAGCATCGAAAAAACGATCATGACACTCGATACACCAACCCTGGAGAGTGGAGTGATTTTGTTCTCGAGAAGCAAGCAGCTCAGATATATACCAGAACTATATTTTTTGATGTTCAACTCGAGATTCAACATGCTATTCATCGTTGTACCAGTGTCAGATTAGATCCCGTCGGTGATTTCATTAAGTTTTTTATAAAGGATCTCGATCAACCCTGTTCTTCGTTCTTCGAGGTGATATTTTGTTTTACTTAATGTATACATTATTTTTTTTAATTATCCATCTTTTATATGAACTGTGTTTTATGGATACTAAATGTTATAGGTTATGATACGCGAGGAGGATGTTACTGTTAAGTGTAACTGCAACAGGTTTGAGCAGTTTGGATTGTTGTGCAGTCACATTTTTTGTGTGTTACGGATTCTTGATGTAAGGGAGTTTCCGAAACAATATATATTGAGGCGTTGGACGCGTGAAGCTGTTCCAAATAGTTCCCCCGGGTCCATTCTTACGGATGGTGGAGATCCAGATCATAGCGAGGAGGTTAACCGTTGTGTTCGTGAGATTAGTCACGCAACTGAGTATGTTGTGAACAAGTTGATTTCAAAATTTGATCAGTTGTCTGATTTTCGTGATCATATCAAGCAGTTTATGTCAGTCGCTGATGAAGCTCAAATAAATGCACCTCCCAAGACACGACGTAATCGATTTGCTGAACTGCTGGGAGTTGCTCCAGAGAGCACGGCCACTATCCGTGTTCCAGTTGGTACCAGGTTCAAGGGTTGTGGTTCTCATAAACGCCTTAAATCTCAAAAGGAGCGAGCCATAAGTTAGCCTGGAAGTAAACGTCGTCAATGTTCGTTATGTAAAAAATATGGTCATAACAGAGTAATGTGTTGGAAATACACCGTGGATGCGACTGAGGCAGGTGCTTTGCGGAATGCTGAAGGTAATGTAGATACAATTGTTGAAGGAGACGCTGCTACAGTTGTTGAAGGTGATGGTCCTGGATCAAACGATGCTGATGATGTGTTTTACACATCTGGAAATGATGCAGATATGGATGATGAAGACATGGCAGAGTAGGATCTTTTTTGTCAAAATTTTAAGTCTGTTGCTGAACTATTCAAATTTATGTTTAATTTTTCTCGTGTGTTTGTTTTGGATTTGTTTTTGTTCATTTTAAGACTTGTTGGATTCGACATTTTATGTTTTTGTTGCTTTGTGTTTTAGGGTTAACTTTGTTTTTTAAATATCCTCCTGTGTTTTATATGATGCTTGATTTGTTCGTGGTTTTGGTATACAGTTTAAGTTGTACCAAAAGTGTTTTAACTTTGTGTAAACTATAGAGAGTTGATGAAATTGATAGGATGGTATCCAAATCACAGTTTTTCAACTTTGTTTAAAGTATTACAATGTGTTTTAATTACCTGAGAAACCATCAGGATGTTTTATGTAATGTGTTTTATCAGTTATTGAGGTTGAAGTCAGTCTTTTTTTATAGTTTACTTTTAATGATGTGTTTTAACAGTAAATTAATTTTGTTTTTCCCATGCTTATTACTTTCTTAGCATGCAGGTTTTTCCCATATTATAGGCTGGTTTCCAGATCACAATATTTTCATAATCTATATAGGCTGTGTTTTAAGAGGTAATACGTTAATACAAACTGTATGTCTTATGTAGATCGAAACCAAGTAACATTATCGATATAAATTCACATTGTTAAAGAGGTTCAAACTGTTATACTTGACATTTTTATAGACACCAAACACAAAAAAAAAAAAAAAAAAAAAAAAAGATAACTGTACACACTAAACAAATTCTAACTGATAAATTCCAAAAGATAACTGAACATACTGAACAAAATGTTAAAACTGTTTTTTGTAGAACATCCCACATTACTTCAACAAACCACCGGCAACAAAAGTGTTTTACCAAAACATCCCATTTTAAGCTACTTATCCAATCTTTCAATGATTGCGTCGTAGGCTTTTGCTCCTAGCCTCTTTTTTTCATCGGCCGACAACTTGTTATATTTAGCAACCTCAGATTTAACAAAACCTTTGTACTCGTTTGCTTCACTTAGGAGCATCTTCGTAATGTACTTATGCCTGAGATCATCAATTTCTGGGCGCTGCTTGTATGAAATCTCACCCGCATCAGTGCACTCGTTCGACAATCCGCATTCCCAACCTTTTCCAGCTACGCCCTTGTAGGTTTCCATATGGCGCATCACGAAAACGCCACAATCGATTACATTATTTTTTATACGCCATGGCATCTCCAATCGTACCGGCTCAACTTTACCGATCACCCCGCCCGCTGGATGCCCATTTTTTTCCAAGTACACTGATAAAGCATCACGCTGGATGATAAACAATTTAATCAGATTTTTTTTAAACTAAATTCATGTAAATGCACCACCGTTATTAACAAAGGTAAATAATTTAAAATTCTGATGCAGTGCGTTTTAAGTTCATTATACCATCATTCAGTATCAATTCTGTTCTAACATCAAACTTTAAAATTCTGATGAAGTGTGTTTTAAGTTAATATTATTTGTTATTATGTATTGCCACATTACAATGTGTTTTAAAGTATCAATTGTGTTTTAATAGTGCTGATAACGTATCATTCAGTATACATTGTGTTTTAACAATGGTAAATGCACCACCGTTATCAACAAAGGTAAATAATTTAAAATTCTGATGCAGTGTGTTTTAAAGTATCATTCAGTATCAATTCTGTTTTAACATCAAACTTTAAAATTCTGATGAAGTGTGTTTTAAGTTAATATTATTTGTTACTATGTATTGCTACATTACTCTGTGCTTTAAAGTATCAATTGTGTTTTAACATCAACCTTTAAAAATCTGATTAAGTGTGTTTTAAGTTAATATCATTCAGTATCAACTGTGTTTCAACATCAAACTTTATAAAACTTTATGAACTATTTTAAACTTTTTGTTATTTGTGTTATAACAAAGTTGTAATCAAATGGCATGCATTTCTATAACAAAGGACGTTTGTAGTTTATATATAGAGGGGCGTACCAATTTTTCCGGCCGTTTTTTGTATTTGGCTTGCATTGAGATATCCTTAGCGCTGTTGTCCAAAACCTCTACCTTCATGTCCCTTAAATTAAAACACACGCAATAGAAATGAGCGTCGTGTAAGACTGGTACAAAGATGAGCGACTTGTCGGGTATCTTTTTCACATCAGTAGAAATTAAAACCGGTTCCATGTTATCTGCGAATATTTTTGCCCTGGTTTTTGCATTTTTTATATAGTCGTCTTCATTCTGCATTTCAAAGTCATTGCGTTAAACAATATTACAAAATTTGTAAACTTATATTACAAGTTCATTATGATCAGCCTTACCAACATGTTTACTGAACGAAACCGGCGTGCAATGCTCCCCTTTTGCTTGAATTTTTCTTCATAATTCAACAAATCCGCCCATGCGCTTATTACCAATACGTGCACTTCGATACCCGGCATTAATGATTCGAGCGGAGATCTCATAACCGGCACTCCTCTCTTAGTGCTAAACACAACATCCCTAATGTATACAAATGTGTTTTAATCAATGTGTTATCATATTGTGTGAAAATATTTTCTACAAACATGTGTCATATAAATGGCATTTTTGTAACATACCACATTGAACCCCAGGCTGAAAACATGTATGAGCTGACCGAGACCTCAGCGTTTTCAAGCTTTGCCCTAATCTATACTGCCTGCTTCACGTATGGAGACCTTAGAGCATCGGTCAACTCTGGTTGTCTTTGCGGTCTTAAATTCCGCTTTCCCAGGTCCAACTCGTGTATAAGCTGCCCACGTCTAATCGAATATTCATATTCCTCATGTGTTTTTTGGGAGATCGGTGTGACGACGAGTGCGGGCTGCTCCACTACTGTAAGCTGAGGCATCGGTGTGGTTGTCTTGTCAACCGTCTTACATATCTCTTCTACCAATGAAGGTGTCCACTGGGACAACTGTGACATATCCACATTCTCCTTATTTGCCTCTTTTTCTGGTGTTTTATCCGTAGGAGTTTGTGGTTGTTCAGTTGGCGTACATGTCGATCCAAACTTTTTCAGCTTCTCAGTCCACAATGTGTGTATCTCTTTTATTTTCTCGCTTTCGGGGTACAATTGGAAACCTTCTGTAAAAGTGTCGTTTATCCTTTTAACACATTCGTCGAATTGATTCAAGAACACTTCCAACATTCCCGCATGTACCTGATTTACATCATCCACAAATTATCATTGTCTTATTTTCCAATATGCAATGTGTTTTTACCAGATTGAAAATGTGTTTTACCAATCATTATTGTTTTTCTTTTTTTTAATGCTTATTGTGTTTTACCAATCAGCATTGTGTTTTAGCAATCAGAATGTGTATCAAAGGTTCAGTGTGCTATTTCCCAATCTTCAATGTGTTTTACCATTCTGAAAGTGTTTTACCAGTTTGAAAATGATTTTTACCATTCTGATTGTGTTTTACCAATCAGAATTGTGTTTTACCAATCAGAATGTGTATCAAAGGTTCAGCGTGCTATTTTCCCAATCTTCAATGTGTTTTACTATTCTGAAAATGTGTTTTTTTGGTATTCTGAATGTGTTATAAGGTGTTGCATGTGCCACATCTCAAAAAAATTATTTTTAAGTAATTTCTTATTTCAATGTAAATGTTTTCAATTATGTTTGTGTTTAGTAGACAAAATTGGAAAATTATAAGATTACCTCGTCGCTTTGTGTCGCTTGTGGTGTTGATCCATATTGAGATACCATAGGTGAGGTAATCCCCGGCTGACTTTGTTGTGTTTGGCCCCACTCGCCTGTTTCTCTATAGTATTTCTCTATATCGGATGTATCAACAACAGGCTCTGTTTCCGGGCCAACATCTACATACCTGCATTGATCAAACTCTGCATGGAAACCCGCATTAACCGGAATTTCTTCGACAACAGGCGCAGTTTCCGGGCCACCTTCAACATCAGTTTTCTTCTTCCCAACCTCATCGGTTTTCGCCCGCTCCTTTTCAATTTGTTTTTTTTTTTCGGTACCTCTGAGACCGGAGGTTTACCATGCGTTTTACCGGCCGGCTTCACAACAGACTTTTTTCTTTTTTCTGGATCACATTTGCTAATGTGTTTTATAGTTTTGGTTTCATCTTTCTTATTTGATTTCACTTCTTTTACTTCAACTTCTTCATCAGACTTTTTTGCAAACGGATACCTTTGTTCCGGTTGCAACTCATATGCATCCACTAAGATTTGATTAAATCTGACCGAGTCCAACTTCATGCTGACTGCCTCGATATCATCATCAGTGATATCTTCGATGAGATGGGTTGCTCTTGGCTCACCTTCCTATGTATTTCTTTTGGTCACGTATCAACGCAGCCTGTAAAAAACGAAGAACTGATGTCAGATGTGTTTTAAGGTTTTTATATACATCAGATTGTGTTTTATCACTTATAATGCTGTTTAACAACACTTCGAATGTGTGTTGATGGTTTTTCCTATTACACATTACATCACATTGTGTTTTTTGATGATCAGATTTCATCATAATGGTTTTCACATATATGTTGTGATTATATTGTTGCATTAATATATTGAAACAATATTAATGTGTTTTACCAGCAAACATATGTGTTTTAAAGCACAATCATAGTGTCTGATTTAGAAAATTATATATGTATTTAGACCAAACCACTAGCAAAGGCATTGGTCCAAGAAAGGGTTCCTTTGGTGTCCATGTATCCACCGTTCGATCCAGACACCTGATCATGTACTCACACCAGTTAAAACTTCTGATATCCTTCCCTCGATGCAAGGCTGGTAAAAACTTCATATTAATTGATGAATTCGTAGTTGTCTCTCCGAGCAGTGTGTTGTAGAACAACAAAAAGTTCAACACAAAGATTCTCCCGCTCGCTTTTTGGCCCTGCATGTATGTTTTGAATTGAACAGGCGTCAAACGTGCAGGAGGGTTTTCGAATTGTCCTTTCCATTCTGCCACAACCTCGTGGAAATCAGCCCTTGCTCTCTCTACTTCCTTTATTTCTTCATTCCCTCTTGGTACGCCGAACACATCGTGCACCAATTCCTCTGTTATTTGAATGTGGTGGCTACCGCAATTCAAGACCCGTGTTTTAGTGTCGTAGTTATTTACCAACCACCAACTCAGAGTTGAGGGAATCGGACCCATTCTAAAGTTAAGTATTGACCCGAAACCTATGTTTCTGACAGCCCCCCGTTGATTTTCGTTCAAAGATTCCATCAACTCCCCCATGTGCTTAAGAGCCAATCGCAAAGTTAGTTTCCCATCTGAAAGTGGCATGTAATTCTTGACCATTGTTGGCCTCTTGCGTGTTTTTGAGTCTTTGCTTGAACTAGCATCTGGGGGTCGTTGTGTTTTTTCAACAACTTGTGGGCTAGCACCCGACCTCTTTTTTTTCCAAGGTGGGTTGTCAAAATCATCATCAGAATCTTCTATTGTGGAACCTGGCAAAACACCAACACACGAAGCCGATCAGCAAGTCAGTCTTTTCAGTAACTGAAATTTAGTTCATATTTTTCAATTTACCGTGTGCTACTTCTTTACGCTTATTGACTGTTGGTACAACCGCAGCTTTCTTTTCTTTCGATTCGATTCCAGCCTTTTTGTCCTTCCTTTTCTTACCGGTATCGATACCCTTGTTGCTTGCGTCGGCTGATTTAAAGCCCATAAAAGTTGTTAGTATTATGCATTGTGTTTTACATCATCAATCATATGGTTTCACGTTTGTTCATCTAACTTACATATTGGCATTTCACGATTTTCGTTGGGTTCCGAATGTAAATCATCATTTTTATCCATTACGTTCGGAAACAGATGTGCAATGTCAGACAGAAGGGTGCCAGCAGGCGGTTATTGTGCACAGTCTACTTTGTTGTCTACCGTTTTTGTAGTTTTGTTAACAGGTTGTGTTGTTAGTAACAAAAAAACACAACTGATCAGACAGATAGCCATATAAGTTACCCCCCACCCTTCACTGCCACAACTAACCGCACCTAGTAAAGGTGATGCTTCGTCTGTGTCTGATTCATCTAGTATAATTGGTTTGTCAGGTGGGTTTCCGGGTACCTTTGAAAGCCATTTTCCTTTTATTCTCTCACTCTTTCTCCGTTTGACTGGAAAACACTTGTTTAGGATTTATAAAACTCAATCCCCAATCCCACATTCCCTTTATAAACTTAACAAATCAATTATAATTGTAAAACACACATGTGCCAGTTAATGGTAAAACACATTTATGAGAAACACCCAGTAGGACATTTATGTTTTTAAAATACAATCCACAAACCCAACTTAATCATCTTTAAAACCTGGGCAAACTGACCTTAAAACACATATGTTTAAAACACATTTTAGGGAAAAACCCATTAACAAACAGAGTTTAAAAACTGCCCATAAAAGACATTTGTTTATGGAAAACCCATTAACAACCTGACCTTAAAACACATCAGTTTAAAACGTACCCATAAAAGACATTTGTTTAAAACCTGTCCATAAAACACATTTGATTAGGGAAAAACCGACTAACAAATTGAGCTTAAAACACATCTTTTTTAAAACCACCCCATAAAACACATTTGGGAGCAAACTCATTAACAAAAAAAAATTATAAAAGACAACCTACACACACAAATTACTACTCTATAAAACCTACATAACCTGACCATAAAACACATTACCAAACACAACCAATGAAACACAGTCATCCCCAACAATCGGAAATCATACACACATTTGTTATTTAAAACACATACCTACGGTTCTGGCGCCTACAACTTTGCTTCCGGCGACTGTGTTTTCTCTTCCGGCGACTTCAATTCTGCTCGCATCCATCTTGTTCAAATCCTCCTTTTTTTTAATCTCTTCCCTGCAAACATAAAACACTTCAATGTAGAACACGATTGAACCCTAATCGCTTACTAAAACACAGAACACAATGTCCGTTTGATCTTACGTATATAGAAGTTGGAAAATCTCTTATCTTCATCCATGATTTTAGGTATTTTTGGTATGATTTTTGAGTGATTTCGTTGTGGGTTTAGAGAGAGAAAGTGAGAGAGAGGGAAATTCGCGTGTAATAAGGAGATGTGACATGTTGACGGTTATTTTTGATTGAATTAAAACACTGTTATGACGAATTTGCCCCTATTCATTTAAAACAATCTATTAAATATAGTTAAATATTACAAGATTGTCATTGATTTAATCTCAACCCTTAAACACACCAATCTGATGGACCAGATCGCTTCCTAGACTTTCTAGGAAAAACACACTTTCCGTAGGAACCCTACTCTTTGATTCATTAGCTTTATGTAACAACGAATAAGTCAACAAGTCATTTCCAAACTTAATCCTAAGCAGAACACTAAAAGATAAGATGGAAAATGGAAGTGTCTAATTGAAATTAAAGACGCTTATTATATAAGAGCATTCACAATCAAATCTCTTACTTCATCTCTATAATTACACTAAAAATACTACTTTTTCTCTCTCTTTTTCAATTAAATAATATTTTTTTTATACTTTTATCATTGCTTTTTCTTTCTTCTCCATTCACAACCACTTTCAAAAAATATTAAAAAAGTATAAAGGTGAACAGTATATTCTCCAAATTTACTGTCCAAATTTACTGATGAACAATATTTTTTCTCTTTTTTCTCTCTCCTCCACTCACAACAATTTACAACTACTTTCACAAATATAGAGGTTTCCTTCATATAAATATGAAGGATCCATTGTGAATGCTCTGATTTAATTAGATTTACACCTCATATATTATATTAGAATATTAGAATATGCTAATTCGAATTGGTTTTGCAATTTACACCAAAGAGCAAAAAAAAAAAGCTAATACTCTTACTCTGCTTGTTTTATATATAGACACACACGCTAGAGGGGTGCTCGTGAAATGCGAAAGAGAACGTAGACACTAGTAATCATGTAATATGTTTTTTTAATTAAAAAAACTATAGCAATAGCATATTAAAATTAAAGAGAATAATATGCTTGTTTTTGTGGTGTAATTTAAATATATATAGTGAAAGTGTAAAATACAATATTCATTAACGTGCGAGCATACAATATGAAGTTACACACGTTCTAAAACTCAAAACCTAATCACGGATGTTGAAAAATCATAACCATGCATGATTATGTTTTTTCAACATGTGTGATTATGGTTTTTCACAGGGTTTTGAGTCTTGTAACGTGCGTAATTTCATATAGTACGATAAGGAATAATGTACGTTAACCTCTCATACATACATACATATATACATACATGCATGCATGCATGCATACATACATACATACATACATACATACATACATACATACATACTGTAACAACCCGACTTTTCGAAGTCAAAGTCAAAGTCAAAGTAAAGTCAAAGGAAGAAAAGATTGCTAATTGTATCTGTCATTCCTTGCTTCACTATTGCTTGTACACCCTGACTTGTTAATCGATACTCTAATTTACGTTACTTTAGTTGTATTTTGTGGAGTAAATGCAATAAATCGCTATTTAATCGCTAATCGACTTATCGTTAATCGCACCGTTATCGCATCGCAACTCGAATTACAGGTTATGGATATTGTTTCACGTGTGTGTGTGTGCTCATTATGTGTTACTTGTGCATGTTATATTGTTTGAGGTGATTATTCGAAAACGCAATCGCAACTCTATCGCAACGCAATCTCATCGCGAACTCGAAATCTAAGGTTTATTTTTGTGGTTATTAGTAGTAATATTATTTGTGTAACTAATGTGTAATACTATCGCATCGCTTACTCGTAACGCATCGCCACGCTCAATGCACAAAACAAAAGTCGAAAACCAACTGGCAAAAGCCATCCGATCGGAAGGCCCTCCGATCCGTCACACCGCACCGCCTTTCTCCCTCATCACCTATAAATAGCACCTTTCACATCACTGTTCATGTGATGTGACAGCTCTCGTTCGACCAGCATGCTCTTGGCCTATTTTCTCTCTATTCCTCGCGATTCTTGTAAGTTTCTACCTCCAATCTTGTACTTCTATCATCTACACACACTTCTTCATCATTTTCACCATCAAATCTTAACTTTTCACCATGAAATCGGTGGATTTGGGCTGTTTTAAGATGATGTCATCATGGGTTCACAAGAACACCAAAGTGTGACTTCATTCCATCAAGAATCTACTCGAATCCAATAGATTTCTATAATGTTTAAACACTGATTTCACCTAACTTTGAAACTTTTTCAAGGGTTTCAAACTTTTCTTCAGACTTTCTTAACTTTTAACTCAAAACTGTTAGAATCAGGACTAGCTCGGGCTCACTACTCGTTCTATAGTATAGACCCAGACTGAAAATGGATTCCTAGCGAAGAGACGACCGATCCATGGGTTGAACATGAAATCCCGCCAAGAACACTCACCGAATGAACGGGGTGGTTCCCATCTGAACGGATGACTAGGCTTGCTGAGGTTTTCGTTGCTTAACACGTTGTCATACCGTCTCGGTTCAACCGTAAAACTTACTAAACATGGCTGATTTTACAGACTTTTCAACTCGAACGAGTCGTTTGGACGAACGGCCATCCGATCGGATAGCCATCTGATCGAATGGCTATCCGGCCCAATGACTTAAGTTTTAAACACTTAAACAATTTCAACAAATTCAAGTATATACCCTCCACTCGGATCACCATCCGAGCGGACGGCCATCCGTCCGGATGACCTGAATGGTAGGAGCATGATCTGTGCAAAATGCAACATATAAATTACATAAAATGTGGCATAAAACTAACCCTTTTTAGTACAAATGTTGGAAAAAGTGTGTTTTTGTCTTCATTTTGTATTTTCAGGATTAAATGAGCTCAAACGAACAAAAGAAGCAAAAATGTAGCCAAATCTAACAATAATACAAGAAAAGGAATAAACGTGGCATGCCCGACCCCTCGACAGCATCTCCCCAAGCAAAAACAAGAGAACAGAAGGCTGAACACGCCCCGTGCTCACTGAGCACGGGGGCGTGCCCAAGTGTCTGCAGAAAAGACAAAGTTGTAGAAGCTTCTATCACCCACCACAGGGGCGTGCCCAGCGGACACGGGGTCGTGGTCAACGCTAAGATTTGCAGAATCTAGGCAAATCTTGATAGTACAGATACGCTTCTACACACGGGGTCGTGCCCAGCGGAGACGGGGGCGTGGTCAACTAATGCAGACAAACTGCATTTAATGAAGAAAGAGAAGATGGGTGGACACGGGGCCGTGTCCAGGCTTCTGTGTAGGCTATAAATAGGGGTGCTTGGCTCACTTGCAAACCATTCATTGGCAAACCACCTCTCTCACACTTCACCCACCCACCACCCCCATCACAACCCACATCCACCACCATCATCCATCATCCATCATAGAGTGTGTGAGTAGTCTCGAGATCCAAGATTGATCGTAAGAGTTCTTGACAATCAAAGGCCATGTTTGCCTAAGTCGCTTACATCACTTGGTGAAGACAAGCATTTAGTGTAATACTTTTTTTGTTTTTAATCTTTTCGCACTTTTTATTTGGTTATGTATTAATGACTTTAATAGCTAGTTTCTTATGTTGAAGGTGAATCTTCCTTATCATTTGTCCGTGGTGTCTTGGCATTATTTTACTGTCTATATAAAATAAAAGATTTACACCATTCATATCTCCACGGTCTATATGGAGATATGTTGGCTACCTGGTCGGGGGTTAAGGGAATGGTTTGGTAAGTGTCTTGCCTTGTTCAGTGTATAGATCCTGCAAGGACCTGAGTCAAGTTTAGTAGGACCTCCTTCAATACCCACTGGTATTGGATGGCGGGGGTCCAAACTCTTTGACCCCCTCATATGTAAACTACTATTAAAACTTTAACCCGGCTATTTAGGATTGTATCACTGCTGACTCAAACTACTTAGCCGAGGGTAACGTCACCTTCAAAAGAGGGGCCTACCACATTATGCATTAATAACTTAATTAATTATCTTTCAATAATTCAATCCTTTAGGATTATATCCTTGTTGACTCAAACTACTGGGTTGAGGGTAACGTCACCTTCAAAATAGGGTCCTACTACTATAACTAAGATAATCTCTTAAAAAGTGCAAAAGTGCGAAAATAATCAAAGGTTACACTAAAGGCGAGTCGGATCCAAGTGATTCATCTTGTCTATCTGTTGTATTTTTATTTTTCAGCATTTTTAGTTTTTATTTTTTAGTTTAAAACCTTTTTCTAAATTTTTGATTTGATTAGACGTTGAGGATAAACCGGCACTAAAATCTCTTGTGTCCTTGGACGACCTCGATATCTTACCAACACTATACTACGCTCACGATGGGTGCACTTGCCCATATGTGTGTCTAGTGTTAGTAAATATCGTGTTTTATAAATTTAAAACTTGAATAAAGTGTTAAAAGGGGCTTAAAATATACTTAAAAATATATACACGACCGCACACATCAAGTTTTTGGCGCCGTTGCCGGGGACACAAGGATTTTAAGAAAGCTTAAAATCGACGGCTTAATCAGTTTTTCAAAACCTTTTCAAAACCGCGCGCATTTTTCTGCATTTTATTTAGTTTTTGAATTTACATTAGCCTGAACACGGGGCCGTGCTGCACATTTTTTTTCACAACACCCAGATACAGAGTCTGAACACGGGGTCGTGCTCACTGAACACGGGGTCGTGTCCAGCCTCTGTTTCCGTTTTTATTTTTGTTTTCTGGTCTCGAGACTCTGTTGTGATCTGCTGAGTGATTCTTATGGATCAATACTCAGGAGGTTACAACTACACCTATGAGGAGGATGATTATAGGGAAGACTATTTCACCATTTATGGTGACCCGCACTCGGTACAATATTATGACTTATTTCAACCATCCACTTCATACACCTACTATGAGGAGCCCAGGTACGAGTCATCAACTTCATACACATCCTATGAAGACCCAAGGTATGAACCTCCTCCCTCATACTCATATTTTGAAGAACCAAGGTATGAGCCTTCATACTCAGACTTTGAGGAACCAGAATATGAGCCACCACCTTCATATGCTTATTATGAGGAACCATGGCGTGAACAACCCACCTCATACGAGTATTATGAACAACAAAATTTCTACCCTTATCCATCATATACTTACAATGAAGAACAATGGTGTGTACCATCTACTTCCTATGAGTATTATGAGGAACAAAGGATCGAACATCCGGATTCAAGCTTTGAGGATCCTGATCCGTACTCTATCACCGACATAGCTTGAGTAAACTGCAATTTTACCCCCTGAGGTTAGGGGTGATTGGCACTCTTATCCCCCTAAGGAAATAATTGCAATTTTACCCCCCACTGTTAACTCTTATGTCGCAACTGTTGGTGCACACATCTGTCGTCTTCGTCTTATATCGAGTCTTGGCTGAGTTGCGGTTTTGATCAAGCGTGGCATCATCAAATATGTCATCATGTGACATCAATGATGACGTCACAACATGTTAGATGATGAAAATGAGTTTTCGATATACAATGCATTCACAAAAGACAAAACAGTTTATTAATTACATGAAGGTTTCGCTTGAATCAAGATTGAGGGTTTCGCTTGAAGTCAAATATGAGGATTTCTCTTGAAGGTGAATAGGTATAGTTCAAGCGAAATTAGGATAGTATAAATAGGTTAGTGTGCAAGTCATTTGGAACAGAATTTGCTGAGTGATACCGAGGTGCTGCCGGTTTTTCCTTTGACTGTAAACATTGTAAAATCAATATACAAGAGGATTAATGTGTAATTCAAGCTGTTTTCGTATCCGTTTCTTAGTTTCCGCCTCTGAAACGGACTAGAACTCTTCCGAACGACTCGTTTAGGTCGCAATCCTATCCTACAATTGGTATCAGAGCTCAGGAGGAAGAGATCTTGCCAAAACAGCTCGTTTTCGTCACTTTTTCTGTTTCTACACCATTCTTTTCCGAAAATTAAAAACTTTTCACGGTCAAAATCGGATAAATTTCACATATATTATGCGCAAACATGGTTTAATCAATCCTTGAAAATTTCAAGTTTAAAATCGAGCTAAAACTTGTATTTTTGTGTATTTTCGCTTCAATTGCTCGAACAAATGATGACACAGCAACTGTTTAGATCTGATTTCGCTTGAAATCATGTTATTTGTGCATAATTTCGCTTGAACCTCACGTAATCTTGCTTGAATATGACATCTTGTTGATTTCGCTTGAGATATTATTAGATTTCGCTTGAAAACACATTGAGATTTCGATTAAATATTCATTTAGATCTGAACTTGCTTGAATCTGCTTGATAGTGCACTGTATCGTTTTTTTTTTAAACAGAATTGTGTGGAAAATGCATAGAATGGTGTGAAATAAGTTCACAGGTTTAACATCAAATATCAGTTGCATGTGAGATGTATTAATAGAGGTTGTCAGTTAGTTGAGACAAGAAAATAAAGTTCAATCTAGACATATCACTTGAAACCTGTGACTCACCGCTTGGAAAATGCATCAAATTTATGTGTGCATATGAATATATTGGGTTATGTGTGCATGTGCCGAACATTTAAAATCCAAGTGTTGCATGTGATTAAAAGTGGACGGTCAAATTAGTTTGTATTGAGTTTTTAAAAGTGTGTCAGCCAAATGGGATTGGTATTTGTGAGCATGTGAAGTTTTATATTCGGTCAAATCTGTTTGGTTTGATAAACAAGAAAGTTGTCAGCTCATATTAGTGGATTGAAAATAGAATTGGCATTAAATATGATTGCATGTGCATATATCAGATTTAAAGTGATTGTCAGCTTTAACATGTGAAACAATTAATGTCTTGGTCAAAGTTTATAAAAAAAAAAGTTTCTGCTATTATATCTTGCATGTGATTCTTGTATGTTGTAAAAGTTCTTTCATATGTTGTTGGTTTAGTGATATGTAGGTCCAAGTTGTTACAAGAAGTTGTTATTAGTTCATATTAAAATTGGTATGTTTTGTAAGCCCACTAAGTCATTGGCCCATGAGAAAGAATTTTATGGTTTTATCGAATTCTTATAACTGTTTAGTGTTTTGAATTTGTACCAAGTTCGTGTGATATCAACACAACACAGGTTGTACCAAAAACCAGTTAACTCACATCAAAAGGTCCAGGTCGCGTGATTTGAGTTTTGGTGTTTGACAGTTCTCAAAAAAGACAGTTCAGTCTGTTTACATATTATCAGGTCATTTAATGTGGTCTAGTTGTGTGAAAGGGTCAATTTCAAGTTCAAAGGGTCAAGTTGTTTGAATTCGATTCGAGTCAGAGCAGTCCGCACAGTTTGTCAACGTTCAGTCCGCGAATTTTCGACACAAGTTCTAGATCGATTCAACAATTACACACGTTCACATTTACTCGTTTAGTTTAAACTGATTGTTGTTTTGTTTGTTTGAATTTTCAGGTAATTACAAGGTGTTTCCCGAAGTATCTCCTGATTACCAAAGACATGGACGAGGAATTCTACAATGCCTTTGCGACACCGGTTGCACCTGTCACTGCTGGTGAGAATTTATACAGTGAGAATGAAACGGGAACGCATCAGAAACCACCAAAGTTGATGTATATCGAAGATTTTCAGGGTTGGAAAAACCGTTTTGAGAATTGGGTTCAGGCTTACAGATTCGATGCTTGGTGTTCTTTACTGAAGGATTACGAGAAACCAAAGAATGAACGTGGTTTGGAAAAGGGCTTCAATGATTTTACTGAAGCTGATAAGTTGAAGTACACTAGTGAGAAGATGATGATCAGCATTTTACAGCAAGCAGTTAAAGAAGACATCTTTGTCTTACTTCAACATAATGGAACTGCTAGATCAATCTGGGAAGCTTTACTTCAGAAATTCCGAGGGAGTGCTGATATGATCAAAAACAAAAAGGCCTTATTGAAGAATTCGTTTGACATATTTACTGCATTTGATCATGAAACCACAAAGGAAACAATAGATAGATACTGTCATCTAGTTCTAGAAATGAAAAGATTGGATATTCAGAAAGATGATGATGAGTGGGTTGATAAGTTAGCAGAGGCATTACCCCAACAGAAATGGGGAACTTATCTGATGATTGTGAAACTCATGAGGAAGACTGAGAGTATGAACTTGGCACAGTTTATCCAGAAGATTGAGGAACAAGAGCTGGATATTCAAAAGACTGCTATAATGACGAATCCAAATGCAAAACAAGATGTTAGTCTGTACTACCGAGGGAACAAGTTTGAGGCTACTCCCAGTCCTAGTCCAAAGATTCAAACTGGTTATAGTGCTGATAGTTCATCTGGAACAAAGAGTAGTAATGTGACTCAAAGTGGTGGATCTTCATCATTCTCAAGCTTTGATCCAAATAGCACAACATCAAGTTCTCAACGACAAAACTCAACAAACTTTCAGTGCAATGTTACCTTAAACATTCAAAATGGTCAGAATTTATCTCCAGAAGTTGCCAAGCAGCATATGGCATCACTGGTTACTATGTTAGAATCTTACGAAAGTTTGATCGATGGGAAGATTGGCAATCCGATGCTTACCAAAGAAGATTACGACCAAATTGATGCTGAAGAACTTGAAGTGATGGATATCAAATGGTGCTTAGGAAGTGCTTGGAGGAGAGCTGAAAAGTTTCAAGAGATTACTGGTAGGGATGAATTTCGAGGAATGGCTACCTCTCCATTGGGATTTGATAAATCAAAGGTTACCTGTTTCCGGTGTAAAGGAAAAGGTCATTTTAAACGAGAGTGCAAAAGTAAAGAAGCTACCGGGAATCAAGATAGAAACAATTATTATCAGAAATCAATCTTTCATCAGACTACTCAACAACCTCAAATTGCACATGCTCATGCGAATGATAATGGAAAGAAGAAGGCTTTACTGATTCATCAAGATGATGAAAAAGTTGCAGAGGGATTTAGTTGGGATAAATACTTTCCATCTGATTCAGGCTTTGTTGCTAGAATACTAGGTGAAGAGGCTAGTGAGAAAAGAATCCCGATATTTCCTGATCTTGGAAGCGATGTGGATACCGATGATGAAGAAGAACATCTCAACAAAGCTAGAAAAGGCATTGATCTAACTAGTTTTAATTTGTTTTTGGCAGATAAAATGGAGATGTTGTACTAGAAGAAGATGGCAAGATTGAGGAAAGAGCTGGAAGCAGCAAAAATGCAAGCTGCTGAAAAGACAGAAGCAGGAGAAGAAATTGTCGAAGTAGAGAAAGTTGTTGATAAGATTGTTGAGGTCGAAAAGATTGTTGAAATTGAAAAACTTGTCGAAGTTGAAAAGATTGTCGAGATTGAGAAAATGGTTGAAGTTGAAAAAATCGTTGAAGTTGAAAAGATTGTTGAAGTTGAAAAGACTGTCGAAGTTGAAAAGATAATTGAGAAGGTAGTTGAAGTCACGAAGCCTTGTGAGAAATGTTCAGAGTCTTGCAAAGTTTGTGAAGAAAAAGATTAAAAGATTGCTGAATTAGAGAAGATTAAAGAAGATTTATTGTCTGATGTGAAGTATGTGAAGGAGTCATATGATGTGCTTAACAACACAGTTGATCGTCTGAAAAAGACAAATACAGAAATTGAAAAGGCAATGGAGAAACTGAGCGCAACATTAATGAAAAAGCAGAGTGTCATAAATGATTACATCGAAGACTGTGCTAATCTGAAAAAGGAGTTGGAACTTGAAAAGATCGAAAGTGAAAGGATTAAACGATTACTGTTGAGTTATACAACATGTGATTATCTGATTGATCGTGTTTATCCTACTGTTGCAGGTCTGGAAGCATTCATGGATAAAAAGATTGAAGATACTGATACTGGTAAGAAACCAAGCGTCAAGTATAACAGATGTCCGCCCCCGATCCATGAAATTTATTCTCCAAGGAATCCTAACGAGGAGCGTCTAAAAAAGGCTGTCAACATCAAGGTAAAGTCTGAAATCTTTGATGAATTACCAGACAATATTGATGTTACATTCACAGCGTCTGACACTGATCATGAGTCTGAGTTAGTAAAGAAAGTTGTCGATCAGGTGTTAGATACGGATGAAGAGTTAAAGTCGGAGTCTAAGTCTGAAAGTCAGAGTTCGTCTGAGTGGAGTCCGAGTTCACCGGTTAACAGGGTTTACAATAGAGAATTTATGTTATCAAAATCTAATTTGAATGACGGGTCAATCAAAGTGGCTTACTTTTTGTATGATTCAGACAAATTATATTCTGATGAGGAATTTCCAATAAGAAGTGTCAAAACTGAAATGATCAAACAGGTTTTCAAATTAACATAAATTAATATTTCTGAAATAAAACATTTAACTCTTGCTAAAAAACCTAAAAAGTACACTTCAAGAGTTCAACAGAGATTGAACAAGAAAAAGGGTTACAGTTCTGGTTCAGGTTATCGAAAGAAACCGAACCATAATCGTAATTACAAAAAGAATGGATTAGGTTTCAATTCTTCAGAAAATTATAAAAATCAGAAAACTTATAAACCAAAAACAAAATTTGTTTCAGGAGGAAGTTCAGAGGATGAACAGAAGAAACCGTTTTGGAAGCAGTCCAATCAAGAGTTTCTTGCTGAAGTGAAAAGGAATGTGAGAAGATTTGCTGAAAAGGTTGACAGAAGAACCTGTTTCAAATGCCAAGAAGTTGGACATATAGCTTGGAATTGTCCCAAGACCAACTACCAAAAACAGGAAGTTTCTTCTAACTCTGTTTTGAGAAAGACTTGTGTTGATAAGAAAGAACAACCTGTAAAAAATGTTAAAAAGTTTGAAAATTCTACTTCTGAGGAAGGAGAAAGTTCAAAACGGTTTTACAAAAGAAGAGGTGATTTGAGTAAACAAAAGTGGGTGGTTAAATCTGAGGGTAATTCTGACAATGAATCTGATTCCATAAAATCAGAGGAGTCTTTGGTTGATAAAAAGGTTGATAATTCCGTTCTTGAGTTGAACGAGGAAAACTTTCCGTCATTATCAAAAGAAAATTTGATGAAGAAAGTGGGAAAGGTAGAGATCTCAAATCAATTCTTCGCTGATAAGGGAGAATTTGATGTTGAGAAGGCTTTCAATGGGAAAGTCAAACATATTTTCGGGAAGATGGTTGATGGGAAGGTTAAAAGTGCAAAAGAGTTTTACAAATCAAAATGTTGGTGGGACATATGTTTACCGCCAAAATCACCCAAGGCTGGTCAGGCTTGGGTGACAACATTTTCACCATAAATTCCTGACTTGCCGGAGCTCCCAGGTTGGTAAGAGTGGAGCAGGAATCAGCATCTTTCTTAGTAAAGGATCCTACAAGTGGTTTGGTTGGTAAATCTACAAGTGGTATATTTAAATTGTGATATTTTGATGTGCAAGTGGTTATGATTGATAAGTAAACCTGTAAGTGGTTGAAGAAGGTTATCATTGACAAGTGGTTAATCAAGGTCATTAAGTTGAACTTGATTGGACCATACTTACAAGTGATATTTTGGAGAACAATGTGATGAACCCCTAACCTACAAATGGTTTCTTAAAATCAACAAAACTTATTTTCCGGAAAAACCATTTTGATTAAAACAAACTTAAGTGTTTTGAGATCACAATGGGAAAATAGTTTGTTGTGAGGGGGAGTTCTGATTGTTTATGCCAAGTGAATGGCGAATTGAAGTGATTTGATATCAGTTGTCATTTTATTGTACAGTTTATTTTCAAATTTCCTAAAATGTGTTTGCATTTTAGGGGGAGTAAAAATTTTCAGAAAATCCAAAAACAGTTGAAAATTTGAAAAAGACAAAAACATGATAAATTCAAAAAAGAGTTTTGTTGTGCAAAAAAAGGAAATGATAGTACATCAGTGGACTATCACAACATGCTAAAGAATTGGAAAGTCAAATGTGATAAACGATCTCACTGTGGATGTGTGAGTAGGTTTTTGCACATTTAGTAGATTGTGACGAGATATAAACCTAAATTTAAACTTGCTTATATCGTGGGGATACATCTCTCGGATATATGGGTAACCCCCGAAATCTTGTTTGAAAGGTCTCATAATCTGATATACTAGGTCTTTATACTTAATGATGTCTGGGGTATTATTCCGGGACTTCTGCTGAACGGTAGTTCTGACCTAGTCCTCGAATAATACTTTCCGCAAATGCTTGAAACATAGCATTAACCCTCAGCATGCTGATGAAACAATAAAATTGATAGTCGCTGCTGTTGTAGCTAAAAGATCCTCTATAGGGGACATACCGAAAAGTCGAAGCTGATATCTCTCTGTGTATACGGAAGTATCGACCTGAGATCCCTCGGCCCTCGCATTACCTAATTTATGTACAGATATCATTGTAGTATACTCATCTGTAAGACTGAATATTGGGATCTGGATACGGGAGTATATTCTGAGGTGGGACACGCGATTAAGTTTAAGTGCTTAAGACATTAATATCGTATCTCGAAGCAATTGAAGTTTGTGTGAAAATTTAAGTGGACCAGTATACTGACAATCTAAGTGAATCGTTTAGAACTTAAAATGTTTAAAGCTTAACGGTGTTGGTGATTTGTCTCAAAAACTGATATGATCCTCTTACACAAACTCACAAAACTATTGTATGTAAATATTTCTTTGCTGCATTTCGTTTCGGTTATTTTAAAAATCCAAAAAGATTTTAGGTGTATTTTAGCATAAGTTTTGAAAAATTCAAAAAGATTTTAGACAACTGATGTTGAAAAGCTGTTTTTCAAAATTCCAAGTGCTAAACATGACGAACAGGTTTGGGAAAGTGTGTTTGAAGATTTTTGAAATGGAAATGATATATATTCATGTGGTTCATCAGAAATTGTCATGATAAATCTTTCTATTCAGGGTTGTGTCTTTAAGAGTTTAGTGAAGTTTCTAAATTTGTTATATCTTATTTTTTATGAAACTTACTTTTGGGTAGAGAATATGCAGGTGAATCAGGTTACGATACCTGAACCTGTGAAAGTCGGACTACGATCCCAGTACAAGTTGAGGGGGAGTCTGTTAGAGAAAGAGAGTCAGAAGATGCAAGAGCTAGGAGCCAGAGATCCTGAAAGAGAATTGGAGATAGGATAGATCCAGATAGAGATCCTGAAGGAAACTCAAAGACTGATAAAGACTGAAGACGTTGAAGACTCGACACTTAAGACTCGTCAACATCTGAGGGGGAGTCTGTTGGTGCACACATCTGTCGTCTTCGTCTTATATCGAGTCTTGGCTGAGTTGCGGTTTTGATCAAGCGTGACATCATCAAATATGTCATCATGTGACATCAATGATGACGTCACAACATGTTAGATGATGAAAATGAGTTTTCGATATACAATGCATTCACAAAAGACAAAACAGTTTATTAATTACATGAAGGTTTCGCTTGAATCAAGATTGAGGGTTTCGCTTGAAGTCAAATAAGAGGATTTCGCTTGAAGGTGAATAGGTATAGTTCAAGCGAAATTAGGATAGTATAAATAGGTTAGTGTGCAAGTCATTTGGAACAGAATTTGCTGAGTGATACCGAGGTGCTGCCGGTTTTTCCTTTGACTGTAAACATTGTAAAATCAATATACAAGAGGATTAATGTGTAATTCAAGCTGTTTTCGTATCCGTTTCATAGTTTCCGCCTCTGAAACGGACTAGAACTCTTCCGAACGACTCGTTTAGGTCGCAATCCGATCCTACAGCAACATTACCCCCTAAGCTCAATTTTGTTGACTGATCTGTTGACTTGGTGGTGAAATGACCATTTTACCCTTTTATTTTACCCCCTATGTTTTGTTTACTCTGTAATTTTACCCCCTGCCACCACTGCCACCGCCATTCACCACCACAACCACCACTGCCACCTCCGGCCACCACCCTCAACCACCACTGCCACCGCCATTCACCACCACAACCACCACTGCCATCTCCTCTCTCTCTCTCTCTCTCTCTCTCTCTCTCTCTCTCTCTCTCTAAAAAACCCACCACTGCCACCTCTTGCTTTCTTTAAATTTGTGCAAAAAGATTTAATTTAAATCACCAGATCTATGAATTAAACAACTACAAAATCTGATTCAGAATCACATTGGTGGCCGGACCTTTCCATTGGTGGCCGGACCATTCCATCACCACCACCAAACAACCAATCTGATTCAGAATAACATTGGTGGCCGGACCATTCCATCACCACCACCAAACAACCACATTCAGAATCACATTGGTGGCCGGACCATTCCAGTTCAAATTGCATCGAAAAAGTGAAGAAAACCGCAAAATGAACCGCTGATTTCAACTCGGAAGCCTGCAATAGCATGAATACGATTGTTTTGGCGGTTTATTCGTGAAACTAGAGTAACAGAAACCCTAGATGATGGTTATAGGTTCAAATTGCATCGAAAAAGTGAAGAAAACAAGAAAATTAACCGTTGATTTCAAGTTCGGAACCTGCAGATTGTGGTGGCGGCTATATTTTTAAAATTAGGGTTGTGGCGGGGGTGGTGATGATGGCGACGGTGATGGTTGTGGCAGCAGTGGTGGTTGTTTTGGTTCAGATGGCGACGGTGATGGTTAAAGATGATGATGATGGAGGTTTGTGGCGGGGATGGTGATGATGGCGACGGTGGTGGTTGTGGCGGTTCAGCTGGCGACGGTTGAAGATGATGATGATGGATTTGGCGGTGATGGTTGAAGATGGTGATGATGATGGAGGTTTTTGAAGATGACGGTGATGGAACCTGCAGATGGTTGATGACGGTGATGGAACCTGCAGATGGTTGAAGATGATGATGATGATGATGGATTTGCAGTTTACTCTATATATAATATAAATAATAATAAAAATAATAATAAAAATAAATATAGGGTAAGATTACCAAAATACCCTTACATATAATGGTCAAACTACCGTTGACTGAGCTTAGGGGGTAATGTTGCGACATAAGAGTTAACAGTGGGGGGTAAAATTGCAATTATTTCCTTAGAGGGGGTAAGAGTGCCAATCACCCCTAACCTCAGGGGGTAAAATTGCAGTTTACTCTAGAAAAAATTAAAACTATCGAACGATGCATAAAAGAATCTCGCGCAAGGGAAGAGGAGTCCCGCGCAAGAGAAGAATTAATTCGTAATAAAGAAGAGATAGTTGAAAATGTAAAAATGGAAGAACAAGTAAGTGAAAAACCGACACATGAGTTAAACAACGAAAAAGGTGAGTCCGACAACGTTAAAATTCAAGAAGAGTCTAATTTTGAAGAAATTAATCTCTTGTCACCTTCTTTCGAAAATCATTGTTTAGTACCCACTCATGCTAAGTTTTTAAAAGAGCTAAACACTAACACTAAAATTGACGAAACAGTAAGCATTAAGTTAACAAATGATCAAACCTCGCTAATAAAAGAAGACCCATTTGAAATTAACATTACACCGGTTCCATGTTTTTTTTCAAAACTCCTTTATTAGTAATGTCACAATTGATAAAGATCTTTGTGTTAATATAATGCCTAACTACATTTTCGAAAAATTAAGTATTAGTGATTTTTCTCCGCTTCAAATACCCATTTTTCTATCCAATCGGAAAGTAATAAAATCAATAGGTGTAGTTGAGGATGTCTTGGTCCAAACAAATCAAATGGTAATCCCAACCGACTTTGTCATCCTTGATGACGCTCCTCTAGTGTTGGGACGACCCTTTGTAAAAACCCACGAAGCTTTGAAAAACCGGAAGTACAACAATCTATCTATTCAATTAGGGGCATTTAAAAGAAGTGTCGATCTTGAGCGTTCAATGAAATATCCATTCGGAAATAATGACCCCCTAATTGAAGATGAAGATGAACCACCCGATACAAGAGAAGAAATTGACCACTTTGTTGAAGAAGAGGTCGACATAGAACAAACTTTTAAAGTTTTTAATCAAAATGAGCAACCAAATAAGGAGTCTCCTAAAGACCCACCTCTTGAGCTCAAAGAACTTCCAAAAGGTTTGGAATATGCTTTTCTTGACAAAGATAGTAAATCACCTGTAATTATTTTGTCTAAATTAACTAGTTTAGAAAAAGAAAAATTATTTTCAGTTTTGAAAAAACACAAAAATGCGATCGCTTGGAAGCTTGTAGATATTAAAGGCATAAGTCCTTCCATGTGCATGCACAAAATTTTAATGAACGATGACTATAAATCGGTAATACAACCACAACGTAGAGTAAATCCAAATGTCCAAGAAGTGGTTAAAAACGAAGTCAATAAATTACTTGGCGCCGGACTTATTTACCCTATCTCCGATAGTCCGTGGGTAAGTCCCGTCCAAGTAGTTCCAAAGAAAGGAGGTATGACGGTAATAACTAATGAAAAGAATGAATTAATACCAACGAGAACCGTCACAGGATGGAGGGTATGTATAGATTATCGTCGATTAAATGAAGCAACAAGGAAGGATCACTTTCCTTTGCCTTTTATTGATCAAATATTAGAAAGATTATCCGGTCACAAATTTTATTGTTTCTTAGATGGTTTTTCAGGTTACTTTCAAATCCCGATAGCACACGAAGACCAAGAAAAGACAACATTCACATGTCCTTATGGAACTTTTGCTTATCGACGCATGCCCTTTGGTTTATGTAACGCCCCCGCAACCTTTTAACGTTACATGGTGGCCATCTTCCATGACATGATAGAAAAGACAATGGAAGTCTTCATGGATGACTTTTCTATCTTTGGAGATTCATACGACCAATGCCTCGATAATCTTGAGCGAATGCTATCCTGATGTAAGGAAACTAACCTCGCCCTTAACTGGGAAAAATGCCATTTCATGGTAACGGAGGGAATAGTACTCGGTCACAAGATCTCAAGCGAGGGAATGGAGGTAGATCGAGCCAAAATAGACACTATTTCTCGATTACCAGTTTACCAACCCCATCCTCCGTTAGAGCTATCAGAAGTTTCCTAGGGCATGCCGGATTTTATAGACGATTTATCAAGGACTTTTCTAAAATCTCAAGGCCTCTAACAAAATTAATTGAAAAAGATGCCCCTTTCATCTTTGACAAGGATTGCAATCAAGCATTTCTAACCCAAAAGGAAATGCTAGTCAATGCACCGATCATGATAGCGCCTGATTGGAAATTACCTTTCGAAATCATGTGTGATGCAAGTGACTTTGCAGTTGGAGCAGTCTTGGGATAAAGAAAAGATAAGCATTTTCACCCAATTTATTATGCTAGTAAAACACTTAACGATGCACAAGAAAATTACACCACAACAGAAAAAGAGTTACTAGCCGTGGTATTTGCTTTTGATAAATTCCGTTCTTATCTTGTTCTTTCTAAAACAATAGTCTATACAGATCATGCAGCCATTCGATATCTCTTCAAGAAACAGGATGCTAAACCACGTTTGATTCGGTGGATTCTACTCCTCCAAGAATTTGACATTGAAATCAAAGACAAAAGAGGAGCAGAAAACACCGCAGCAGATCATCTTTCACGCCTAGAAGACCCAGCTTTGGAGGCAACCAGGGACGAGCAAATCAACGAAAAGTTCCCAACGGAGTCCCTGGAAATGGTGGAATACCGAGAAGAACCATGGTACGCCGACTATGCTAACTATCTAGCTAGCGGTATAGTCGCAAAAGGTTGGCCACATTATCAAAGAAAAAAAATTCTTTGCTGATGTAAAGAATTACTTTTGGGAGGACCCTTATCTTTTCAAAATATGTGCCGACCAACTCATCCGACGATCCGTACATGGTAGTGAAGCAAGGAGAATTCTCAGCCATTGTCATGAAGGTCCATATGGAGGACATCATGGTGCCGCAAGTACCGCACGAAAGTTATTTGATTCAGGATTTTACTGGCCATCCATTTACAAAGACGCCCAAAATCTTGTTAAGACATGTGACGCTTGCCAAAGAACAGGTAATGTTTCTTCCAAAAATGAAATGCCGCAAAATGGCATTCTTGTTTGTGAAATCTTTGATGTGTGGGGACTCGACTTTATGGGACCTTTCCAACCGTCAAAAGGAAACAAATATATACTTGTGGCGGTAGATTACTTGTCTAAATGGGCCGAGGCCGAGGCACTTCCAACCAACGATGGAAGAGTCGTGGTAAGATTTCTGAAAAAATTATTCTCTCGTTTTGGAACGCCAAAAGCATTAATAAGTGATAGAGGTACCCATTTTTGTAACCATCAGCTCGAAAAAAATTTAACAAGGTTTGGGGTCTATCACCGGGTCTCAACGGCATATCGCCCTCAAACAAACGGACAAGCCGAAGTGACTAATAGAGGTTTAAAACGAATACTTGAAAAAACCGTAGGGTTAAATAAAAAAGAATGGGCCGATAAATTAGATGACGCTTTATGGGCTTTTCGAACTGCTTATAAAACAACAATAGGTACATCCCCATATAAGCTCGTCTATGGATAAAGCTGTCATTTGCCAGTAGAAATTGCACACAAAGCCTACTGGGCAATTAAAAATGTAAACTTGGATTTAGAATTTGCAGGTAAAAATCAATTTTGTCAATTAAATGAATTAGACGAATTAAGGAATTATGCATACTCTAACTCCGAAATTTATAAAGAAAGAATGAAAAACTTGCATGATAAACACATTAAACCTAATGAATTTCGAGTAGGAGATCAAGTTCTATTGTTTAATTCACGACCTCGATTATTTCCTGGTAAATTAAAGTCTAGGTGGTCAGGACCTTTTTCTATCACCCATATTTTCCCACACGGTGCAGTCGAAATTAAATCTCGGAATGGAATTCCATTCAAAGTCAATGGCCAATGGCTGAAGCTCTATCAAGGATTCATTGAGGATGAGGAGGAAGAAATCTCGCTTCAAACGGTCGAAGAATGAAGGCATCAACATCATACCTCGTAAGTTACGAACAATCGGGAGAACATCTAAATTGGTAAGATTTCTAAAACCAAAGTTTCGGGAAACAGGGCACTCACACGAGTACTAAATTTTTTTTTTAAAATTGCCCGCCCACGGGGCCGTGTCCGCGCAACTGTTCGGAATAAAACCCCTTTTCAAATAGTTTCTTCATTCCACACGCCTCGTTTCCCCACAAACTCTCTGGTTCCGACGATTTTTCTGCAAGATTTCGACGTCTCCTCTACTTCTAACAACATCAAGGTATGATTCTATCATCATTAGTAGTTAGATTAAGCTCTTGCATGTAGTTTAACATCAAAAATTTGGGAAAAAAAATATGGGGTTCTTGAACTTCAACCGGATTGAACCTCAAATTTTTGCTTAGATCTGTTAGCATTAGTATAAATACATGTTATAGGAAGTAAATCAACTTGTATTGTTTGTATATTTGCCCGATTTCTCACAAAAACCCCCAAACCCTTGTTTTTGAACCGAAAAAGATGAAATTGAAGGGGTAAAGGGTTTGTTTTGGGAAAAACGGCACTTGGGGTTTCATTTTCGGGGAATACCGCCCCTAGTGGACCAAAAATTTTCAAGTTTTCGGGACCGGGTCGAAAAATGGGATTTTTGGGAAACAGACGTCTGGACACGGGGTCGTGCTCGCTGAACACGGGCGAGTGTCCAGCTGAATTCTAGCAAACTCGGGGCGTGTCCGCTGAACACGGGGTCGTGTTCAGCCGACTTTTTTCAGTTTTCTCCGAAATTTTCACTGTTTTCTTGCTAATTGTTTGGTGTTTTCTTTCAGATGGCCAAGAAATTCACTCGATTCAATGCTAATGAGTTGGCGGCTCAAGCTCGTTATGATGTGTTAAGGACTAGGCCCGAGGAGAACCCCAGACAAGTGTGCCCAAACACTCTTGAGGCTATGAACCAATTGGATCGATTCAACAACATCGTCACCGGCCCACTACGAGCTGCCCTTTGCACTCGGCTTCACTCTGTGCATGAGTACAACATGGAATTCTATAGCACACTCGTTTTTAACACAAGAGCTGAGTCGTTTGACAATGAAGGGGTGGAGTTTCGCTGTAGAGGAACCACATACCGAATCTCAATTGCTCAATTTGGGGCTCTGGTTGGGTTATACTCGGAAGAAGATGTTGTGGATAAGGAAAACACTGGCGGTCTACGTGAGATCAGGGAAAGTGACCGCCAAGCTGCTTGGGCTCAAATAGGAGAAGGCAACTATAACCCGAGCCGCACTAAGAGCACACAGTTGAGAGACCCTCTTGACCGCTACATCCACAGGGTCCTCACTTACTCTCTTAGCCAACGGCACGACAGCAGCGGTGTTGTAGGTTTGCGGGATCTACTAGTCCTTCATTGCATCCACAACCGGGTTAACCTTGACGTTCCATACCTCCTGCTCCGAAACATGCATTGGAACCAACTTGCTACTCCCCCGAATCCTATCTTCTTTGGAGGGTGGATTTACCGCCTCTTCAAAAACTTCGTGAACATGCCGAGGTCCTTCCGCAAGGGACCATGGTCGGGGAGAGTGGACATGGTCATTTGCCGCTCCATGAACTTTATTTACGACGCGGAAGATGGGACAGTCAGTTTTCAAAGAGTTCAAGGCCATGCATGGAACCCGCAGGAAGCACTCGTCTTACACGCTCCACATATCTGTCCTCTTCCTCAGTACCACTTCCAGTACCAGGGTGATCCGGGTCAATCCTCCTCTCAAGGAGGCGGTTTTCCTAACTTTCAAAGCTTACATGATTTATTGCAGGAAAACCTTAGGTGCACCAGGAACACCTACAATATGGCCAGCAACACATACGCCCGGGTCGGAGCAATAGAGAGAAATATCTCCGACATGCAGGATGACATTGGGAACATCCGGGAATATATGGCGGGCCACGGAGGAGGTGATGATGATGAAGACGAGGATATGGATTGAGCGGGAGGAGTGGAGGTAGCATTCCACGGTTGGAGGTCCCACAGGTTAACCCCCTTATCTCACAAACAATTTCCGGCCCGCGTGCCGCTTGTTGAACAATTTACTCTCTCTAACACTTTTTTTTTTATTTCTGCATTTCTTTTTCTTTTTAACTTGTGATGTGGATGATTAACTTTGGTAATTTAGGATGTTTGTTATGATTGGTGTGGTATTTATTAGTTCAACAGGTACATACGAGGCTTAGAGCACTAAACATTAGTGCTACTAAAGCCGGGACAGGAAAACCGAAGCCAAAAACCTGTTTTACACCTTTGCAGTTTGTCCACACGGGGTCGTGTTCAGCCAACACGCCCCCGTGCCCATCGCCCAGACCTGCTGTTTGTTTTATTTATGCAAACTTTCGCCAGACACGGGGTCGTATTCACCCAACACGCCCCCGTGTCCACCTTCTGTAAGTTCCCGTTACTGGCAATCTGACCACGGGGCCGGGTTCATCCAACACGGGGCCGTGTCCAGATGCCCAGTAACATAAGAATTTATTTTTAAACACACTTTTACACTTTCAATCAACCTAAAAACCTATTTTTGGGACACATTGAGGACAATGTGTAATTTAAGTGTGGGGGTTGCTAAAACCTTGAATTTTGCAAGTCCTAATTACAAGCCTTAAACAAAACTCTATTGGAACCACTAAACACCCCAAATATTTTCAAAATCTTTTCATTTTTTTTACTTGTCTTGGTTTAATTTGGGAATTACAAGTTCTAAAAAGGTTATATTTTTACAAATTTACAGCCGATAGCATCGTGATAAAAAGAACTAACATAAGAAAATTATGAAATGGCATGACAAATCTAGTTAAAATTTGATTATATATACTTGATCACATAAAAACTCATTCCCACAAAAAATGGGTTTTGAGCCTTTATTGAGCATATAAATACACATCTTTAAACTATCATTTTTCGTTTCTTGTGTGAATAGCCGCTTGGTTCTTACAACTCTAGAACTTGCCACGACGATACATTCCCGGTCCTTACTAACTTAAACCCAAGTAAGTAAATGATGGAGGCATTAGGACTAACCCTTTTTATTTCAACACCATTATTATTAGTTTTTTTACCACCTACCCAAAATCCCCCTAGTTAACCCCTTTGAGCCTAAACCTTTTCATTTCATAACCCAAATCAAACACCCGTTTTACCCACCAAAACGCTTTTTCATTTTAAACCCTTTATTTTAGTAACAAAGCTCGGTTTTCTTGTGACTTCCTTATCAAAAAAAAATTTCATAGAGAAGAAAAGAAAAATGAAGTTAGCAATAAACAAACAAAGCTCATCAAAAGAAAGCTTGTTTGAATAATGCTTCATTGGAATAAAAAGTCACAAAAACAAAATGTTTTACGAAAACCGACGCTTTTTACGCCTTTCGCCCTTTTCTACTAACCACTAACCCAACCACCTACCTTTAACCCAAGCCTAACCCTTCCCCAAAAGTCCTCTTGATATTTACAAAGGTTTATAGTTAAAAAGGAGGAGGATTGATTGCTTGGCAAGCTTATGGTAGGAGTAAGTTCCGTGCCGCTCTCGAGTGCTTCACAAAAATACACCTTCGGCCGAGTGTTGAGTGATCCCCCGTGAGGTATGTGAACTTGTATATAAATGGAATTTTAAAGAGGCATGTTATGCCCTAATAAGTAATTTATCTTATGTAATGTTCTAAATAAATCATGACGAATAGGATTATAAATAAAGTAAAAATAAAACCTAATAAAGAATCTTGGAATCCCGACACTCTATGACAAGCCCAAAAACCTTCTCTTCTACCCATTCCATTTGGGAGTGTAAGCCACATTGTAAAGAGTTTTGCTTGAGTACAAGCAAAAATTCAAGTGTGGGGGTATTTGATGTGTGCAAAAGGCAACATATAAATTACATCAAATGTGGCATAAAACTAACCCTTTTTTAGTACTAATGTTGGAAAAAGTGTGTTTTTGTCTTCCTTTTGTATTTTCAGGATTAAATGAGCTCAAATTAACAAAAGAAGCAAATATGCAGCCAAATCTAACAATAATACAAGAAAAGGAATAAACGTGGTATGCCCGACCCCTCGACAGCATCTCCCCAAGCAAAAACAAGAGAACAGAAGGCTGAACACGCCCCGTGCTCAGTGAGCACGGGGGCGTGCCCAAGTGTCTGTAGAAAAGACAAAGTTGTAGAAGCTTTTATCACCCACCACGGGGGCGTGCCCAGCGGACACGGGGTCGTGGTCAACGCTAAGATTCACAATATCTAGGCAAATCTTGATAGTACAGATACGCTTCTGCACATGGGGTCGTGCCCAGCGGACACGGGGGCGTGGTTAACTAATGCATACAAACTGCATTTAATGAAGAAAGAGAAGATGGGTGGACATGGGGCCGTGCCCAATGGACACGGGGCCGTGTCCGGGCTTCTGTGCAGGCTATAAATAGGGGTGCTTGGCTCACTTGCAAACCATCCCTTTGCAAACCACCTCTCTCACACTTCACCCACCCACCACCACCACCACCACCACCACCACCATCACAACCCACATCCACCACCATCATCCATCATAGAGTGTGTGAGTAGTCTCGGGATCCAAGATTGATCGTAAGAGTTCTTGACAATCAAAGGCCATCTTTGCCAATATCTCTTACATCACTTGGTGAAGACAAACATTTAGTGTAATACATTTTATTTTTAATCTTTTCGCACTTTTTATTTGTTTATGTATTAATGACTTTAATAACTAGTTTCTTATGTTGAAGGTGAATCTTCCTTATCATTTGTCTGTGGTGTCTTGGCATTATTTTACTGTCTATATAAAATAAAAGATTTACACCATTTATATCTCCACGGTCTATATGGAGATATGTTGGCTACCTGGTCGGGGGTTAAGGGAATGGTTTGGTAAGAGTCTTGCCTTGTTTAGTGTATAGATCCTGCAAGGACCTGAGTCAAGTTTAGTAGGACCTCCTTCAATACCCACTGGTATTGGATGGCGGGGGTCCGAACTCTTTGACCCCCTCATATGTAAACTACTATTAAAACTTTAACCCGACTATTTAGGATTGTATCCCTGCTGACTCAAACTACTTAGCCGAGGGTAACGTCACCTTCAAAAGAGGGGCCTACCACATTATGCATTAATAATTTAATTAATTATCTTTCAATAATCCAACCCTTTAGGATTGTATCCTCGCTGACTCAAACTACTGGGTTGAGGGTAACGTCACCTTCAAAAGAGGGGCCTACTACTATAACTAAGATAATATCTTAAAAAGTGCAAAAGTGCGAAAATAATCAAAGGTTACACTAAAGGCGAGTCGGATCCAAGTGATTCATCTTGTCTATCTGTTTTATTTTTATTTTTCAGCATTTTTAGTTTTTATTTTTTAGTTTAAAACCTTTTTCTAAATTTTTTATTTGATTAGACGTTGAGGATAAACCGGTACTAAAAGCTCTTGTGTCCTTGGACGACCTCAGTATCTTAGCAACACTATACTACGCTCACGATGGGTGCACTTGCCCATATGTGTGTCTAGTGTTAGTAAATATCGTGTTTTATAAATTTAAAACTTGAATAAAGTGTTAAAAGGGGCTTAAAATATACTTAAAAATATATACACGGTCGCACACATCAGAGCACTTCTTGAGTTTTAAAATGCTACAACGAAAACTTCAAAGTTCCATCATACACAAACACGTCCATCCCAAACGGACAACCCTCCGACCGAATGGTCATCCGTCCGGAAGGTCATCCGATCGGATCACTATTCGTCACTTGTCTCACTCGCCTCGTTTTGCGCACTGCTTAACGCTCATACTATTGTACTGTGTTCACGCTAATCTCTCAGTGATCCCTTCAATCCAAGACTGTGTTTATTCGTTAAACACGCCTAGTGAGTATACTCGATCCCTTTTTGCTTTAAGCACTTTTGGGTGTTACATGCGTTATCTATATTCAAATCACAATAGACACACAATGCAAACACTTTTATACGCTAATTGCTCCGCATGTTATACGTGTTATTCGATGAATGCTAGTATGTTATGTTTACACAGTGATTGTTGCCTGACACCTTTACAACGATAGTACTATAGTTTGGACTCAACACATGTCGTGGACGGGGGTTGCTAAGGGTATTTCTTCACATGTCATTGTGGTAATATGTGTTGCGCACTCTACAAATCGCAGTCACATTTGTGCATATTTCATTGTCAATAACCTACTTGCTTCGCATTACTACGTGTTACATGCTGGTTATGCGTAAATCGCTCTCACTATCTATTATACTATTAAACTTGTATGCTCACCTTTACACTATGTGTATTGACTTTTATTTTAACGTATGTGACATGTGTTTAGGATGCCATGCTATACCTGCTTGCTGTGATGAAATCAAGTCTAGGGGAGTCTAGAAACAAATAAACAATGTATGAGTTGTCGAGACTATGATTTGCCCTTGAGAACAACTTGTCTGTAATAACTGCTTTATTTTGATATGTTATGGTATGGGACGTAACGTTTAAATATCTGGTAATTTAGTTGTTATGGATTCTCTTGGACAATCTGTTTCGCTCAATGTCGCGACCTGATGTTTCTGCCATCGGTTGGGGTGTGACAGATTGGTATCAGAGTCATAACTATAGGGAATTAGGCAAGACTCGACCTAGTCCAGGTCGATATCTTAGAATTGACCTAGTCTATAGTCTAAGTACCCACTGACTGACTTGTACAAACCCAGTAGGGGTTTTGTGCATGCTTATTTGATATTCTCGCTCGAATTCGCTGAACACTACACTCTTTTGCGAACATCGCATACTACCGTTCCGCGCAAGTTCAGCCTTTCCTAAGGCTGGCAACACACACAAACGAATGATCTGGTTGAGATTAGGTGTGAAAACCACAAACTCTTGATCAAATCACTCGTTCAACACGCATTTTTACTATAAACACGAGAATTTGCGTTGAATCAGGAGTGAAACCCATACTTCGATGCGATTCTCCTTATCTATCTCGTGATTTTATCACACAAACAAGAATGGAGTTGTTAAGTTAGGGGTGAAACCCGCATCTTAATGACTTATTCCGCTCTATATTTTGGTTTTACAAAAACTCTCACCAAAGTCTCGATGGGTTCCAACGACTGGAGTCACGTAATGGCCGAAAGGATGTATGCTGATCGCTCGGATTGAGGCGAGAGCACAGTCTATTAAGCCAACATGTGTACTCAAAGTCCTTGAGAACAGTCGAATCACTTTGGGTAGTCAAAGTCTAGCACACCCAAGACATTCCGATTTTCGCTGATTCTACGCTTATCGCTTTTATGTGTTTCGATTCTGAGGATCTTCACCACAGACTCTGTGAATTATCGCTTTTATGAGAGATTTTATATGTCTTATGTGATTTATGTGTTTATTTTGTTAGCATTTTGAGGTAAACAGTACTGTGATCTACACTGATGGGTTCGATACTTCGATTTAACGTTTCTCGCTATGCAAACATGCACGCAACTCACGACACCACGCTAACAAATCGCGCTATGTTACCCGCAATCGCTACTCACTACTCGCACTCGCAATTCTCGATCGCAATCACAGCTTTGAAAGATAGGTGAATACGTGCAATATATGTAGGTGAATACGTGCAAAATATAGTGTAAAGCGTGGTTTTGTCGTGCTATGTGCTTATGTGTTTACGTGTTTATGTGCTTACGTGCCTATGTGGATTATGTGCCTACATGACTTATGTGCCTATGTGATTATATGCCGATGTGTTCCTGAGCTTTATCTAGTAGTTGTATGTTGTGAGGTGAGATTCGAATGTGTAGTGTTTGAATCCTTTAGCGATGTCTGTTGCAGACAATGTCGTCATGAGGATCGCATACTTCTCGAGCCGCCCGATGCAACCATGCTGACAAGTGTATCGCTTCTCTAGTCGCAAAGCAAATGGCAAAAGTCAATCCGCAAATTTTCTGCGAGCTTAATGAAAACACTAGCAAGTCCTCTGAGGAATCAAGGTCCGACTCTCCCCGGGCTACTTTTAGCTTCAAGCAGTTTAAGGCCTGTGGCCCTAAAGACTTCACCGGAGAAGATGGGCCTACTGCCATGTTTCAGTGGTTCGACGTAATTGAAGTCACTCTGCGCCAAAACGGTTGTCCTGAAAACCTACACACTGTCAATGCAACTGGCGTTTTCCAGTCTAGGGCTCTGGACTGGTGGACTGCCGAAAGGAACAGGCGAGGGAATGATGTAGCCTATGGGCTCACTTGGGAAGAGCTGAACGAGCTTCAGAAGCTGGAGGACGAGTTTTGGAACATTAAGCAAGCGGGTGGCGACAATGTTGGTCTAACTGCTCGCTTTAAGCAGCTAAGCATAATCAGTCCTGGTCAAGTCTCTACTCCGAACATCACCATCAAGAAATACATTCGTGCTTTACCAGATTGTGTTGCTGATTTCATGCAAGCCGCGAAGACGACAACCATTGAGGAGACCTTTCTGCTCGCTGCCGAGATTAACGACAAGCGAGATCGGGCTGGTTACTTTGATAAGACCACCAAAAGTCTTCATCAAGTTACCGCTGCTCCCACCGCTGAAACCGCCACACCGCAAGCTTCCATGTCTTCACGCCGAAAGCGCAAGAACAACAACAAGAACTGTGCTGTCACCGCCGCTCCACTCAATGCAGTACCTGCTCCACCCCAGAACCAAAACCGCCAAGTAGCAGCACCAGTGACTAATGCACCGTCGGCCAAGCGTGCATATACTGGTCCTCACCCGTTGTGCCCTACCTGTACTTATCACCATCCTGTTGGGATTGCATGTTGATTTGTGTTCACTGCAACCTTTACAGCCACTTCACTGCCAACTGCCGTACTGGTCCCCGTCAAGCTCAAGCTCAAGTTCAAGCTCCTGCTCTACCAGCTCCTCAGGGACAACAAGCAGTTCCTGCTCACGCAAGAGCCTGCTATGTGGGTGGTGTTCCCAACCACTTCGCAAATGTCTGCCCGAACAGAGTGGTGAAGCAAGAGCCACAGCAGCCGCAATAGCCAGCGCAGTAAAAAAACCAACAGCAGCAGCAGCAGCTGCCAGCTCAGCATGCAGCCCGTGGGCGAGTCTTCAACATCAACGCCCGTTAGGCTCAAGCAGACAACAACGTGGTTAATGGTAAGTTTCTCGTAAATGGTATATATGTTTCGTGTTTATTTGATACTGGAGCCGATAACTGTTTTGTCTCGTTCGAATTCGAAAGGCTCTTAAACCGTAAACGTGTTAACCTCCCATCAACATTCGACATAGAAGTTGCCACTGGAAGAACCGTCACTGTTAGGTCTATTCTGCGTGACTGTACCGTTGAGCAAAACAGTCACGTTTTCCCGATCAATCTCATCCCGATGCAGCTCGGTAGCTTTGATGTAATAGTAAGCTGGATTTCCTCCAGGAGAATCATGCTGAAATTGTTTGTTTTGATAAAATGATTCATTTCTCTCTCGCAAACGGCGATCAATTATGTGTCTATGGCGAAGTCGCTTCGAAGAAGTTGCAAATCATGTCGTGTGTCCAAGCTAGCAAGTATCTCCGCAAGGAATACCAAGCTTTCTTGGCGCACATCATAGTAGCGGAGGAAAAGGAAGAGAAGGCAATGGAAAAGGTGCCTGTGGTTCGTGATTTTCCTAACGTCTTTCCTGAAGATTTACCTGGTTTACCGCCATCTCGTGATATCGATTTCCGAATTGACCTCATTCCTGGAGCAAATCCTGTCGCTAGTGTGCCTTATCGTCTCGCTCCATCCGAAATGCGCGAACTCTTGAGTCAGCTCCAGGACTTGATAAAGGCTTCATTCGCCCTAGCACCTCTCCATGGGGCACTCCTGTCCTTTTCGTCAAAATGAAGGACAAATCGTTCTGGATGTGCATCGACTATAGGGAATTGAATAAGCTTACCATCAAGAATCGCTATCCCTTACCTAGAATCGATGATTTGTTTGATCAGTTACAAGGTGCTACGTGTTTCTCAAAGATCGATTTACGTTCAGGTTATCACCAGTTACGAATTCAAGAGGAAGATATACCCAAAACTGCTTTTCGAACCCGATACGGTCACTACGAGTTTGTCGTTATGCCCTTTGGTTTAACCAACGCCCCCGCAGTCTTTATGAATCTAATGAATCGCATGTGTAAACCCTTTCTCGACCGCTTCATCATCGTGTTCATCGATGATATCCTGATCTATTCCAAGTCAAACACCGAACACGCCCAACATTTCCGTTTGGTTCTTGAACTACTCCAGGGAAACCGTCTCTATCCCAAGTTCTCCAAGTGTGAATTCTGGCTTGAGGAGGTTCAATTCCTCGATCACATTGTCAATAGTCAAGGTATTCATGTCGATCCTGCTAAGATAGAAGCAGTCAAGAATTGGGTTACACCAAAGAACCCGTCTGAAGTTCGTTCTGTTCTCGGATTGGCGTGTTACTACCGCAGATTCATCGCTGATTTCTCGAAAATCGTTGTCCCTCTCGCCTCTCTTACCCACAAGGACAAACCTTTTGTTTGGGGAACTGAACAAGAGGAAGCCATTCAAACGCTCAAACTCATGCTCTGTAACGCTACCATGCTCTCACTACCCGACGGAAACGGAGACTTCGTAGTCTACTACGATGCCTCTAACCTCGACCTCGGTTGTGTTCTTATGCAACAGGACAAGGTTATCGCGTACGCCTCTCGTCAGCTCAAGATCCACGAGAAGAACTATACAACCCACGATCTCGAGCTTGGTGCTGTTGTTTTTGTGTTAAAGATTTGGCGACACTACCTTTACGGTACCAAGTGTACGGTCTTCACCGACCACAAGAGCCTACAACACATCTTTAACCAGAAAGAGTTGAATATGCGCCAACGCCGATGGGTTGAACTTCTCAACGATTACGACTGTGAGATTCGTTACCACCCTAGCAAAGCAAACGTCGTTGCCAATGCTCTCAGTCGACGAAGCTATTTGCATAGCGTTCATAATACTCAAGCCCAGCACAATCTCGAAGCTCTTATCCGTGAAGCCCAACATGCTTGTTTTACCGAACGCACTTTGAAGAAGGAAAGGATTATCAATAATGGCGAACAACTGGTGAATAAATCGAATGGTATATTCCATTATCTAGACCAAATTTAGATTCCCAAGCGCTCCAATTTACGACAGATTCTGCTAGACGAAGCCCACAAGTCTCGATATTCCATTCATCCTTGTGCCGATAAGATGTACCAGGACCTTCGCTATAAGTACTGGTGGCCGGGCATGAAGAAGGATATCGCTATCTACGTTTCGAAGTGCCTGACTTGTTCAAAAGTCAAGGCTGAGCATCAACGCCCCTCTGGCTTACTCGTACAACCCGAGATCCCTATGTGGAAATGGGAGAGTATAGCTATGGATTTCATAACGAAACTTTCACGCACGCTATCAGGTCACGACAGCATCTGCGTTATCGTTGAGCATCTCACCAAATCTGCTCACTTTCTACCAATACGGGAAGACTACAAGGTAGAACAATTAGCACGAATCTATATCGACGAAGTCATTTGTCGACACGGGCCACCTCGTGACATCATTTCTGACCGCGATGGTCGATTTACCTCGCTTCTTTGGGAAACGTTTCAATCTGCTCTCAGTACTACTCTTAATCTTAGTTCTGCTTTCCACCCACAGACCGACGGTCAAACTGAACGCACGATCCATACCCTTGAAGATATGTTTCGCTCGTGTGTGATAGATTTCGGTGGTAATTGGGATTCGCATTTACCTTTAATCGAGTTCTCGTACAATAACACTTATCACTCTAGCATTCAAATGGCACCATTTGAGGCATTATACGGAAGAAAATGTCGATCGCCTATTGTATGGCACGAGATCGGGGATGCGTAAATTACCAGTCCTGAGTTATTGCAAGAAACGACTGACAAAATCCTCCAAATTCGAGACAATCTATTGAAAGCTCGGAGTCACCAAAAGAGTTACGCCGATAGACGCCGCAAGCCCCTTGAATTTGACGTTGGTGATCACGTACTCCTAAAGGTTACACCTAGGAAGGGGTGATCGGATTCGGCAAGAAAGGAAAGCTCGCGCCTCGATATGTTGGACCCTTTAAAATTCTAAAAAGAATTGGCAAAATGGCCTACGGACTCGAACTACCAGAGGAACTTAACAACGTCCACCCAACTTTTCATGTTTCGAACCTCAAAAAGTGTTTAGCCAACCCGGATCTACATGTCCCTCTTGAGGATCTACAAGTGGAAGAAACATTACACTTCGTGGAGAAACCAGTCGAAATCATGGACCGAGAGACCAAGCAACTCCGACGCTCACGGATTCCCATTGTGAAGGTTCGCTGGGAAGGCAAACGCGGCGCCGAGTTTACCTGGTAACTCGAGAGTGATATGAAGGCTAAGTATCCACAACTGTTTGTTACGCCTGCGCCTTAAATTTCGAGACGAAATTTCCTAAAGTAGGGGAGGCTGTAACAACCCGACTTTTCAAAGTCGAAGTCAAAGTCAAGTCAAATGAAGAAAAGATTGCTAATTGGATCTGCCATTCCTTGCTTAATTATTGCTTGTACACCTTGACTTGTTAATCGATACTCTAATTTACGTTACTTTAGTTGTATTATGTGGAGTAAATGCAATAAATTGCTATTTAATCGCTATTCGACTTATCGCTAATCGCACCGCTATCGCATCGCAACTCAAATTACAGGTTATGGATATTGTTTTACGTGTGTGTGCTCATTATGTGTTACTTGTGCATGTTATGTTGTTTGAGGTGATTATTCGAGAACGCAATCGCAACTCTATCGCAACGCAATCTCATCGTGAACTCGAAATCTAAGGTTTATTTTTGTGGTTATTAGTAGTTATATTATTTGTGTAACTAATGTGTAATACTATTGCATCGCTTACTCGTAACGCGTCACAACGCTCAACCCACGAAACAAAAGTCGGAAACCAACCGGCTTTCTCCCTCATCACCTATAAATAGCACCTGTCACATCACTGTTCATGTGAAGTGATAGCTCTCGTTCGACCAGCACGCTCTTGGCCTATTTTCTCTCTATTCCTCGTGATTCTTGTAAGTTTCTACCTCAAATCTTGTACTTTTATCATCTACACACACTTCTTCATCATTTTCACCATCAAATCTTAACTTTTCACCATGAAATCGGTGGATTTGGGCTGTTTTAGGATGATGTCATCATGGGTTCTCAAGAACACCAAAGTGTGACTTCATTCCATCAAGAACAACTCGAATCCAATAGATTTCTACAATGTTTAAACCCTGATTTCACCTAACTTTGAACCTTTTTCAAGACTTTCAAACTTTTCTTCAAACTTTCTTAACTTTTAACTCAAAACTGTTAGAATCTGGACTAGCTCGGGCTCACTGCTCATTCTATAGTATAGACCCGGACTGAAAATGAATTCCTAGCGAAGAGACGACCGATCCACGGGTTGAACATGAAATCCCGCCAAGAACAATCACCGAACGAACGGGGTGGTTCCCATCCGAACGGATGACTAGGCTTGCTGAGGCTTCCGTTGCTTAACACGTTGTCATACCGTCTCGGTTCAACCGCAAAACTTCCAAAACTGGTTGATTTTACAGACTTTTCAACTCGAACGAGTCATTCGGACGAACGGCCATCCGATCGGATAGCCATCCGATCAAATGGCTATCCGGCCCAATGACTTAAGTTTTAAACACTTAAACAATTTCAAAAAATTCAAGTATATACCCTCCACTCGGATCACCATCCGAGCGGACAGCCATCCGTCCGGATGATCGTCCGACCGGATGACCTGAATGGTAGGAACACTTCTTGAGTTTTAAAATGCTACAACGAAAACTTCAAAGTTCCATCATACACAAACACATCCATCCCAAACGGATAACCCTCCGACCGAATGGTCATCCATCCGGAAGGTCATCCGATCGGATCACTATCCGTCACTTGTCTCACTCGCCTCGTTTTGTGCACTGCTCAACGCTCATTCTGTCGTACTGTGTTCACGCTAATCTCTCAGCGATTCCTTCAATCCAAGACTGTGTTTATTCGTTAAACACGCTTAGTGAGTATACTCGATCCCTTTTTTATTTAAGCACTTTTGGGTGTTACATACGTTATCTATATTCAAATCACAATAGACACACAACGCAAACACTTTTATACGCTAACCGCTCCGCATGTTATACGTGTTATTCGATGAATGCTAGTATGTTATGTTTACACAGTGATTGTTGCCTGACACCTTAGCAACGATAGTACTATAGTTTGGACTCAGCACCTGTCGTGGACGGGGGTTGCTAAGGGTATTTCTTCACGTGTCACTGTGGTGATATGTGTTGCGCACTCTACAACTCGCAGTCACGTCTGTGCATATTTCATTGTCGATAACCTACTTGCTTCGCATTACTACGTGTTACATGCTGGTTATGCGTAAATCGCTCTCGCTATCTATTATACTATTAAACTTGTATGCTCACCTTTACACTATGTGTATTGACTTTTATTTTAACGTATGTGACAGGTGTTTAGGATGCCGTGCTATACCTGCTTGCTGTGATGAAATCAAGTCTAGGGGAGTCTAGAAACAAATAAACAATTTATGAGTTGTCGAAACTATGATTTGCCCTTGAGAACAACTTGTCTGTAATAACTGCTTTATTTTGAAATGTTATGGTATGGGACGTAACATTTAAATATCTGGTAATTTAGTTGTTATGGATTCTCTTGGACAATCTGTTTCGCTCAGTGTCACGCCCCGATGTTTCTGCCATCGGTTGGGGTGTGACACATACATACATACATACATACATACATACATACATACATACATACATACATACACAAATGAATAAGTTATGGTCATTAATCGTGTGTGTGGGGAGGGGGGCGTGAGTTGGTTTAAATGTCAACAATATGTTTTAAAGGATTGTATCATATGCTTTATAAGTTGTAATTACTTAAACTCTTCAAATTATGTTAATTTATATTATTATTTTCCTTATATGCAATTATAATATAGTGTATACACACTCACTAATTGTGCATCCTTTATTAGTCTTTTTCTTAGAAAAGGCACAAAAAACCCTTGAGAATCACTTTAGTCTTTAGAGCATTCACAACAAGAACTCCACAAACATTCACCTCAACATGTCACCTCAGATTTCAAACTCCCACAAAAAAGACTCACATTTTTTCACAATACCAAATATGTACAAACCTCCATATCACAATTTTTTTACACAAAAATATAAAAAAAAATTATTGTTTTGGTGTGTGAGGCCCCCTCTCCTTGGTCCACTTGAAGTCCGGGAACAAGGACCACCAAGCCAGACTTGGTAGTCGGCGAATAACGCTAGATGGTCCGTGTGGGTCGGTCCTCCATTTGGACATGTGCCATTTATGAGCATTGTGAATGCTCTTAGAGAATCCACAACGTTAGATAGTTTCAAACGCCACATCAACTGCCATACCAGTTAATTCCATACAACTGGAAACACCAATTTCTCCGTTAACAGTAAAGATTTTCAAATATGTTTTTTAAAAGAGTAAAATGCCATTTTCGTTTATGAGGTTTGGTCAGTTTTGCGACTTTCATCCAAAGGTTTGTTTTTTCGCATCTGGATCCAAAAGATATCAAATCTTGCCATTTTCATCCGGCTCGTCATGTCCATCCATTTTTCTCTGTTAAGTCAGGGATATTTTCGTCGTTTTGTTAACTTAAAGAGCAATTCGGTCTTTTTCACTATATGTAACCATTTAGCATAATGTACAAGTATTCAAAAGACCAAATAACCCTTTAAGTTAACAAAAAAGATGAAAATACCCCTGACTTAACGAAGAAAAATTGATAGGGTTAACGAGTTAGATGAAAATGCCAAGATTTTAAACCTTTTGGATCTAGATGCGAAAAACAAACCTTTGAACAAAAGATGCAAAACTGGCCACACCACAGGGACGAAAATGGCATTTTAGTCTTTCTAAAAAATATTAAAGTAATACACATACGTGTGTGTGTGTATATTAGAGTAAAGTACAATCTGTGTCCATATGGTTTACATGAAATCACAGTTTGAGTCCCAAGTGCCAAAATCTAACCATTTAAGTCCATGTGGTTGCATTTTCTTACCATTTGAGTCCCTCATTGTAACGATGGTGAAATATACAGTTAAATGGTTAGCAATGGTGAGGGATTTCTAGTCTTTTCACCCAAAGACACTCTCTAATACCTATTTATCAACCCTAATTTCGCATTCTCCCATGAAAAACACTCCTATTGTCGAACCCAACTACTCCATTAATCTTCTCTAATCAACTTCGGCGACAATGGTGTGATTGACAATCGACGCGATAGTGGACACTGAATGTGTCTGAGGTAAGTATTGTTAATGTTGAGTATTGTTAGTCGTAAATTTCCCAAAATTATTGTTTTTTGAACTTAATATTTAAATGTTGTAGCCGGAATACGGCTCAACGCCACCCTACGCCATGTTCTCGTGCATATAAAGTTGGTTCTCATGTTTATGAACAAAGTTAACGTTGACATCATCGAACGGGGCAGGGATGATAGAATTAAGTAGGGGTATAGTATATCGCTTTTGTAAATGTATATGATGCCTAACTAGAATGTTTTTATGTGTTTTTAATCATGTTTGCCACTAATTATAATTATCAATTGTGCCCATTATATATATATATAAACGGGATCAGGAGAAAACGACCAAAAGCGTGAGAACGGTGAGAACGCATCCTGGCCCAACACGTGGCGCGGGACATGATCAGGTCCGAGGGTTTTTTTTTGTCTTTTTAGTATTCTTCTCCTTTCCCGATTTTCGTGTTTGACATGCTGCTTTATTTTTGGCGTGCAAGATAATTTTGGCGTTATCTAGAATCATTAATTACTTGGCGTTTTACTGTTTTTATCAGATTTCTTCTCGTTGAATTAATTCTTTTTATGTCACATAGTTAACTTTTTTTGGCGTTATGGCTTTTTCCATGTCATTTTTTTGGCGTTCTGGGTCTTTTTGTTAATAATTGATTAACATAGATTAATATTTTATAAGATTACAATAATACGAAATCAAAATAAACTAATAGTCTTCCGTGGATGGGATTACATCAGAGATGCACCCATCGCTTTGTTCATCACTTTCTTCAGATTCATCATCATCAAAATTTAGATTGGCGTATAACGCCATTAGCTCGTCTCTTCTTTGCTGCAGCGTATTCTTGAATATCACTGCATCGTTGGATTTTGGATCGTTCGCAGGTGCTAAATCACAGAGTTGTTCAATGATAGATAGCAACCCTGTCTTCAACATTTCCTCCATTGGCAATGAATATTGCACCCCGTTTTTATAAGTCACTACAAGCGTTCCTTCTTCCTCATGCATCACCCAACTGCTTAGTGTTGGTAGAGGAGTATCGTCAATATCATCATCATCTTCATCATCTTCTGCCGGAAATTTTCTTTTCAGTCTTTTTATTACAGTTCGGGTTCTTTCACAATCGTTGGCCATTGGAACCCCAAGGGTCAGGATATGCCTCTGAAACCCTTCATTCATACTAAGCATGGCTTTGATTGTCCTTGCCTTCACCCTTCTCCTATCAGAGAACTTTATGATGAATCGTTTCTCTTTCCTTTCAAAATTCCATGCAACAACCTTAGCCATTTTTAAAGTTTTTGGCGTTTTGGACAATATGTGGCGTTTTTAGTCAATGTTTTTGGCGTGTTTGAGCTTGTGTTCTCATGGTCTTCTTTTATATTGACTTTTTTTTCTGCGCATGACAGGTAATTATGGCGTTTTAAAAAAGATAAGTAAATTCAATTCCCCAAGTATTTGGCTTTCAATATAATAAATGTTAGTAATTATGTTTTCCGTTGTTTCATTTTACTGTTTTTGCAGTTACCGTATTTTGTTTTCAGACTCAACTATTTTTATGGTGTAACACGTCTAATCTTGATGGCTGTAATTATGGCATTTTGTTTTCCAATGGCGTTTAGATAACGATTGGACTTTTTTGTTTTATTTTCTTTGCACATTGTTTTAAGCTTTTTTTTTATAATAGTACTTATTCAAAGTAATTTTATTATAGTTTGGTAGTTTTTTGAGGGCGTTTTTATGGCATGATGGCGTTTTACAAGCGTTTGCTGGTTTTGGCGTTTTATTATATTTTTCATTATACTATTAATGTACTTTTGTTGTTTATTAGCTAAAATTACAAAACAAATAACAGATAAAGAAAATTAAAAAAAAACAAATAGAAGCAATTTATGATCTAAATCTTCAGTGTCATCAGTCTCTTTTTTCTTTTGAAACTACAAGAACTGTCACAAATAAATGGCGTTTTGGGTTTGGCATGGTTTATTTTCTTTGTTGAAGTGTCTTTGTGGATGTTGGAGACATAGATCGACCCTGTGTGGGTGGATGCTATCTGCACGTCGTCTTCATTATAATCCTCGAGGCCAAAGTAGCATTTACACTGGGATAGGTCTCTTCTAATCATCCAAACCTTCTTCAAGAACAAAGATGACAGAATGACATATGGGTGTCATCAGTCCCTCTTTTTTGAATTTTGTACATCTCATGCAGCAAAATCTTACTACACTCACGTAACAAATCATTCACGAAACTTTCATGCAGAACATTACTGAGTATCAAAGAAAAGATGATTGCCATCGTTGTATTTTTTTGGCGTTTGACATTGAATTGTATTTTTTTTAGGAACCACTGTGTTTTTTGTGTGTTTTTTTGGTGTGATAAACGGAAGTTGGTGGGACGTTTCTATTTATAGGTTTTTTTTTTGCGTGTAGTTTAGGCGGGATTTTTTTAACATTTATCCGGATGTAAGGTTTGGCGTTATATATTATGGCGTTTCACATTTTGTGGCGTTTTTGTAGACTGAGAGCTTAAATAAAAACACAGAAAAAAAGTACGCAGTGATAAAATTGGTGTTTTGTATTTATTTGGCGTTTTATATTTCAACGGGTTTTTATGTGAAAAATGATGTTTTACCTTTTTTACCCTTAATGAAGCGCGTCCACGTAATAAAATTGATGTTATTTACGAAAACGCCACCGCGCCAATCTAATCCATAGATTGTTTTGATCGGACGATCCATAAGCGTTCTCACCGTTCTCACACTTTCTACCGTTTTCTCTAAATCCTGACACTATATATATATAGGGCCAGGATCATTTCAGAACCATAAATATTTACAGAACTCGCAGAACTCCTAATAAACAATCTTTTTATTTATATATTTTTATGATTAGGATAATTTTATCATTTATTATGTGTATTTTTACGATTACATACATGTTAAGAGTAATTTTATCATTCTTTATATTAATTTTATAATTACACATATGTAAACTAGTTTTTTTACATATATGTAATTAGTTATGACACATATATATATAATTTTGGCAATTAAATATATGTAAACTACTTTTAACATGTATGTAATCCAAGAAATACATATAATAGATGATAAAAAGATCCTAAATACAAAAACTTATACACAAAATGATTGTTTATTAGGAGTTTTGAAAGTTCTGTAGTTATTTAGAGTTCTGAAATGAAGTCAACCCTATATATATATATATATATATATATATATATATATATATATATATATGAGTGGGGATCCTACGGAAAGTTTGTTTTTCCTAGAAAGTCTAGGAAGCGATCTAGGCCATCCAATGGGTGTGTTTAATGGTTGAGATCATCTTGGTGACATTTTGGTAATACGTGTTTCTTAAAAATAGGATTATTTAATTTATCAGGGGTAGATATGTCATTTAGCTTGTTTTAAACATGGAAATAATTGTCATTCCATAACCACCCCACATTTCTTGCGATTTTCTCTCTCTCTCTCTCCCTTTCTCTCTTCCTTCTATCCTCCATGAAGAAACACATCGTATTAATCTGCTTGCTAATCTGCTTGCTGTTAAAACACAATGTCAAGAAATCCTCCAGCATTACCAACATGAATGCTAAAACACAACTGTATTAATCTGCTTGCTGTTAAAACACAACTGTATGAATCTGAATGCTAAAACATAATTGTATGAATCTGCTTGCTGTTAAAACACAACTGTATGAATCTGAATGCTAAAACACAAATGTATGAATCTGCTTGCTGTTAAAACACAACTGTATGAATCTGAATGGTGAAACATAGCGTCAAGAAATCCTCAAGCATTACCAACATGAATGCTAAAACACAACTATATGAATCTGCTTGCTGTTAAAACACAACTATATGAATCTGAATGCTAAAACACAACTGTATGAATCTGCTTGCTGTTAAAACACATCACCAAGAACAAGCTGATGGTTTTGCAGTTAAATGTTAATAACCATCTCTACAATCAACAAGTGTGTTTGAAGCCATGATTTTTCTTTCTGAAAAATTTATTGAATACGAATACTGCTGGTGAAGAAGAAAACGATAGAAAGAATTGTATATACATATGATTTGAATGAGATTTGGATTCGAAACAACAATAATTCCGAAAATCAGGGACAAAATCGGTTACATTAGAGATCATGCAATGTTAGTTAATGAAGATAAATTCCAAATATAAATTTAAAATGTGAAATTACATGATTGTCCTTCTAGTTAAAACCCCTCAATGACACATGTCCAATTCTTATTGCTTCCTAGACTTTCTAGAAAAAAATAGACTTTCCACCCAACTCCTACTATATATATATATATAGGATAATGCTAGATAAAAAACCCTCAAATTCTTAGAAAACTCTGGAAACCCAAAAGGGAACCCATTTTTACCCAACCTCCCGACATTTTTTTTTTTTGAAAAAAATTACACATGTTATATACATGTTTTAGAGTGTTTTGGGCCAAAAAAATCAAAAAAGCGCCGAAGGGATATTTTTAAAAAAAATAAACAAATTTCAGCAATGTTCGGTCGCCTAACATGTGTTAGTCAAAAATGCCAGAATTTGCTGAATTTTTTTTTTTTTTTTTTAAAAAGATCCCTTCGGCGCTTTTTTGATTTTTTTGGCCCAAAACTCTTAAAAACATGTATATTACATGTGTTATTTTTTTCAAAAAAAAAAAATGTCGGGAGGTTGGGTTTTCTAAGGTTTTTCATATAGATAGGGTTTTCTATCTAACCATCCCCTATATATATATATATATATATATATATATAAAGGATCCACTAAAAAGTGGATTTTGCCTAAGTAGCCTAAGAAGGATTGTGATAATGACATGTGGCACTCCTAATAAATAGGAATGAAGGGCATTTTGGTCCTTATAAATAGGAGTGAAAATGACATGTGGCACCTTTTTTGTTTTTTAAAAATACAACACAAAAAATCTAGTACAAAAAAATCTAACACAAAAAATCTAATGAAAAATATAGTACAAAAAATGTAGCACAAAAAAAATATAGCACAAAAAAATCTAGTACAGAAAAATATAGCACAAAAAACTCTAGTACAAAAAAATATAGCACGAAAAAATTCAGCAAAAAAATGTAGTACAAAAAAAAATCCAGCACAAAAAATGAGAAAAACAAATTAAGACAAAAAAATTCAGCACAAAAATATAGTACAAAAATCCAGCACAAAAAAATGTTATACAACATAGAAATACAACATATTTTAGTGGTTTTTTTAGTCTTCATAATTTATATAGCAATATGTTACTCAAATTAAAGATAAAAAGACGCTCGATTTTACGGTGAAATTTTTTATGAAAAAATAATGTCGTATAAAAAAGTTATGAACGTTTAAAAAATGAGGGTGGAATATTCATGTGTCTTGCATGTGGAAAAAGAAAGTCCATAAATAGGATTTTCCCAAGATACCCGTCCACTCCTCCTTTCTCCTACACTTGCAACTTAACCATAGATTTGAAAAATTGATAGTTAAGATTCCTTCTCATCCTACTTAGGTAAAATAAATTTTTTATTTGATCTTACCCTTATATATATATATATATATATATATATAGGGAAGAGCTCATGCGAGAACCACCTTTATTGTGAGAACCGCGAGAACCAATGTGAACACAACCTAAAATAGCTAAAAAAAACCTAAAAAAACCTAACCCCCACCCCCCCCCCCCCAAGCTAAAATGCTAAAAACTAAACCCCCCAAAAAACCGTAAAAAATCTAAAAAAAAAATTTTTAATTTTTTAATATTTTTTATGTTAAAATCGCTACTTTTAGAAGCCAAAAAAAAAAAATTTTAATTTTTTTTTTTTTTTTTTTGCTTCGAAAAGTAGCGATTTTTTTATAAAAAATTCAAAAAAAAAAAAATTTGTGTGATTTTTAGCTAATTTTAGGCATTTTTGGTTGTGTTCACATTGTTTCTCGCGGTTCTCGCAATAAGAGGTGGTTCTCGCATGATCTTCTCCCTATATATATATATATATATATATATATATGGACCCGCTAAAATGAAAACCACCTCCAGTTATAAGAACCGCGAGAACCACTCTCAACCAATCAGGTAAAGGGGTAATTTGGCCATTTACTCTTAAATGTCTAATCTATTCTCTCTCTCTATTTATTGTCACTGACATTTATCATTTAATCTATTCTCTCTCCTCTCATCTCACATTACTCTCTCCTCTCTCATCTCCATTCAAGATCTTGTGTTAAATGGGTGGTTTTGGCCGATGACACCCCTGTTCTCCAATGATGATGGTGTTTCCGGCGACAACCACCAGCCAAACACTCCCCCCTCCGTCTCTACAGTAATCGCCACAACACTCCATCTTCATTAATGAAATCACCGTCTCCGCCACCACAAGTGATCCTCCGCCGCCGCAACCGCCACAACACTCCATCCCGACAGATCTGTTGAATCGGAGGTGGTGGGTGCTCGATGACGGTGGTGCAGCGCCGCCGTGAGCGGTGGTGGCTGTTCGATGGCTGGGTGGTGAGCGGCGAAGATCCCGGTCTCCTCCTGTGTTGTTGATTTCTCTGGTATTTTTTTCGCCATGTGTTCTTGATTTTTCTGGGTTTAGCATGTGTGGGGAATTTGATCTTGATATTTGTTTTGATTTGGTATGTTGGGGATTTTCATATTTTGGCCTGTGTTCTTGATGTTTGTTTTGATTTTTGGTATGTTCTTGATATTTTTTTGATTTGGTTTGAATGATGCTACTGTTCCTTCTGGTTGAAACATGTTCCTGTTCATTCTGGTTTGAATGATCTGGTTTGAAACATGTTCATGTTCCTTTTGGTTTGAATGATCTGGTTTGAATCTGATGGTGGTATGTTGGGGGTTTGATTTGGGTGTTCTACTGTTCTTTGAATCTGATGGTGGTATGTTGGGGGTTTAATCTTGAATCTGATATGTGGGTTGAATGATATGTGGGTTTAATCTTTGAATCTGGGTTTTTAATTCTGTTGAATCTGGGTTGATTTCTGTGGAAACTGTTTGAATATGTTTGAATGATGTTCTTGGTCCTTTTTGAATGTTTAAATCGGTTGAATATGGTGCCTTTATTTGAATCGGCCGTGATGATGAAAAAAAAAAACGTTGATTTTGATGACGATGGCGCGGCAAAGACGGCGGAGGGTAGGTTTTTTGAACCTGCAACCCCATTTTGCAGCCTTTTTTCTTATCGGAAAATCTGAGCCAAACCCCTTTTTTTCGAGATACGCTTTGTTTTGATGTTGTTGGCTTTTTATATTATTTTCCCTAGTCGATGACGATAACAATCTATCTGAGACACCTACCGAGTTTGCGTTTTCTGTGTGCGTTCGTGTTGCGTAAAAAAGTTTTTGTAAAAAAAATAATTGTTAAACCGTAAACTTTTTAACGTAAAACTTAAAAAGTTTAACGTAAAACGTAAAAACGTAAACTTTTTTAACGTAAAAAGTTTTACGTAAAACGTAAAAAGTTTTTTGTAAAGCGTAAAAAGTTTTAGGTAAAACGTAAAACGTAAATTTTTTTTAGTAAAACGTAAAGAGTTTTACGTAAAACGTAAAAAAACGTTAACGTAAAAAACCGGCGCGTAAAACGTAAAAAACCGGCGCGTAAATCGTAAAAACGTAAAAAACGTTAACGTAAAAAACCAGCTCGTAAAACATAAAAAACCGGCGCGTAAAACGTAAAGCGTAAAACTTTTTACGTAAAACGTAAAACTTTTTACGTAAAAACGTAAAACGTAAAATGTAAAAACGTAAAACGTAAAATGTAAAAATTTTAACGTAAAACGTAAAAAGTTTTACGTAAAACGTAAAAAGTTTTACGTAAAACATAAAAACGTAAAACGTAAAAATTTTAACGTAAAACGTAAAAAACCGACGCGTAAAACGTAGAAAAACGTTAACGTAAGAAACCGGCGTGTAAAACGTAAAAAACGTTAACGTAAAAACGGCGCGTTGAAAAAACGACGCGTGAAAAAGTCGGGCGTAAGACGGGTCGTAAAAAACGGGTCGTAAAACGGCGTGAAAAAACGGAGCGTAAAAAAAACTGATTTTAGAAAAAAAAACTGATTTTAGAAAAAAAAAAAAAAAAAAAAAAAAAACTGATGTTTGTTTAATATAAAAAAAACTGATTTAAGAAAAAAAAAACATTTAATGCAAATAAGGACAAAAATGTATTAAAAAACAATAAAACTAATAAGACAAAAAAAAACAAAATTACTTAAATGCCCTTTTTGATTAAAATATTAAAGACAAAATAAGACAAAAAACTTTTAATATTAATATTAACTACTTTTAATCTCATTCCATCCATCTAGTTGATCTAAGGGCTAAAAAGTGGTTCCCATGGTTCTTATAACTAGAGGTGGTTTTCATTTTAGCGATCCCCTATATATATATATATATATAGGATGAAAATCATTTCAGAACTATAAATTTTTTCAGAACTTTAAGAATTCATCACAACCCTTAGATCATTCAATCAAAGGTTCAAGATATTGTCATTATAGTAATTAAAAGAATTCTAAGAGGCATTTTACTAAAGATAAAAGGGCATTTTCGGATGATCAAAAAATTAATTTAGAAATTGTCATTCGTCTATGCCTAACTAAACTCCTGATTTGTAGGACTTGACTTTCATGTTTTAAACAATTATTTCTTAAAGAAGAACCAACTTGACTTTCGTATTTTAAACAATTATCTTTTAAAGAAGAAGCATTGAAGGCTTTTCAAGTAAAGAAAAAAAAAAGAATGATCGAAGAGATATCTGGTGATGGAATTATAAAAAATCCATTAAGCCAATTTCCATTATGCCAGAATGATGATACAAGCAAAGACTGAGTTAAAATTGAATATTGATAATCAATTATTCAAAGTGGATACATGTGTAATTAGATAAAGAATAGAGAATCACGGTAACTTGTGTTTACCTGCTGTTTTTATTTTCTTGTTTAGTTATTTAAGTAAGCTAAATTTATTCGTAAAATGATCTCTGACTTAAAAATATTGGATGCTTGGCGTTTGATTAAATGTCTATATGGATGTAAATCATTTTTTTACACATATTTCGAACAAGTACATATATGTAATTAGTTGATTTACATATATGTATGAACATCTATTCACATATGTATAAATATAGATTTGAACTACGTTTCAGTTCATATAAATTTATTACATACATTCTTTTGTTATTTACACATGTGTAAACATATGTTTCTTTTTTTTATAAATTAATGATTAAAAGGTAGAAATTTATGATCATTTTGAAGATTTACATACATGTTAATATGTATTTACATGTATGTGAAACTTAAAAAATAATTAATTATACATATGTAGATAGATAATTCGTATGAAAATAACAGGCAATAATCTGAATGTGTAAACCTAAATATTCTTATTGGTAAAAGTAGAGAGATGAGAGAGGATAAAGAGAGAAGAAAGAATAAATAAATAATTAATTAATTAAGAAGTGTAATATTTTAAAAATTACTGATATACCCTTTTTATTTACTTTTTGATTTTTAAAACTAAAATTTAATGATTCGTCAAAATATATTCTGCGAGTTCTGTTTAAAAGTGGGCTTCTGAAATGAACCCCACCCTATATATATATATATATATATATATATATATAGGGGATGGTTAGATAGAAAACCCTATCTATATGAAAAACCTTAGAAAACCCAACCTCCCGACATTTTTTTTTTTTGAAAAAAATAACACATGTAATATACATGTTTTTAAGAGTTTTGGGCCAAAAAAATCAAAAAAGCGCCGAAGGGATCTTTTTAAAAAAAAAAAAAAAAATTTCAGCAAATTCTGGCATTTTTGACTAACACATGTTAGGCGACCGGACATTGCTGAAATTTGTTTATTTTTTTTAAAAATATCCCTTCGGCGCTTTTTTGATTTTTTTGGCCCAAAACACTCTAAAACATGTATATAACATGTGTAATTTTTTTCAAAAAAAAAAAATGTCGGGAGGTTGGGTAAAAATGGGTTCCCTTTTGGGTTTCCAGAGTTTTCTAAGAATTTGAGGGTTTTTTATCTAGCATTATCCTATATATATATATATATATATATATATATATATATATATTGTAATGAATGTAAGAATCGGACAAGCTTTGTGATGTATGTAAGATGCTATTAGTTTGTATAAGTATATATGCATAAATAGACAGGGGTAGTATAATGCAGGAGTAGTATAAGTATGGGTTGAGTTATAATACAAAAGATTTAAAAATAAGAAGGGTAAGAAGCCACCAAAGAGTGACAAGTGTCCTAGGAGGAATTAAATGAAAAGGGTAATTTTGTCTACAAGAGGAAAGAGAATATGCACATGCAAGTCACATGTTATTTCCCCCTCAATTTTTAAACGTCCGTAACTTTTTTATACATCATTTGTTTTTTAAAAAATTATACCATAAAATCGAGCGTTTTTTATCTTTAATATGAGTACCATATTGTTATATCTTTCAAAAAAAAAATTCAAAAACCCAGTTGCATATTACACAATGGACATGATGTAAAACACAATGTAAAGTAGATCAAAAACACAATCAATGACAACAGATAAAGACACAATGGACAGCATACTAAAACACAATGACCATAACGTATAACACAATGGCGATAACATATAACACAATAAGTATCAGACTAAATAAAAACACAATTGATGACAACTGATAAAAGACACAATTAATGACAGCAGATAAAAGACACAATGGAGAGCAGATGAAGACACAATGGAAAACAAACTAAAAACACAATACACAACAAACTAAAACACAATGAACAAGATAATAAAAAAATTGAACAAATTATTAAAACACAATAGACAACATATTAAAACACAATGAATAACATATTAAACACAATAACCTGAACTAATAACACAATTTATAGAAAACCCAGATATAACACCATCTTCATTGTGTAATATATTATGTTATAAGTTCTTATAAAAACGCAATGGATAGAACCCAAATTAACATTGTGTTATAGGTTTTGATAATAACACAATGTATAGAAACTCTACTGACCAAAACCTAGTTAAAAGACACAATCACTTGAACCTTTAACACAATGCAAAAAAAAACCCAGTAAAAATGAATTTTTTTATTTTATTTTTATATGATAATACGGTACTCATATTAAAGATAAAAAACGCTCGTTATTATGGTGAAATTTTTAAAAAAATGTCGTATGAAAAAGTTATGGACGTTTTAAATCGATGGGGGAATTGGCATGTGGCTTGCATGTGGAGAGAGAAAATCCATAAATATAGAATCCCCTTTATGCTCTTCTATTATCTTCATTTCCCTACAACTAATCTCAACCCTCCAAATCTAAGATCAATGAACTAGAATCCTTCTTACCCTTCTTATTTATTTTATCCTTTGTATTTGATCCTAACCCGTATAAGTATATATGCATCTATCGTGTAATGGAGGAGCAGTATAAGTATATATGCATTTATAGTATAATACAGGAGTAGTATTATACATTTGTTGATTCGTTGATGCATCAACAAACATGGTTGAAAATGTAAGGGTGGTTGATTGATGCAGCTGCAAGCAAAGGTACATTTGTTTGATAGTTTGATGCAGTTGCAAGCTTATGTATATTTGTTTGATTGTTTGATTGATGCAGCTGCAAGCACAGTTTGATTGTTTAATGCAGCTGCAAGCATGGTTGACTGATGCGGCTTCATGCAGCTGCAACGAATAGGTACATTTGTTTGATGTAGCCACATTGTGTGATTGTTTGATGCAACTAAATTGTTTGATTTTTTTATGCAGCCACATTGTTTGATTGATGCAATACACACATTGATTGTTGGATTGCTGTAGCATGCACGTTGATTGTTTGATTCTTACAAGCATAGCATACACCTTGCATACTCTTTGATTAAGAGTATTAGTTAAGAGTAGTTGGTTAAGAGTTTTAAAGAGTTATTAGTTGAGATGTTTATAATTTGACTTTGAAGGGAAAAACTTAAATTAAGAGGTAGGGATGCAGGTTGCAGACATAAAAAATGGGTATTTTGGTCTTTTCACTTACTTTCAAAGGACTATCAAACAGTGAGGACTCAGATGGTAAGAAAATGTAACCACAAAGACTCATATGGTAAGATTTTGGCTTAAGGGCTCAACCTATGATTTCATGTAAACTACATGAACGCAAATTATACTTTACTCTATATATTACATATTGTTTGTTCGTAGGGGGGCCCACCAAACACTCGTTTCACTTGCTTGAATTTTCAGATGAACACTAGTTCGAAAATGAAAGGTTGAGAAGAACAACGGTGTTATCCAAATTTTTTGTCCACATAGGACGTTCGGATTTCCGGATGAATAACGATGGAGTTGTTCTTGAATGTTTAAACTATCATTAATTCAAGTATTAATGGGCATTAAAGATTACATCAATATATTCAAAATATATGCGGATAACGAAAACATTCGTTGATGACAACCAAATGGATTAGTGGATGTTGATTATATTAATTCGATTCATTTGATTAATTTTAATACTTTTTTGTATTATTTGTTTTAAGTTCATTGTCAGTGAAACTATTTGATTTTATTAGTTTTTTTAAGGTGTGAATTATTCGCGAATGTCGGGAAGTTTAGCATACGTTGTCTTAATCGGGTACGTGCTAGAGAGTCCTCTCGCACAATAGATCTTCAATTAAACCCCTCAATGAAAAACCCCTATCACCCAGACTCGAACTTGAAATTTGAAGGGGAAAACTCACACGAGCCCACAATAGATGAAACTTAAAAACTCATGACCACCACTAGAACACTAGTGATGGTTATTTGATTTTATTAGTATAAGACAGTTTTGTTGTGTTCCAATTGTTCATTCCAACCAATGTAGTTTAGGGACCGAGCTAATGACTAAAAAACATATCCTTACTAATATTTTTACATAGTAAAAATTATCTCTATGTAACTATTATTATGAATCAAATAAATTAATATCTTCTAATCAAACCTCTAATTAGGGGAGTGATTTCACATCCATCCCTACATGTGATGTTTGATATTTAGTTGCGTTTCTTGCATGCTTTCTTAATTTAGATACTTTCTCTAGAAGGTCGTAATTTTCAATCAAAGATTATACCAAAAGAATTAATTAATTATTTAAATAAAAATTGATTAAAGTTAACATTAACAATAATATTAAAACACAAGTCAAAGTTATTGTAGCGTCAATTTGTCAATTTAGCACTACAGTAACTTTGTTTTTATTATTCTTATTTGGTATAAAAGCTATTTAACTTTTAGTTTTTACACTTATACTCTCTTAATTTTTTAGAAACTTAATGAAATACCATTTTGACCATTTCAAGTTTTAAGTGCTTATTTTTATATACATACATGTTGGTGTAAATTCAAGTGGGTTTACATTTTAACATAAATTATTTCGGAAATGATTGACATCAAATATAATACGTTTTCGTTCTTATTTTTATGTACGTTTTTAGTTGGTTTCCGTTTGACGTAAATTTTGATATCGTTTTGGTTGTACTACCGCTTTATATTTTTAGTTTTCTCTTTCGGTTACTAACGGTACCGTATTTAGGTATCCTCTTCCGGTTACTATGCTGAGTTTTGGTACCGTACAAACAAAATGATAACAATCAAATTCCCCCGCTTGCCTCACTGCAAAGCGCGAACACCAACCCCTAGTTATTTATAAATAAGACTGTTTTTTTTTTTGAACGACAAAAAATACTTCATTAAACATCACCAAAATTTACAGCTGAATGATTACTAGTGAGGCATTAGCAAAAGCATGCAGCCAACACCTATTACTCACCCATACAGACTTTTACAAAATACCTCAAACAAACTAACAAAAAAATATATCTTTTGATTACAGCCTATATGTTGAAATTCACCCACTTCTCCCAGTCGAGATTCACGTCTTTTGATCTGTGTTTCACCCATATAAAAGCTATAGATTGTATTTCACCCAAGATCCCATCCGCCTATATTCTTTTGCCATTAAAAATCATCTCGTTTCGAACTTTCCATACAACCCAACATGTAGTCAGAACAACTAATTGTACCAATTTATTTCTCTAATTAGATCCCTTGACATTCTTGTATAACTGTATAAGATCACGAAAGTTAAAGGCATACACCGGTGGAATTTTCATCCAAGTACGATCTTCTGCCAAACCAAAGCCTCAACATGACATTCCGAAAAAAGATGATTCACATCTTCCTTGTGATCACCGCACATATGGCACATTACGGAACCGTGTAGCAAATTTCTTTTTTTTTTTTTGCAGATATTTCAAGGTAGCAAGTCGATCGTGTTCACCTCTCCAAGCAAAAATATTAATCTTCTTTGGAACCCATTTAACTCGTTCATAAGGGGCAAAAGGAACCGCATGTTTACCGAGTGCCTCCCGACATGATGCAACCGAAAAAACTGCGTCCGAATTAAGAGACCATATCCGATTATCATGTCCCTCTAGCCTAGGTAACCCGTCAACTATTTGTTGCAATTTCCTCCATTCGTCTTGTTCCCTAGCCCCACGTATCTCGCGCTTCCAATCCCAACTTCCGACCCTTATGCGAACTGTTGCATTTTTTTTACCTTTTCTAGCTTGAAAAGGACCATGAAACTATCCATTAACGGACATTTTCCCTGCCACCAATCAATCCAGAATCTTATCTCTCCCCCATCCCCAACCTTTCCTCTAATTAAAGAGTTAGCATTTACATTTTGTTCTAACAATTCCTTCCCCGTTTTATATATTCCATTCCAAACCCCCGGTATCCCTTCTTTAATCGGCAAATAAGACCATGACCTTTCTTGAGAATGTATAGATGTTATTACCTTTCACCATAACCCCTCCTTTTCGGTTTTATACCTTGACCACCATTTTATTACTAAACTTATGTTCATGTCCCTTAGCGAGCCCAACCCGAGTCCACCCTTATCCACCGGACCAATTACCCGTTCCCAACAAACCCAACTCATTTTAGCTTTATCCTCATTACCTCCCAAAAAAAACCTTCTCCTTAAAGCCTCTGAGGCGTTAAGACTTAAGAACACCTTTAGGGACCTTGTATAGAAAAAAAATATAGAGGGAGACTATCTAGGACCGATTTTAATAGAGTTACCCTCCCCCAATAGATAATGTTTTAGCTTTCCACTTCGAAAGTCTAGATTTTAGTAGGGATGAGCAAATGGTACCAAAACCGAACCGGTACCGTACCGGGTCATTTTCGGTACCCATTTTTTTTGTTTTTTGGAACGGTGCTTTAGGTTCGGTTAAGTACGGCACAATACCGGTTATTTGGGTTGATTCACCTTCGAGTACCGTACCAAGCAATTTCGGTACATGTGCCTATTTTTTAGTGATTTTCATAATCGTACTTTTGGTACCGGTACGTTACCAAGCTCATCCCTAGATTTTAGCACTCAACAATCCCTATCCAAAATGACTATTAAAATAACCATATGGTTCCCATGGAGGTAACCCTCTGATTTTATTTTAAATTGAACTTTCGACATCAATCAACATGCTCTGACGCTTTTAATTTATTACTTGTCGGATAACATGCTAGTTGTCAAATGACATGGTGGAGGTCTAGGGTTGTGATACAAATTTATATATGTAATACAATATATAAGAAAAAAAATTAAATAAATTAAGTCTTTTTATATTTATGTTGTAATTTAATTTGCACACATAAAGCCTTTATATTTTAAATTTTAGATAAGTTGAGCCTTGATTGAATTGTTTTAGAAATGTATTACTTTGTTTAATGACATATGCAAAGAAAGGGCCATAACTTTGTAATCATTTTAGTTAACAAAGACTATAGGAGTATGCTCGATTGCTAGTTGAGTTTTCGGCCATCGGTGGTATCGAACCATGGTGCATGGTGAAACAAAACACACATGTCTCTAAACATGTGATTTACAACGCTTAGAATATTTCCAGCTAATGCCGCCTCTTACCTCTCTCATCTACGTTGGTGCGACAACCCAAAAACGACCATACACGGGCCCTATTGAGAATGTTCTTATGTTAGTTGTAGAACCGACCAAGATTGCCAATCGTGTCATGTTGACATGTTTCGGCTTGAGAACCGTTTGTCCAACCCAAAACATGACCCATACTATTTTTATGTCGGAACTTCAATCCTAACCCGCACACATTTAAAGTCCTGTGCGGCGAACATGACATGTTTAACCCATTTATCTAAACGTATCATAAAGGTTGGTTAGTTGGTGTCTGACGTGTAATAATCAAGATTTAAATGTATTACTTGAGTCGATGGGTGTAAAAAATGGGTTACACTAGTTAACGAATCGACCCATTTAAGTCAAGTTACCTGTTTGATTAAACACATCAACATTAGCAACCCAAACACCACCCATTTAATTTAACTGGTCAACCCCGCACGACCTGTGTGTATCAAATCAAATAACATATAACAAGCCAAAACCTAATTATCTTCGTATCGTGTTTAGGATACAAAATTGCTACCTAACCACACCCATCAAAGGGAGAATAAAAACCAAAAACAATGAGTTGTTTTTCACATTATTTATTGTTGTAAACACACCAATATTTTCTTAACAATAATGAGTTTTGGATGGTTCAATTATATACTAGAAAATTATAAAAAAGCAAAATAACAAATAATAGAAGAGAATGTATTTTAACAATGGTGAACTTGACAATAAAACCAAAGACACAAAACAATAGACATAGAGTACAACAATATCAGCCCGGTGGTGGTTGACTCAAACTGAGCGGACCTAAAGTACCATCTCCTGCAATCAAAGCCGAACCCAAACCCGAACCACCAGATAAAAGTTCAACAAGAGCAGCCATAGCCTTAACCTGCATCTCAAGAGCCGGTATATAATCGGTAGCTTCTTTCAACACAACCGGCAACGACTGTTTTTCGCAACCCGGAACCAATCCTCCAAGAACTCGTGCTCTCCTTTGCACATCCAGCAAGTTGCTCTTTTTCACCACCACCAACTTCTTCATCTTCAACTTTTTCAACTTCAATATATGCACTCTCGGTTTCTTCAACCGGCTATTGCCGGTTGGAGTAACAACCAAACCTCTCTGCCTCCGGCTATTGTTCAAAAGTTTTAGTTTGAATTTATTCATGAGAATAGCACGGCTCCACCGAGTCCTTCCTTTTGCTGTTACAGCAAGGACTCGGTCAGCTGTCTCACGGACAGTAGCTCCGGTTCTGGTGCCAGCACCATTGCTGGCACCAGAGCCGGACCCTCCTGGACTCTGTTGGAGCCGACGGAGGGCTCTTAGGAGTTTTGAGCGGTAAACTTGTTGTTGTTGTTCAGATTTCCACTCTGTAGTCTGATTATCATCTGCTAACCAGTCTCGGATACTATGATAATTTTCGTTATCGTCGGATTGAATCAAGGTTTTCTTCTTTCGACTCCTTCTTGACGAATCACGGGTTCTGTCCGTGCTGTCTGTTACCGGGGTGGTCGGTACCGCAGGTGACGTCGTCATCAACAGAAAACCGTTTTGTTTGTTGGATTTTGGATCGGATCCGTTAGAGATTAACAGAATTTGACCTCGTTGACGACAATAACTTTCCTGTAGATTCAAATAAATTGTGATTCGTGTCAGAAATAATAAGATAGAATCAACAAATTCTTACCTAAAAAGAAACTCTATATATTCTATCATTTTATCAACAAAATCAAAATAAACTATAAATAAAACCGATAATTCTAAAGCAATTTTGGCAAATAAAAGAGATTTTTTATGTTCTGGAAAAATTCGAAGTAACATCTAGATCAAAAACAAAATAAAATACGAGTAAACCGATAATCTAATAAAGTAACAATGATTTTCTTTGAAATTCTAGAGAATTCTTGGCAAAATTTTAACGAAACATCTACCACTGTCAATAACCGGTGTTACTAACAGTAGTTTGTTCCTGCACTCATAAGCAAATTAGTTAAAGACCGGAACCCAAACCAAAATCAAAACCAATATAAACGAAAAATAACTTTTTTTTAGAAAAAGAAAATAGCCATATCTTTTCATTAAAACAAAGATGATTACAGACTACTGGCAGTAGACGGGCAACAAGTTGCGCCGCTACCACCTTCTTAATAGCAAACTCTACCCTGCTAAACACAAAATTTTGCCCCTTAAAAAACGAACGGGGCAAAAATAAACCGATTAAGTAACAACAATTTCTAGAGAACATAGAACAAAAGTGAGGAATGAAGATGAATGAAAAGAAATGTTACCTAAGGATTGAGAGTGATTGTAATAAGAATGAATGAATATAGATAGATAGATAGATATAGAGGAGTGAGTATGTATGTGTATGTATGATTGGAAGAGAGAAAGAGAAAGGGGTGGTGGGATATAAAGGAAGAGAGCACATGGGAGCTGGTTGTTTAAAGTCGTGTTTGTAAATGTTCACTTCTACCCCTCGCACGTTCGTAGCTTTAGGTATGGGCCCCTTTTTGTTTTGTCTTTTATTTATTTTGCTAGTGGTTGGCCGGTCCTATGGGCCCCGGTCGTAATTAGGTTTTGGAGACCTCGTGGCTTTCTCCGTTGCCTCGACTAAACGACCATAATTTCTATACATATACAAAAATACGATATTGAAATTAAAAATCAGTTTTTGAATCATATTGGGTTAGAGCTTTGAAATAGTTCAATCGGTTGAATCGAGCAGTTCAGCCGGGTTACTAGTTAACCTTTTAATTTCATGAAATATAAATTCATCTTAAAAAAATAATGCAATCTCAATTTGGATTTGTGTAACTAGTCATGGTTTTATCTAAAAAACAACTGTTTTGTTATAAAATATTAAACTTTTTAAGAGTATTTTTATTAGTTATAAACAATATTATATTGAACGAGGTGTGTAAGAGTCCAAACAACGATGGAATATTGAAATGGAATGCACGAGGTTAATTATCCAAAATACGGAAGATCAGTATTACCTTAATTTTAAGATAATGCAAACCGATTCAACTGTTTAAACATGTAGAACAGGAAACCGGAAAGGCATATCGCATGCATAACTAACATAACACATCAAATTCGACAACAATATGAGACTCGACAAAATACTTAGCATTGATACTAAATTGAGCAATAGTATTATAACTTATAAGTTTGGGTCCAAGAAAAACATAGTAGCATGTAGTAGATCGTCGGTTTACAGGATACTCAACCTAGTTATGCACGGTACAGGGGCGGACCTAGCTTTATAATAAGGGTAGCCCCCACTACCCCTTGACGCTCTGGTGGTAGTGTAAATTTTGGAAAAAAAATTGACGTTTTTTCGATTTCGTTACCCCTTTTTTTTAAATGTTGCCCCTATAACGATTTTCTAGATCCGTCACTGGCAAGGTAGTGTCAGGCTAGCGGCAAAGGATCAGCCAATGTTAACTATTCTATTAGATATGATCACAAATCTTGTATTTTAAGTAATTCAATTGCTTTAAGTTCTCTTAAAAATTAGAGCCAAGACTCACATCTCTCTATCTTGCCAATTGGATCATCTATAACAATCAATGTGACTACTGAGTTACGAAACTTCGAATATTAATTGTTTGTTTGTGAATGTGAGATTCTCAACACACAGTTTCCGAAAATGTGAAAAAACAAATCGCAAAGAAGAGTTGGAGACTAAAAAAATGCATGGAAAGTAAACTCTCACGAATCGCGTGGCGGAGGGACATGTCGTGATTTTGACAAACTATTCGCCATTGTGACATCTATTCATGTCTTGACATAATTGATGGGTCTCGATGAACGATTCAACAAAGTTTGTTTGAGATTTTGACAGCCGTGTCGTATAAAAATGAGAATATCTAGAATCACGTTACAAGATTCAAATGTATTAATTAATGAAATAGATAAATATAGTTTGGTCAAAATGGTAAACACACTTAATCAAAGGAGTTATTTTGATGCTTTGTCAACAGGATTATTATTGAAAAAAATAAAATATAAACATACTTTTATAAATAATAATATCCAAGCAGGAAGTGAGTGACAAATGACTTAGATACAAATTAACCAACAGATGCTTAATATTAGTTGAAACTTGAAAGTAGGTCATCTTTCACAAGTAACATACCACCCGATAAATTAAATCATATTTCTTCATTTCACATTTACTTTAGAGAATGATTGTAATAAAAACACAAGTACAAATAGATATATAGCATATGTATATGTTAACATCAATTCTAGAATCATTTCAGTTTAAAGGAGTGCAAATGTTTTATAAAAAAGTTTAATATTCCATATGACCACAAGTTAAATGGACCATTAGAAAGACATGTTTATTATACAAGCAAACTAATAATTCTGTACAAAGGAGCTAGGAAACTTAGATTAGCAGCAAGTTAGGTTCTATAAACCTTCAAACATAAGCTTCAGTTAACTAAAGGAATTTGTGTGCTCAAATAATTTATCCTCCAATCTCATCAAATAGTTGTAGATTAAAAACTTAATTATGTTATTGGGTATTAGGGTGAGAGTTGGCATTTTAGTTGTTGCAGTTCTCTGGTAGTTTTGAGACTATCGTTCACAACAGAGAGTCAGAGATATTGAGTCATAAATAACGTCACGCCTCAAATACCACCAATGCACTTTTGTATACTGGTTGTGATGCGAGAAGCCGAGAACTTCATGCGGGAAGTTTTCATACCTAAAAACAAATATGTAAGCTACTCACGAACAAATAAGAAAACATTGGTTGTTATGGGCCAAATGTTACACAAAAACATGTGACAAAAGAAAAAGTAAAGATATAGAAAAATAACTAAACCATATATCAAACATTAATCTATGCATAGACATGTTTTTAGATATTTTTTTATAAGAATATATCATCACTTTAAAGTTTAAACCAACAACATTTATTGATATTTGTTAAAGAATCTTGTCCTTTTCTGGTCAATCAATTATTGCTGTCCATTAACTAATAATTCCTAATGTTTATTGAAGGTTTATTTGATTACCTAAGTGTTTATCTATAAATACAGCTAAGCATGAGGTCTAAAGTAGATTAAAGTACTTAAAATAATGAAGGTTAGCATCATATTATGTCATTGGTAACCCAGCCCAAAAAAAAGTGGATTTACTTGAATCCAAGATATCAATAATTATTAATTGCAAACAAAGTGTGCTCTTGGCCATCATATCCCACTAATCACATGGGTGATCATCATTGTATCAAGATAATGCCTCTAAACTTTGTTTGGTCTCTAGTCTTTTGGGCATTCATTCAAATATCACCTTGGAAGTTTCTAAATTGGTTAAACAACCACAATGATTATGAACACATACTTTAGTGAGCACAAGTTAAACAAGTACAAATGATCTATGCTTATTTTGTTTCAAACAAAAAGCACCTACCAGACCAGACAACCAGAGTAGATAGATCAATCATTCGGGTCATAAAGAATTTAAATTTCGATGAGCCGACAGTTGATAGCCGATGAGCCGACAGTTGAATCCAGAATCAAAGATGCATGTCAGTTGAATGCAAAATCTTCGGCTACAATAGATAGCTTATGTGCCCGACGATATATGAGGGATTTTGTCCGGTCCGCTTGCCACCTAAGTGACCTATTAGACCATGTGTTATGAAGGGCCTCCGTTGGGCTTCGTTGATAAAACAAAGTGTTGCCACGTGGCATCATGTAGACGCCACCAAAGCAACAACCGTGCCCCACGCCCCAACGGCGCCCCTTTGTTAATCTGTTATTGTTCCATGTCGTCCTCAGGAATCGGTAAAAAATTTCAATTAACAGTTTAACACATACGTAAACAAAGCATGATGATCAGTGAGTGAAAAGAACATCGAAAAATAGTACTTGGCAGGTTGACTTACCGGATAATGTGTTATTTTAATTGAAATAATAAAAAGGTTACAATAAAGATATTTTGTTTATTCGTGTGGGAAATTATAGTCAATATTGACTCGTGCAGTGGGAACTACGACTGGGGCACTGGGCCATACCAAACTTTAAAAACCTAAAGGCAACTCTCGCGGTGATGCGAATCGCAAAGAGTGTCATAAGCGCCACAATGCGTCCATCGCTCACGCACTTCGCAAGTGACATAGGCGAGTTAGGGTGCTAGGGTTCTCACTTTTTTTAAGGAAACATTTTCTAGGAGTGTTCCTCCTTATAAATCACTCCAAGGTTTGTCGCACCTCCTATACTAGACAAGTGTCATCTACTTTTACCAAATTTTCACAGCTTTCGTTGTTCCAACCACACAACTTCAAACATTGAAATCTTGTTCATAACTCCATTTTGGAGTCAAGTTCGGTTTGTTGTGAAGCTCTCAAATAGTAGAATGCAAATCCAGGGCGCATCTTAGTGGAAACCGGGGAGATGCAAACCCCCCCCCCCCCCCCCCCCTCCCCCCAAATGTTTCGGTTAGAAGTGCAATTTTTTTATTTTTTATCTGAAAATTTTAAAATTATAAAGGATGCCCCCCTCAATTATTTTGTCTAAATATTTATACAATATATAAATTGGGTCCCATGACCCCCCCCCCCCCCCCTTGAAAGTTTTGATCAAGCTCTGCCACTGTGCAAATCCATAAATAACTAGCTATATAACATATATAAATATAATTATATTTGTGTGGGAAAAATCACATTAGTAGCTTCTTTAACTGAGCATTGATCGATTTAGCTTTGCAATTGGAAAAAAAAAAATTGGTATATGGTCCATCTTTGGTGTTTGCATTTGGTCCTCTTTCATGAATCTCGAACACTCATAAATTGTTAAATATGGCGCCCCAATTTTGAAAGCTTTTCATTTATACATGGAACTATGATAGTGTCAGGTTGGCCCATTAAGTGTATTTTCAATTGGGCTGGAATCGGCGAGTTGCTTCACGGCTTCATCAAATCACATATGGGCTATATTGTTACCTTATGTCTTTTCAAATATTCAGTCACTTATCTAAAACTTTTATTCAATATAAATTATTAATTTCATGTAATTATGTCAATTATCTAACTTAGTATTTTTTATTTTATTTTTTTTGGCAATAAGTGAAAAATAATTTTTTTGGCAATAAGTAAAAAGGATGAATAAAACTGTTTGAGGGTTGAATAAGCTTCGAATCTAAAGCAAAATATAGGTCTACTTTCACTTCATAATCACCTTTTACATCTACTCTTTATAAATAGTTTAGCTATTTTAAATAAAAAATTTACTTTTAATGTTATACTAATAAAATTAATAAATTACATTTTAATATTAGGGTGAGGATCAAATAGAAAGTTTATTTTGGCTAGCAAAAATAGGAAACAACAGAATTATGACATGTGGCAAAATTTAAAATAAAGAGAAAGAGTATTTTAGTCAATCGTATCCAATCTTCTTCCTTCTTCTCCCCAGTAACTTCAAAACCCATCATCTTCAACCTTTTCTTCACTTTCTATCTCAATAATCACTACATTATAGTGCGATTTTCGTCCCCAATCAATGATTCAAATACCCAATCAACGTGTTCTTCATCTTTTTTGAAGAAACCCAGTTTAACTTCATACAATAACTCATTTTTCCCATGACTTTGAAGCGAATCACTCGATCCGTTTGATTCGATCGCTGATAAGTGTTTCTATCATTCAAATTTCGTCAATCGTTGAAGAAATCGGCTTCGATCCATGTAAGAAATTCTTGAATTGCATTTTTACGATCTGAGTTTTTAAATTGAGTTATTGCGTTTTACGATTTTGGCGGGAGTCCGGGGGCAGCGCCCCTGGGAGCAGGGTCCAAGGGGCAGAGCCCCTGGCAATTGCCTCATTTTCATAGATAGTTTTTGATTTCCTACTTGCTGGTTCAGACAGTTTTTGAAGTGTTTTTAGTCATTGCGTTTTAGGTAAAACACATTTTTATGTGTTTTCAGTCCATTGCGTTTTAGAGAGAACACTTTCTTTTCTGTTACTAGGCTATTACGTTTTAGAAATAAGACAGTTTTATGTGTTTTCTGGCCATTGCGTTTTAGAAAAACACATTTTTTAAGTGTTTTTAGTCCATTGCGTTTTAGGTAAAACACATTTTTATGTGTTTTCAGTCCATTGCGTTTTAGAAAAAAGACATTTTTAAGTGTTTTCTGGCAATTGCGTTTTAGAAATAAGACATTTCTTTGTGTTTTTTGTGCATTGCGTTTTAGGTAAAACACATTTTTATGTGTGTTCAGCCCATTGCGTTTTAGAAAAAAATACATTTTTAAGTGTTTTCTGGACATTGCGTTTTAGAAATAAGACATTTCTTTGTGTTGTTGGTGCATTGCGTTTTAGGTAAAACATATTTTTATGTGTTTTCAGTCCATTGCGTTTTTAGAAAAAAAATACATTTTTAAGTGTTTTCTGCCCATTGCGTTTTGAAATAAGACATTTCTTTGTGTTTTTTGTGCATTGCGTTTTAGTTAAAACACATTTTTTATGTGTTTTCAGTCCATTGCATTTTAGAAAGTACATTTTTTTTAGGCTATTGCGTTTTAGAAATAATACATTTCTTTGTGTTTTCTGTCCATTGCGTTTTACAAATAAGACATTTCTTTGTGTTTTTTGTGCATTGCGTTTTAAAAAAAAAGTCATTTTTAATTTTTATGGTTTTTTTTTTTCATTGCGTTTTACGCAACTGGGCTTTTTGCATTGCTTTTTACGCAACTGGGTGTTTTAAAAAAATCGAAAATATAGCAATAATATACTCGTTTTAAAGATAAAAACGCTCGTTTTTTTGTTGTAATTTTTATAAAAATAATGTCGTATGAAAAAGTTATTAACGTTTAAAAAATGGAGGGATTGGAGGAGAGAGAAACTATTGTCCTGGATTGACTAGAATACCCTTACACAAACCCACGCGCCTCTTTTCTTCTCTTCAATTTCACTCATTTAATCTTAGCCATTGATTAAATCAATTGATGGTCAAGATTACTTCCTAGCCTTAATAGCCAAAAAAACTTTCTATTATATCCTAACCCTTAAATATTATGTGAAAATAACAATGTTTTTAAGAGTAAATTATATTTTGTGACTTTAATGATAACTAAGTATATTACATTTTATGTCCTTTATGGTATGTGAAAAGACATTATTATCCTTACTTTGATTTAACCTAACTCAGTTAGGTTAAAAGGACATAAAATGTAACATAACATGGTGATTTTGGACTTAATGTGTAATTATTTTTTTCTTAAAGGTCATGTTTCTTAATTTGTGTAATAAACAAAGGACACAAAGTGTAATTTACTCTATCTATCTTTTCTATAAAAGGATAAAACTAAGTGACATAAGAAAAGCTGAGGTGGCAGCCATAGAGGTTGTCCAACAAGACTTTTCTTATGTCATTACTGCATCATAAACCTTAATATATAAAATCACTTTAATTCTCAAAGGTCTGGCCCACATCTATACTTTCAAAGGTCTGTTCGTTATCAAAAATTTAAACCTCTGCCCACATACAAAAGGATAGCTGTTTATACAATCTTCAAACCTCTACCCATAACTTCTACCCATATTCAAAATTTAAAATCCTGGCTCCAAATTCAAAATTCAAACTACATATGAATATGGCTCCCTATAAGTAACATATATGAATTTGGCTCCACATTCAAATTTCAATTTATCTCTCTTACTCAAATGCATAGCTCTCATGATTGAGCCGGTTAATCTCCGATTACAGTTCTTTGTTCGAACATTTGTTGACTCTGTTTACACATCCGATTACAGTTCTTTGTTCGAACATTTGTTGGCTCTGTTTATACATTATCCTTCCAGTATTATTTTTCCAATATCATTGTTTCAACATCGTTGTTTCATTGAAGCTCTGTTCCACACATCAACGTTTCACCTCAGCTTTTCTTATGTCACTTGGTTTTCTCTTTTTATAGAAAGTATATATAGATTGTTGCAGAATGCAGAATTTCCATATTCAATCTGTTCATCTTCGATTACAGCTTTTTGTACTTCACATAATTTTTCCAACATCATTGTTGCAACATCGTTGAGAGTATGTTTTTTTTCTATAATTTTGAATCTTAAATTTTGAACCGATCTATTCTAATTCTCGCTTTATATTTCAGCCTAATCAGAGTTGTTTAAATTTCAAACAATCAATTGCGGGTTATTTTAGGTTTGTGGATTCTTTTAAACTGTTGATATATTTTCATAATTTTTATTTTAAAGTGTTGATATATTTCAGCTTTGTTTTTTTCGAGCGAGCAGTGGGAAATTCTTCGGCACTGTTCTTGTAGTCTGATGTAGGAGAGTGGAGAACTTCATGAAGCAATCCGATGCTGCTCCAAGTTTTCTTGTATTTATTATCACTGATGATGTCGATTTTATATATCAGTTCTTCATTATGCCAGTTGTGTTCCAACTTTGTTTTTTGAGAGGACATGTTTTTAAAACACAATTGTTGATGTTTTGAATCAACCTAATCATCAGCCTTTTATAGTGTTTAAAATGCATCTTTATGATAAATGAAGAAGTTAATGGAAATTATGATAACCTATTTTTTTATTTATTTTTGTTCTTTCGGTTTCTTGATATTTAACTTTTTAGTTTTCGCATAAAAACTTATTTTTTAAAGGTTTTGCATTAAATGGCTGCTGTTTTGAAATATATGAATTTATATGTTTATATATTAAATGTACACGTTTTTGCCTCCTAGATTAGTTTAATGGTGCGGTGAAATTAAGTCTGACCTTTGGGCTGTTAGCTGTTTCACTATATAATATGATTGTCAGTTCACCTGTTTTTCATCACGTTTTACTACCATAATATCCTTCTTTTACATCAGACTTGAAGAAATATACAAGTTAAGATGTCATCATACCCTTCTGCAGACTCTGATGATTTAAAGTATCGCTTTATCAAGCAAGTTGAGGATCAAGTATATGAGGATAGGGCTACTCTTCAAGAGCTGAAGAGGTGTTTTGATGGACTGCATCTTGGTCTGTTTACGAGAGATCACGTGTCCAGAAACCTGATGGTGATGCCTTCAACTGCCGTACGTGACCTTTGTGTTGTCAGTAATATAGAGTGCGGTGATAGAGACTTGGAGTTCGTGGCGATGCTCAAAGATATTCATAGAGAAGTTCAGTACTCGATGTCGCAACCTCCGACCACTGCCTTGGGAGGCGGGCAGCCACGGGCTACTCAGAGATGGTGGTATATGTGTTTATCATTATTTGGCAGTGGAATTTACATCAGGACCGTAGTTAGGAAATATTTTATCAGAGTAAAACACCACATTTTTATCATTATAAACTTATTGGGATAAAACCCAAGTTTTCATTACAAACATGTTTATAGGGACAAACCCTAATTTATTGAATAAAACATCTTCTTTATTTAGGTAACTTTTATAGCCACTTTTCCAAGCCTTCAGTGCTGTCTAGCTGGCTTCTATTTGGCTTTCACATTTTGTTACCTGAAACGCGTTTAAAAATATTTTGTTAGTGGGAAATACTGGTGAGTGAATCCCAATTTAATCAAGACAGGTTTTATCAGTTTACAGTATTGAGGGCGATCTCGCAATTATATTTGTTTATTCTTCGACTTTAATTACCACCCATGGTACTGTCAACCCGACTTATGGTCATGTTACTACTCACAGTGTAGCAACAAATTTTGTATACAAAACCCCAACATACCGACGATAATTGTAGAATTTACAAATACTCAATCACTGTTAATCATAATGTAAAACATTTGAGGTTTTGTAAAAACAGTTTGCAAAAAGGTTTACATAAAAAGGAGATTACTCACTTTGCTATTTTAGACTTTTCCTTATGGTTTCCTGGTTATAATCTAGTAATTTAAACAATGCACACGTATTAGTATAATAACCCAATATTTACATTAGTTATACCCTCCCCAAGACAGAACTCCAACGACTACGTAGGGCAGAGCCTCGACAGCCGTTATGGAGCACTGGATCAATCGGGAAGCGTATCTAATACGTAACTGGGGGTTATGATACTTACAACGAGGCAGAACTTCGTTATTTAGGGGGGTATTATGCCCGAATATAGCTTCTACACTATAGAATTTGAGAGAGAAATTCGTGTTTTGAACATCGGAAATGGACTGCCGATGTTCCCAATTTATAGGAGCTGATTCTGGCTTTCTCGCGACCCGCGTAAGTAACAGTAGGGGCCTTTGCGCCCCGCGACGTAGGCCGGGTAGGCCCTATCTTGGCCTGGTCACCGATCTAGCTTCGACACGTGTGACACGTGGCGGCGCCGGAGGTGTCCTGGTGGCCTAGCTTGTCGCGGCCCGTGACGAAGGTAGCTAGGGGCGTCGCGCCCCGCGAGCGCCTCTAAAGTTTTGTTTTTATTTTGTTTTTAATTATATAAAGGTATTTTGGAATGGTTTTCGTATACGGGGTGTATCTTAGGACGTATAGGGATGTTACAAATATTTTAGGGGTGTCGGAAATAATTTAGGAGGGTTGTTATATCCTCCCCACCTTAATTTAGAACTCGTCCTCGAGGTCTACTGGAACAGGTGTGGGTATTTCCTCTGCATTTCTGATTCAAGCTCCCATGTGTATTCTGGTCCTCTCTTGGAATCCCATTTCACTTTGACCAGAACTAATCTCTTATGTTTAAGGTTCTTGACTTTCCTGTCTTCAATCTGTAGTGGTCTTTCTACAAACTTAAGTTTCTCATTTACTTCTATGTCCTTAAGAGGTACCATTAATGATTCATCGGCTAAACACTTTTTGAGATTACATACATGAAATACATCATGTATTCCTGCCATTTCTTCTGGCAGTTGTAGCTGATAGGCTACTGGTCCTATTCTTCTAATAATCTCAAAGGGTCCAACATACCTGGGACTTAGTGATGTATTTCAAAATACATCTCTTATTCGTGTACAGTTTGTATAGTTTCCGTTATTTTTAGTTTCGTTTTAGTTAGAATGTGCATACTATTGATCAGATTGTGTTTTCCAGGTCTTGATGCTTAAATTTGTTGGATATTGAGTGAAAACGAGCCATAATGCTGAAACACCAAGTCCCGGAACAAGTTGGAAAAGAGTTAGAATTATTTTGGAGTTTTTAAGAGTTGAAGCTGGGCAAATTTCGTGCAAGTCTGTCCATTTTGAGTTGTCGCGTCGTGCCACAAAGAAACCACAAGAGTGTCGCGCCCCGCCATGATTATTTTAATAATTTCTTACATTTGTTGTCGTAGCGCTACGCGACGCTGAAAGTACTGACCCGTCGCGCGACGCGACGGGGTGTTTGATCGAGTTTTCTCCGTTAAGCATTAGGGTTAGGTATAAAATCCCAAGAAATCATTATCTCAACCTTAACTACGAATTGAGAGCATCATAGGCGAACTTTGGAGTATTCATTGAGCAACAACAGAGATTTTGAAGCTTTGGAATCATTGGTACGAGTTCGGGACGAAGGATTGAAGACTACACGGGTTTTCTAGTTCTTTGTTTTTTATTTTTCTTACGAAACTTGTTATCATGAATTCTTACTTGAATATCCTTACGTTGTTTTCATTAGTAGTTTAGTAGTTATTTTTAGGTAGTAGTTGTGTCGTATTTCCGTTCTTGCATTAGGGACAATGCAATCTTCAAGTGTGGGGATGGGATACATGTAAATAATCGAGTCATAGTTATGAAAAAATAAAAAAAATAAAAAAATTTGAAAAATTCAAAAAAATTGAAAAATCAGAAAAAATGTCTTTTGAATAAAGGAGTTTGCAAAATAATACGGAAAATGATAGAAAAGATGAATTTTTGCTCGGGTTCGAATAACAATAATAAGAGATTAAAATAAATCGAGCTTGTGTCTCGTTAGGGATGTGTGAATAGGCCCGGGTTTGGTTTTAGGTCCCTTTGAGTTAATATTAACTTAATTGTCGGTCTGCTATTGAGTTTTCATCTGGGAGATATAGGAAATTGAAACCGCCAATAAGAGTATAAGGGACACCGTTATAAGTTAAAACCGTTAGAATTTTTTATCATGAGAAAAAAAAATAGAAAAAAATGAGCTAGAAACTGAATGAAAGTAGCACAGTTCTATGTAGTCTGGGTTGGGGATAGTGACTTTACAACCGGATTACCTCTAGGGCGTGTGAAATCGACCTTGCAAAGAAAAGAAAAAAGTACCGAAACCTAAGTAATCCGAGTTGGGGATAGCGACTCTACAGCCGGAATGCCTCTTGGTTAGGGAAAGCAATATCTACGCTCATTAAAAGAAAAAAAGTGATGAAAAAATGGATAAGAAAGAAAAAATTAATTTTAAATTCTCTTGGTTTTGATATAAGATGGTTAGGAATTGATCAAGTGATCGTTCCTTTAGTTCTATAAGCTTGAGGCGGGAGTAGGTGGACCGTAGATCCTAGCGTGAGACCCTAGGTGGATTAACCGCACTTAAATTAAATTCACATGATAAGGGCTTATGACCAGATTTGGGTTTTAAGGGACAAATATATTTGCAATCGCGGCTAATGCAAGCTTTGGTTTTAATAAAATATAAATATGCTTTTGGCCCGAGTGACTATTTATCTCTGATTCTGTTGCATAATTCTTTTTCGAGGACGAAAAAAGAGTAAGTGTGGGGATATTTTATATATTGCAAAATACATCGCTTATTCGTGTACAGTTTGTATAGTTTCTGTTATTTTTAGTTTCGTTTTAGTTAGAATGTGCATACTATTGATCAGATTGTGTTTTCCAGGTCTTAATGCTTAAATTTGCTGGATATTGAGTGAAAACGAGCCATAATGCTGAAACACCAAGTCCCGGAACAAGTTGGAAAAGAGTTAGAATTATTTTGGAGTTTTTGAGAGTTGAAGCTGGGCAAATTTCGTGCAAGTCTGTCCATTTTGAGTTGTCGCGTCGTGCCACAAGGAAACCACAAGAGTGTCACGCCCCGCCACGATTATTTTAATAATTTCTGATATTTGTCGCCGTCACGCTACGCGACGCTGAAAGTACTGACCCGTCGTGCGACGCGACGGGGTGTTTGATCGAGTTTTCTCCGTTAAGCATTAGGGTTACGTATAAAATCCCAAGAAATCATTATCACAACCCTAACTACGAATCGAGAGTATCATAGGCGAACTTTGGAGCATTCATTGAGCAACAGCGGAGATTTTGAAGCTTTGGAATCATTGGTACGAGTTTGGGACGAAGGATTAAAGACTACACGGGTTTTCTAGTTCTTTGTTTTTTATTTTTCTTACGAAACTTGTTATCATGAATTCTTACTTGAATATCCTTACGTTGTTTTCATTATTTGACATGCTCGGCTAAACATTTAAGCCACCGAGACTTTGATGAATGGATTGATATAAGTTTTTACCTTTTTCATTATTTGCATGAATTTTATGGATTGATTGTGTTTAGTAAAAAGTTTGGTCTATTGATTTGATGTACATGCGTACTTTAATTTGGTTTATTATTATCACTTGTTTCGTATGATTCTTGGTGACGATCTTTATCACATAATAGAGTCGTGCTAGGGTTTTAGATTTTGGTGAGTGTCTATATCACGTAATAAATCTTAACTCTTTAGGGTGAAATTGAGCAAATAACCCTAGAAGTAATTGTTAGTGATTTACTAGATTTTAGTGTTCTACTAGTTCCAATAGCTGGAAGGTGCGGGGCTATTGATTGGTCTTACCCGGCGAATTGCTTTAGACAGTCCTTGGAAAAGGTCGTGCCTTAGTTGCCCTGTCGGTTTATTAGTCTATCAAGTTAAGTTAAGAAACCTAAACTACCCTAGATCTATATATGGAAAAGAGTAGGTCAACATTAGGGTACTTACACAATAATTAGACAACTAGAAAGACGTCTAATAACCGGTAGTATTAACGGCCTAGGTAGCGCCATAAGTTTCACCTCGAGAAGGGTTTAGGGGCTTAGCTGGTATCTTAATAGGTTTAGTACTATAAGATCCCGATTCCATAAATCATACAGTTAACTTTATCGGTAATTCTTTAAAATCAATCCAGGATTCTAGTCTAGGTGGTCTCGTTCATCATATAAGACAAGCCTACGCCTTATTTCGTATTAGTCTAGTTTAGTTTAATTATTAGTTTAAATAGATTTCCTTAGATTTTCCGTAACCCCCCTCCCCAAAAAAAAAAAAAACAATTAATCAGTTTCAGTCGTGTCTGTCAGTGTCTATTAGAGTCTAGTTTACGTGATAAATAGAGTCTCGTGGTTCGATATCCGGACTTCCTTAGCTCATACTACAGTGATCGGTATACTTGCCGATTGTGTGGTTTAGGTCGAGTCTAGAATTAAAGCTTTTTAGTGTCTAGCTTAGAGAGTCTAGTTTAGTTAATTTTTTATAGTCTGTTTAGCACACATCAAGTTTTTGGCGCCGTTGCCGGGGATTCTTGGCAATCGCGTTCATTAGCTTTGATAGACTTAATTGACATATACGTGCTACATGTTTTCTTTTGTCTTGAGTCTTTGTCTTTTATTTTTAGTTTGAGTCGTAGTGACTAGTGTTTGCTTTTCTCATATCTAGGTTTTTGCTTGTAGTGATGCCACATCTGCGCTCGCACGGACCGCCGAAGCCACCAGTCACCGAGTCATCGTCTCGATTGGGCCAAGGCCACAGGTTAGTACTTCATCCTCTTCTAAATTTCCTAATTTCGATTCCACTCCGTTACCCACCCCACCTCCAACCCCACCACCTTCACCAAACCATTCACCTAAACATCACCTAAGGTTTCCCCACCCGATAGTCCCAACTATAGCAACCCAGAAAACATAGAACAAATGGCCAACGCAAGATAAACCGTCCATCAACAAGCCACCCAAAATTTCACCGGTCTTGCTTCACCCATCACCGTTCCACCCATCGTTAGCGAAAACTCATGTCAGATTCCATCTTATACCATGCAAGCCATAACCAATTCCATTCAGTTCCACGGCCGCGAGGACGAGGATGCCCCGGCCCACATAAACCATTTCTCCCGTATCCTTGCTACTTTTAGCCTTCACGGAGCCCCGAATGATGCTACCTACTTGTAGCTTTTCCCATTTTCACTAGCCGGCCGTGCGGCTACTTGGTTGGACTCTCAGCCAACCGGTACTTTTACCACATGGGCGGGCCTCCGTCAAGCTTTTCTGAACAAATACTTTCCACCCGCGAAGGCCTCACGTCTTCGCGATCAAATTCACTCTTTCCGCATGGAGCCTGACGAGCCCTATTACCTTGCTTGGGACCGTTTCCAAAATCTTTGTGCTCGTTGCTCCCAGCATGGTCTTTCCGATTGGGCCCTATGTGAGAAATTCTATAACGGTCTCACCCAAGAGACTCGTGATCGTTTTGATACTAATGAGGGGGGTCATATGATGGGTATTCTTACTGTTGCCGAGTGTTTAGTGCGTTTCGAGGCATTTGCCCAATCTCAATCTCAGTCTCGAGCTGATCAGCGGTATCAAAGTGGTAATTCAAATACCACTTCTAGTGCACCCGCCCGTGGGGTGAACCATGTCACCATGGACCCTAGTTTAGCCGTTGTGTTGGAAAACGTGACTAGGGAGCTTAAGGAGATTAAGGCTAAGGTAGACAAGTGTGAGTTTTGCCGAGGGGGTCACGATACGAGTGCGTGTCCATTGCTAGTTGGTGAGGAGCAAGTCGATTTCGTAGGGGGGTGTCTAGGTAGAGGTCAACCTAGTGGGTTTGGTAATAATTTTGTTTCGGGTTGGCGTAATAATAATAATAATTTTAATAATAATAATAATAACTTTGGTTCCAATGGTAACCCCCTGGTTTTCAATTAGCTCAAAATCCAAATAGGGGTCAAGGTTCATTCTTTGGTGGGGGTTCAAATAGGCAGTTCAATAAGGGATTCAATGGACAGGTCAAAGAGGGGGGTTTAAATAATCAGGTTCAATCAGGTCAGGGTTCAAGTTATGATCTAGGGGGTAGTCTTGAGAGAATGGAGGCAATGATGAGCCAATTAGTTGTTAGGGACCAAACCACCCAAAAGACACTTAGCGAACATGACCTTATGCTTAAGAACCACCAAGCCTCTTTCCAAGATCTTCAAAGATTTGTAGGTGACATGTCTAGGAAACTGGAGGAGAGATTACCCGGTCAGTTTGCGGGTAACACCCTACCAAACCCTAATGCCCATGCCAAAGCCATTACCACTCGTAGTGGCAAAACCGTAGGGAACCCGAGAGTTGAGGAGATAGTAGTTGATGAGGATGGGGATATTATAGATGAAGATATCGAGATGGAGGCTCCCGGTGAAGTGCAACCGAGGCTAAGCCCAGCAAGTAACGCACAACCCGGTGAGCCCCAAGTTGAGAAGAAAGTAGAGAAAACACCCGTAGATGTTAGACCTTCTCCCCTAATAGACCATTCGCGAGTCCCGTTTGCTTCACGTCTTAGGAACCAAAAATACTCAAGGGAATACGGGCAATTCTTGGACATCTTCAAGCAATTGAAGATTAATCTTCCTTTTATCGAGGCACTCCAATCTATGCCTAAGTATGCGAAATTCTTGAAAGACCTTCTTATGAACAAGGAGAAGTTGGGGGAGTTGTCGAATGTCCCGTTGAATGGAGGGTGTTCCGCCGTTGTTCTAAATAAGCTTCCCGAAAAGCTTACCTATCCCGGTATTTTTACTATTCCTTGTCTATTCGGTAGTAACACCAACACTAGAGCTTTAGCCGAGTTAGGTGCTAGCATCAATTTGATGCTCTTTTCTCTCTATGAGAAGCTAGACCTAGGCGATCTTTCACCTACCCGAATGACATTATCATTGGCCGATCGGTCCGTGAAATACCCAAGGGGTATAGTAGAGAATTTACTTGTCAAGGTCGACAAATTTGTGTTTCCCGCTGATTTCGTCATTCTCGATATGGAAGCAGATGAGAGAGTCCATATCATACTTGGTCGTCCATTCTTGCGTACCGCTAAAGCACTCGTAGATGTTTATGATGGTAAGATTAAATTTAGGGTCGGTGAGGAGAGAATCACTTTTGAGATAGATTGTTCCATCAACCACCAGAGTGGTTCGGATGACTATAGTGGTCCTTGCCATTCCGTCTACTTCTTGAATTCATTCATTTCATGTGTTGATCATTGTTTAGAGTATATTAGTGGTACGGACTTAGTAGTAGGAGAGAGAGTAGAGGAAGATTCGAAGAGGGTAGAAGAAGTTGAAGTAGAGGGAATTCCTTTGATTCCCGAAGTGTTAGCCGTTAGTGAAGACACCACCCATCTGTCACAGTCCCCGACCCTACCCTGGGAGCGGGAGCCGTGAACCAGCCAGATGGTATCGGTGTTTATTAATTACGCAGCGGAAAAATTTTCATCAGGATCGTAGTTAGGAAATGATTTCAGAGTTTTAAAACACCTAACTTTTAATATAAAGCAAATGGGCTAAAACCCGTATTTCATTCAATTGTTTTTATAGGGATAAACCCAAATAAATAAAACATAAATTTCTTATTTTATTCAGGTATTTATAGCCACTTTATTTAAGCCTTCAGTGCTCCATAGCTGGCTTCTATTATCTTTATAGCAAGTTACCTGAAACACGTTTTGAAAACATTTTATCAGTAATAAATACTGGCGAGTTCATTCCATTTTTATAAAATATATTGTTATACTTTACAACATCAAGGTTTTTATATTTATTTATATTTACCCAACCAAATCGGTATTTGTCACATGGTGACAGTTTCGATGTGACAGTGGTCATATCACTCATTGGCACACTTTCGTCCAATAGTGAATTTATCAAGTAATAGATATATAGTATATCTTACTATTATATTGGTCACTGGGCGATTTCTATGACGTGGTCAAATCACTGTTGATCATTCTCCCAACTAGTGACTCGGGTCATATTACTGTTGATCATTCTCTCAACTAGTAATTGTGGTCATATCACTGTTGATCATTCTTTCAACTAGTGACTCGGGTCATATTACTGTTGATCATTCTCTCAACTAGTAACTGTGGTCATATCACTGTTGATCATTCTTTCAACTAGTGACTCTAGTCATAACACTGTTGATCATTCTCTCAACTAGTGCCTTTGGTCATGTCACTGTTGATCATTCTCTCAACTAGTAACTTTGGACTTAGTAGTATCCCGTGGCATTACTTTGTCAATTATATTTTCTATGATACAAAACCACTTAGCCCAGAAAATGAAATATATCATTTTCTGTCAAACTAATAGCTATAACTTAAATATAATATATTAATTTAATAATTGTAATATTATTATTTAATATATTAACGTGACTAAGACTAAAAATATAATATGAGTATAGTAAAATATATTATTTTTGACTATTTTATTATGGTATACATTTATGGACTTAAACATTATTTTATAATGTAAATAGTAATTTAGGTTTATTAAATATATTTTCTTTAATATATATTTTAATAAGGATTAATAAAGCTCTATTTTATATACACACCATTTAGATTTATTTCAATCATACATTAAATTTATTAATGTTAAAATAATATTAGTTATAGGCTATGGCTACTAGGGCACAACTTCCCCCGTGCTTGTGGTCATACTACTATTGGCTAACTTTTTGGCTAATAGTAACGAGGGTCAAATAATGTATAAAACCTCCCATACCGGCAGTTATTGCAGAATACAAAAATTTAATTACTGTAAGTATAACTGATAAATATTTAGAATTTTGGAAAGCATTTTTAAATATAATTGTATCACAAAAAGGTGATAAAACTGTGAGAAAAGAGAATGGACTCACTTTGTAACTTTAGGGTTCAACTAGAAAGCCTCCTAGTAGAATCTTGGGTATAACTTCTGAGCTATTTAAAATATATATATATATATATATATATATATATATTTGCACTCGTGTTAAGTATAGTAACCCTAATTCAACCTTATCCCTATGTCACGAGACAGAACCCCAATGAACTTAGTCGGGCAGAGCCTTGACATGCGTTTTGGGGCTCCAGATCAATCGGAAAGGGTAGCGGTGATCGGGAGTTAAAACACTTAAAACGGGGCAGGGCTTTATTATTATTATTGATATAATATAAAAGGAAATTTTGAATCAAATAGAGAGAGGGGCGATATCTAGTGAGAGAGTAGAAAGAAAGGAAATTTTGAACAAATGAGAATGTCGACACTACATTCTATTTTTAGATGGATTTTTTTTACTTGGAAAGTAAGCTATTGAGTACACGTAACCTATCATATACTCAAAGTGTTAGTTTGAGTTTTGAATTTTTTTTTTTTATTTTTCTTTATTATCTTATGAGGACAAGTCCACATGCACATATGTTACACCTAATTTGAAGTTTTCATAATTGCCATGCACAGGTACACGTAGACAATATTTAGTGTTGATTTGTTTTATTATTTTATTTATATATTATAATAATTAATTCAGCTGCTTCACTTATTTGGCGCTTATAACTTCTAAAATATAACGTTTTATAAAACATTGAATATGTCATTAAAACGAGAATATTCTTATCTACATTTTGAAACAAGTTTCATTAAAAACGGAGTAAGTCCAAATACAATGTATTTTTATAATTTAATTATTAGACGGTCACTAGGCCTGTCTAGGTACTTCATATTTCTAACAGTCAACTTACCCGTAATCTACCCGTTTAATAATATAAGTTTTATATACTTTAGTTTAATATAGAAAATAGAAATGTCACACATATATAAGCCAATTAATTAGTATAATATTCCAACCAAATATATATAAAATAATTTTTTTTAAACTATATGGGTTGAATAATTATTTTAAAAATAAAACTAGTTAATAGTGGTTAATAAATTTAAACAAACCTATAATTCTTATATGATAAAAATGAGAATGTTACATCATCCCCCACCCTTAGAGCTTAAAGTACTTCCATCTCATTTAGAGTATGCTTTCCTAGGGGAGGGTTCCGAGCTACCCGTTATTATCTCATCGGAGTTGGAGGAAGGTGAGAAGTTGAGGTTGTTGGAGGTGTTAAAGGCCAACAAAGAGGCCATTGCTTGGAGGTTGTCCGACATCAAGGGCATAAGCCCTTCCTATTGCACCCACCGGATACTCATGGAGGATGATTTCAAACCGGTGGTGCAACCCCAAAGGCGGCTAAACCCCAACATGCAAGTTGTTGTGAAGAAGGAGGTTCTTAAACTCTTAGATGCCGGGATGATATATCCCATCTCTGATTCGCCTTGGGTTAGTCCTACTCAGGTTGTCCCTAAGAAGGGAGGGATGACCGTTGTCATGAATGCAAAGAATGAGCTTATCCCTTCTCGTACGGTCACGGGGTGGCGCATGTGCATCGACTACCGCAAGTTGAATGATGCCACCCGAAAAGACCACTTCCCATTGCCCTTCATCGATCAAATGTTGGAGCGTCTCGCGGGTCAACAATTTTATTGTTTTCTTGACGGGTTTTCCGGGTACTTCCAGATCCCCATAGCACCGTAGGATCAGGATAAGACCACTTTCACATGCCCCTATGGCACCTATGCGTACCGACGCGTGCCATTTGGGATTTGTAACGCTCCAGCTACTTTTCAGCGGTGCATGGTTGCCATATTTCAGGATATGATAGAGAGTTCCATGGAGGTCTTCATGGACGATTTTCAGTATATGGTAACTCCTTTGATGAGTGTTTGAAGAACCTAGAGAAGATGTTGAAGAGATGTGTCGAGACCAAGCTTATGTTAAATTGGGTGAAGTGTCACTTCATGGCGACGGAAGGTATTATGTTAGGACACAAGATCTCTAGGGATGGTATAGAGGTAGACCACGCGAAAATAGATACCATTAGTAGGCTACCTCCACCCACGAGCGTGAAGTCGATTAGGAGTTTTTTAGGGCATGCAGGGTTCTATAGACGCTTTATTAGGGATTTCTAAAAAATAACTCGCCCCATGACCCGTCTTTTGGAGAAAGATGTTCCATTCGTCTTTGACGAGGAGTGTCTTAAGGCCTTCAACTTTTTGAAGGAACAGCTTGTGAGTGCACCTATTCTTATCTCGCCCGACTGGAGCTTACTGTTTGAGCTCATGTGCGATGCAAGTGACTATGCCGTTGGGGGGTATTAGGACAAAGAAAGGATAAGCACTTCCACTCCATATACTACGCGAGCAAAACGTTAAATGATGCTCAAGAGAACTACACCACCACGGAAAAAGAACTCTTAGCCGCAGTATTTGCTTTCGACAAATTCCGCTCATACCTCATTTTATCCAAGACTATAGTTTCCACCGATCATTCTGCGTTGCATTTTCTTTTTCAAAAGAAAGACGCCAAAACCCAACTCATTCGGTGGATTCTATTGCTTAGTGAGTTTGATATTGAGATTAGAGACAAGAGAGCGGCCGAAAACGTAGCGACCGATCATCTATAACGTCTAGAGGACCCCAAGAGAGAAGATATTCGTGAGGAGGAGATTGGAGATACATTCCCTCACGAGTCTATCGAGTTTGTAGAGGCCGAGAAGGAAGGATTGCCTTGGTTGTGTGACTTAGCAAAATATCTTTCTAGTGCCAATATTGTGAGAGGTATGACCACACAACAAAGGAGGAAGTTCCTTAGTGAATCGAGAAAATATGTGTGGGACGATCCCTTTCTCTTTAGAATGGGGGGAGATAGGATAGTTAGACGTTGCGTATCGAGAGAGGAAGGTTGGAACATCATCAAACATGTGCATGAAGGCCTCACGGGAGGACATCATGGTGCATATGCCACAGCTCAAAGGGTGTTTGATTGTGGCTTTTATTGGCCTAGCGTACTTCGAGATGCCGTTGAGTTCGTAAAAACATGTGATGCTTGTCAACGAACCGGCAATATTTCAGCCAAAGATGAGATGCCTCAAAACCCGATCCAAGTATTGGAGGTTTTTGACGTTTGGGGCATTGATTTTATGGGACCCTTTCCCGTTTCCAAAGGAAATCCGTATATACTCGTGGCAATTGACTATGTGTCTAAATGGGTTGAGGCTCAAGCTCTTCCCACAAATGAAGCCCGAGTAGTGTTGAAATTCCTTAAGAAGCTCTTTTCCCGATTCGGTACACCTAAAGCCTTAATTAGTGACCGTGGTACTCATTTTTGCAATGCATTGATGGAGAAATTGCTTGCACGCTACGGTGTCACTCATCGTTTGTCTACCGCATACCATCCACAGACGAGTGGTCAAGTGGAAAATGCAAATCGTGGTATAAAACGTATCTTAGAGAAAACCGTGGGTAAGAATAGGAAGGATTGGTCCGACAAGCTAGACGATGCATTGTGGGCGTTTAGAACCGCCTAGAAGACGCCTTTAGGAACCACACCATTTATGACCGTCTATGGAAAAACTTGTCACCTTCCCGTAGAGCTAGAGCATCGAGCGCTTTGAGCATTAAAAACCGTTAACCTTGACATGAGCGAAGCCGCTAGGAAGCGTTTCTTTCAAATTCATGAGCTTGAGGAGCTTAGGGATGCGGCTTATGCTAGATCGTTGGGAATCAAGGAGAAAACGAAAGCTTCACATGATAAGAAGTTAAGAAAGGTTAAAGAGTTTAGTAAAGGTGATAAAGTTCTTCTTTACAACTCAAGATTGAAGTTATTTGCGGGGAAGTTGAAGTGGTCGGGACCTTATATGGTTCATTACGTGTTTCCGTATGGAGAGGTGGTGATCATGGATGAGACGGATGGCCGAAGTTGGAAGGTGAATGGCCACCGTTTGATGCACTACATTGGAGGAGCAATAGACAAGAACGAGATGGAGGAAACTCCTCTCGAAATTCCATCAAAAGCCGCCACTTAGTGCTTTGGGATAAAATCCCAAGTGTAGAGTATATACCGTTTGTAATTTCATTAATTTTCGTATTGTTTTCGTATTTTTTCATGTCTTTGTTTTGTGTGTTTGAGTAATTTTGCAGGAATCATACCATCGAGGAGCTGAATTTGCGAAGAAAACGACATTCTAGGTAAGTCCCAACACTTAGAAAAAATTTGGGATGGTTTGGTAACACTTAGAAAATTTTCTAAGTCATAAAACTTGAAAAATTTCGCAATCTTCTGTTCAAAACACGCTGTCGCGTGCCACCACCATAGATCCATCATCCTGTGGCATGACGCCACCCCTAGGTCCAACAATTCACTCTAAACCCCCCTGTGGCGTTACGCCACCACTTTTGAACCCACATGTCGCGCTACACGACCCCTTTAGTTGAACCATTCGTTTTGAACCACACCGTGGCGCTACGCCACGACTAAAACACTTCGGTGTGGCGGTAGGAGACCCCACCATGGATCATTAAAAACCTATCCCCTTCACTGTCTTCCCCAAAAAGCACCCAAACCCTATCCCTTTTACCCCCATCGCCGAACCACCACTTTACCACCATATCTCCATCAATACTCCACCATTTACCACCATTCCACCTCCCTTGTGATCGGATTTCAACGGTGAACAAAACCCACCGAACCAAACTCGCATTGAACCGCTGTTTTTACTCCGGTTCGGGACCCGCCATTAACGAAAAGTTCAAGGATTCTTGCAAAATTCAAGTGATTCAGGTATGTTTTTCTGCATTTATCTCTTATTTTCGTTTTTTAGATTGTTTGTTGGGTCCGTAGGTAGGTATTTTGAGTCAGTCTTTGAGTCAGTTTGTTTGGTTTAGCTTGTGTCGACTCGAGTTTCTTTGGTCCGCTGTGGTTTTATTTTCGGCTTAGATGTGCTTTTGTTACAAGTCTTGTAGTCTTAGTCTGTGTCGGATCAACTCGGGTCACTGTTGGATGTTTGTTCGAGTACATTTTTTGGTTGAAGGAGGTTTAGTTTGGTGAACTTAGAGCTGCTTATGATGGCTGTGACGCCTTTAGTTTTCACATTAGTGTCATTAAGCTGCGTAGAGGTTATGTGTCACACCCCAACCGATGGCGGAATCATCGGGGCATGGCACTGAGCGAAACAGATTGTCCAGAAGTTTCCATAACAATTATCAATACTATCCAATTTAAATAATACGTCCCATACCGTATCTCAAACAGCAATATAATTATTACAGACAAAAAATCCAGGCAAATATTCTGTTCCGACAACTCAGATTCAAATAGACAGCAATTGTTTATCTGCCTCTAGAGACCCTTAGTTTGACCACTATAGACAACTATTTGTTGGGCTCTAAAGCTTTATTCTAGCTTCAAATTCCTACCAAGTGTGCGTCCTAAGCACCTGTCACATACGTTAAAATAAAGTCAATACATATAATGTAAAGGTGAGCATACAAGTTTGATAATAGCATATAGAGTTCGAATTCGTTTACGCATAACCAGCACGTACACATAGTGAAATGAAGCACGTTAGTTATCGACATAGATCCATCGATACCAATGACTGCGGGTTGACTGCCCGAGGCAGTTCGCAATACATGATTACCACCGTAATCCATGCAAGTAAATGGTCCTAAACAACCCCCGTGTGAATGGGTGCTGAGTCCAAACTATAGTACTATCGTTGCTAAGGCAGGTAGACAGCATACCATGTGTAAACATAACAAACAAGCATTCATAAGCCACGTATAACATGCATTAACGCTTAGCGTTCAAATAGTATTGAGTAGTGTGATTATTGTAGTTTGAATATTCGTAACGTATGTAACACCCAAAAGTGCTGAAAGCAAAAAGGGATCGAGCATACTCACAGCGATTAATGGATTGAAGGGAGCGCTGAGCGAGTAAGATTAGCCTGAGTAGATTAGATTGTATAACGATAAGCGATGCGTAAAATGATACAAGTCTGAGTGAGTCGGATAGTAGTTCGATCGGATGGTAATCCGATCGGACAGCAATCCGTGCGGATAACAATCCGTTCGGATGGTCATCCGGTCGGATAGGTTATCCGGTCGGATGACCATTCGAGTAGATTGTTTCTTCCTACAAGAAGGATGTGTTTGTGTATGATGGTTTGACTTTTGAAGTTTTCGTTGTAGTATTTTGAAAACATCGAAGTATCTCTATCTTTCAAGTCGGTCGATCGGATGACAAATCATGCAGATGACATTCCGCTCGGATGGTCATCCGGTCGGACAGTGATCCGGTCGGACGGCGACTTTGTGATGAGGTTACTTACTGAAGGTAAGTTCATGACAGAAGTGTCATTCGACCGGATGGCAATCCGGTCGGATGGCAACCTTGTCATTGAACATGTTGAAAATTGTTTAAGTCTTTAAAGTCTTAGTATCTCATGATCCGAAGAGTAATCCAGTCAGATGGTCGTTCGATCGGATTGCAATTCGTTCAATACCCAAACTTTAGATAAGGTTGTTTAAAAAGGTGGGACCCAAGTGTGATCCGTTCGGATGACAATCTGTTCGAATGAACTATCCAATCGGACAGCAATCCGTTCGGACAGTAATCCGTTCTGATTGTCCTGTCCGTCCTACACTTGGTCGTTTTGAAGTTTTGTCGTTATGTCGAGACACGTTGACAACGTGTTAGCCAACAGAACCCCTAGTTCGACCCATATGACCAACCCGACCAGGAATCACCCTAGTCCGGCCGGTTATCGGCTCGAGGTGGTAGGTCTTTGCTAACCCGAAATCGGTAGTCTCGTGAGTAGAATCCAGATCTGAGCCAGTACAACACGAAGAGTGAGTAGGAGACTAGATCAGGACCCGATTCTACCGGTTTTGAGTATTTCGAGCGCAAAAGAGTTGAAAGAAAAGTTAAAACCATCTTTCAATCCTTTTCACCATTCTTGTGTCGAGATCTTTACAAGATCTCTGTATGTTTGCCTGGAAATCGGTTAGATCTCGGTTGTTCTTGGTGGATTGAAGTCAAAACATGAAGTTCTTGAAGAACACATGATGACGTCATCCTAGAACACCCGAAATCTAGTGATTTCACGGTTAAAAGTTAAGATTTAAAAGATAGAAAGGTGTAGGAGTGCGTGTAGATCAAGAAAGTACAAGATTTAGGGCGAGATCTTACCTAGATTGAGAGAAATCGAAGAAAAGGTGAGGAGCACGAGTGGTTCGGACAGAGAGTTTCCAGAAATGAAAAGAATGACAATGACAGGGGTATTTATAGGATTCCAAAAGAGGAAAGGGTTATCCGATCGGATGACACGCCGCTCGGATGGCTTATCCGGTCGGATGACATCTGGGTCGGATGACACCTGTTGGTTGGTGAGGCGGCTATCCGATCGGATGGCACCTGATTGAATGTTTGACGCGATGATTTTTAGCGTTTCGATTTCGATTGCGAGCAGTTCGGTACGATAGGGTTTCCTAGTCAAATTACTTTTAGTCCCAACTACTTCATGTCTTGCATAACCTCTTATCCACTAATTATCATAGTTCGATTGCGATTCGAGTTCGAGATGATTACGTTTCGAGTTTCGATTGATTTCCACAACATACACATATAAACACGCACAAGTAACACATAAGGCACACACCCACGTATAATTAACCAGATTAAGTCGAGTTGCGGTTCGTATCACGATTCGATGTCGAGTAGCATAGCTTGATTATTGATTAGTTAACTTTATCGCATTTTTACTTCCTATTATTCACAGTCGTAATTCGATTAGATAGCGATTAACGAATATCGATTTTTGCAAGGTACAACACTTACTCCACATAATACAATTAGAATAAAAAGATTACTATAAGTCAAATTCGTACAATCGATTGTTGACGTTGACCTTGACTTTGACTTGTGAAAATACGGGGTGTTACATTATGATATGGGCATTAAATGGGGGCGGCTAGTTGGATTGGGTTTGTGCACATAGTATTATTTTTATGCTTATCCTTACATTGCCGTTTTCATATAAGCTATTGCGTTAACTGTTAGTATGAGGATGGTGTCGAGTTGGTTTGGAAATTGACTTTGATGGAAAATTGATTGGTATGGGATGTCGGCGTAAAATTCGAACCTTGCATTTAAAACGGAATTTTTGCAAAAAACGGAAAACCCTCCTTTAATTAGGCGGACTTTTTCAAACGCTAAAATTTTAATTTTTAAAACTAAAAAGCAACTGATTTTTAAGCAAGGTTGGGCTTCAATGTCTTGTTTAGGCACTCGTTTTAACTGCGGACAATTAAAGTGGAAAGGGGGGGGGTAGTGTACATTGAGTCCAAGTTTGGGTCTTGTTAGTTAGTTTTAGTCTAGTTTGAGTCGTATTTAGTTGTTCTTGGGTTTACTTGCATGTACAAGTGATTTAGGCTCGCCCGTACTCAATCTCCACATGGGTGAGTTTAACTATCACTTAGCATTTGTAAAAGGTAACCCGTTTGTTTTAGAATTAGCCGCGAATGAAATGCTATACGGCTATTCTATTGTTTTCGAAAAAAAAAATTATAAAAACCCAAAAAAAATATAATTTTTTTTCAAAAATACAAAAAAATAAAAAAAAATAAAAATACCAAAAAAAGTTTGTTATTACTGATTGTTTGCTTGTTTTGTTTTGTTAATATATGTTTTGCAGACATGGCCAACAGTTCGCGAAGCGGGAGGGCCCGGAAAAGGGCTATGGGTCAGACGACACCACAACAAGATCCACCCCAGCAAGACCCGGTTCCATAGGAGACCCCGATTATTCAGATAGCTGCTAATGATCCAAAGTTGAGAAAAATCCAGTATCAAATGTATGAGTTTATTCTGGATAGGAAATGTAGTAGAGCCGACCTCCCGATACTGAAATTTGAGCCGGGTACATCTGAGTGGGAGAAATATGATAAGTTAAGAAAAACAGATCTGCTTCAGCACAGGTTAATAGATTGGACCTGGTTGGGGGAAACAGGTTCAAGGCAGGAAGTGGCGGACCTCTTGGGTCCAAAGTTGACTGATGCATTGGAGTGTACGCAGCCTCAGTATGAGGAGTTGGTGCTTGAGTTTTACAGCACGTGGAGACATAAGGAGGGAAAGTTTGATCAGGACACAGCTGTGTCTTTCAGTCTGGGTAGGCAGCTTTTTGAGATGAATATGGCGAGGTTTGCCATTGTGTCGGGTTTTTATACTGAGGAGGAGGTGAGGCAGCCTGGGTTTGTGACTAGTTTGAGTGGTGCTTATTCTACTACTCGAGATCATAGTGTTGGTTCAGCTGAGCTGCGGAATTTCTGGCAGATGGTTTCTGATCACCCATTCACGGTTACGAACCTGATCACTTCGATTCGTAACCCAGTTTATAGGTATGTTTTGAAGATTTTGTCTACTACGCTGGTGGGTCGGAAATCTGGGGAGAATAAGGCGAATTGGATAGATTTGTTTATTCTGATGTGTCGGGTGGAGAATAGGGAGATGAATTTGGCTACGGTGTTGGCAGATTCGTTCAGTCGGGGACGTCGATGAGGTCATCGGGCTGGGTTGGCTATGGGCCCTTATATTACTCGGATTGCACAGAATTTGGGGGTGTTTAACAAGTATGTTCCCTAGTTTCTACATGAGGGGCCCAAGACGATGACGTTTGGTTTGAGAGAGTTGCAGCAGGCAGGGATAGTGTCGTGGACTGAGCCTTACGGCTGGGAGCCGATTAGGCAGGGCCCGCAGGTACAGCCGCCAGAAGGATATCCAGCTGAGGATGTCATGATTTAGATTGATCATACACACCAACAGCGGCCACCACAGCGACATGAGAGGCCAGCGCCACAGTACCCCCGCAGGCAGCCACCACCTGTGCCTCTTACGTTGGAGTCGTTCTCTGCCTATGTGGAGCAGAGATTCAACATGTTAGAGCATCTTATTCTTACAGGTCAGGAGAGGTAGGAGGGTGCCCTCCGTTACATGATGAGCAGGCACAGCATGGGGATCCCAAACTTCTTTCAGCCGAGACAGCAGGGTGGCTCGGCTGGTGCTGCAGAGAGGTTTGACCCGGTTCCCTCATTTCGCGTATTGGAGAGGGCAGTTCTGGTGCAGGTGGACAGGAGGGCAGCGAGGAGTCTGCCAGCGAGCATGACAAGGATTAGTGTGGGGATGATGAGGATGAAGCAGCAGCTGACTATATACCGACGATAATTGTAGAATTTACAAATACTCAATCACTGTTAATCATAATGTAAAACATTTGACGTTTTGTAAAAAGGTTTACATAAAAAGGAGATTACTCACTTTGCTATTTTAGACTTTTCCTTATGGTTTCCTGGTTATAATCTAGTAATTTAAACAACGAACACGCGTTAGTATAATAACCCAATATTTACATTAGTTATACCCTCCCTGAGACAGAACTCCAACGACTATGTAGGGCAGAGCCTCGACAGCCGTTACGGAGCACTATATCAATCGGGCAGCGTATCTAATACGTAACCGGGGGTTATGATAGTTACAACGAGGCAAAACTTCGTTATTTAGGGGGGTATTATACCCGAATATAGCTTCTACACTATAGAATTTGAGAGAGAAATTCATGTTTTGAACATCGGAAATGGACTGCCGATGCTCCGAATTTATAGAAGCTGATTCTGGCTTTCTCGCGTCCCGTGTAAGTAACAGAAGGGGCCTTCGCGCCCCGCGACGTAGGCCGGGTAGGCCCTAGCTTGGCCCAGTCACCGATCTAGCTTCGACACGTGTGATACGTGACGGCACCGGAGGTGTCCTGGTGGCCTAGCTTGTCGCGGCCCGCGACGGAGGTAGCTAGGGGCATCGCGCCCCGCGAGCGCCTCTGAAGTTTTGTTTTTTTTTTTAATTGTATAAAGGTGTTTTGGGACCGGTTTTCGTATACAGGGTGTATCTTAGAACATATAGGGATGTTACAAATATTTTAGGGGTATCGGAAATAATTTAGGAGGGTTGTTATACTCAATGGAGTTGAAGCTAAAATTTCTTAATTTTTGTTGTTAGATTATTAAATTTCGTTGTTCAGTACTCGATGTAATTGTTGATCTATCCTCATATGTCATATATAAATTTTAATTCTATTAATCTTTGTGGAGCATTTTATTTTTACTAATTTTAGCATCAACAGTTGTTAGAGTTGATATTTGCTATTGTAAAGGTCTGTTAAAATTAATTTTTTTGCCAAAAAAGAAGAACTGCTTGGAATCATCGTCTGTTGATGATTAAAGCATTATAATGTTTTCAGAACATCAAAAGTCCATTCTTAAAAAATAGCTATTTTTAAAAAATTTGTCAAAAATCTTTAAAAGTATGTTGAAAACAACTGTTTTTAAAACATGTGTTTGGCTAAAGATTCATCCACTGCTGAAAGGTATTGTCTGTTCTCATAATTTCTGTTTTATGTAACGATTGTTGAGTTGCTACTGTTGCCAACATCTGTTATTGACAACAGCGGTTTCCAAAGAATTATCAACCATTAACACAATAGAAGTTCTGAACATCTGTTATTGCCCAACAGATCTTTGTAAAATGTCTTTAGAATATCAAAACTCCATTCTTAAAAAATAGCTATTTTTTTAATATTTTTAAAAACTCTTAAAAGTTTATGGAAAACAACTGTAGGGCAAACCTCTGTTTCTCTAAAAATTGCGGTGACATAAGAAAAGCTGATGTGGCAGCCAGTGTTTTCATAGTATTTGTTGATGTTTTGAATCAACTTCTGTTTGGACAAAAATTCATCCACTGCTGAAAGGTATTGTCTGTTTTAATAAGTTCTGTTTATCCTAGCGATTGTTGATTTACCACTGTTTACAACATTTGTGTCCGATGAAGTGGTAGAAGCCTGTGTTTGCCATGTAGAGTATTGTTGGTGTTTAAATGAAGAGGTTTTTTTTATGCCAGAGGTTTAAAGTTTGTCCTTTCGGTTTCTTGATATTTAATTTTATAGTTTTCCCATGAAAAATTATTTTTGAAATGTTTTGCATTAAATGGCTGCTGATATTTAATATGAATTCATTTGTTTATATTAAAAGTCTGTTGAAAACAACTGTTTTCCAAACCTTTGTTTGACTAAAAATTCAACAGACTGCTGAAGGGTATTGTCTGTTCTCATAGGTTCTGTTTAATCTAAGGACTGCTGACTTACCATTATTGCCTAACATCTGTTGTTTTCTAACAGTGGTTTCCAAACACTGCTGAAGTGTATTGTCTGTTCTCATAGGTTCTGTTTAATCTAAGAACTGCTGACTTACCATTGTTGCCTAACATCTGTTGTTGCCTAACAGTGGTTTCCAAACAACTGTCATCCATTATCACAGCAGAGGTTCTGACGTGGACAGATGTTAGCCATCAGATCTTTGTAACTTCTGACACATCAGCATTCACTTTTTCACTTTGTAAACCCTGTTTCATCCCCAAACAGAGGTTTTACTGTCGTCTCGAATTTAAAATTCATCAAAGCGGTTTCCACCTTCTTCTTCAACACTTCTTCGTCAACATCTCCCAAGTTTCAATTCCGATCATGGCTCTGATAATGAAAAAGCAGCATAACTACCTGGCTATTTTTTAGAAAACCGAGAACAATACTCTCTATCATTCAATGATTGATGTTCTTACATCATCAAAATATAAGGCCATTCTTACCGCCGATGCACCCATTTACCAAGAAACACTCCGTGATTGCTGGGCAAATGCGAATATTGAAGAACAAAACAATGTGGCATTCAGTATAACTTCAAAAGTCAGAGGTGAATTGGTTGATATTACCCCCACTACCATATCAACAACATTTGGGGTAAACGACTTGGCAGGTAAGACATCTTTCCCGAAAAATGAGATTCAAACAGAGTTGATTGAGAGGGGATATGATGGACAGTTGAATAAGGCAACTATGTTTAAAGATAATTTTCCACCACCAATGAAATTCATGTTCCATACTCTCTTAATCTGTCTCTCAAATAAAACTACTTCTTTTAATGAAATACCTTTGAAAATTCAGTCATTGGGGTATGCAATTTTGACAAATACTGATTTTAAATACTCCGAGGCACTGTTTGCTGATTTGGTTGCAAAATTAAAAAACATTAAAAAGGGGGAAACTGCTGCTTTTCTTATGTATCCTAGACTATTAAGCTACTACCTGCAAAAACATGTTTCTCAAAAAGCTTTTGAAAAAGGTAAAGCTTTTAAAATGAATAGTCTAACATCTGAAACTTTTACTCGCCTTATGGCTAAAGAGTCAGATGTTTCCAAAACTGAAACAGAGGGGAATGAGGAAATTTTAGATGAGTCCACAACTACGCCTCAAACCTCTGTTGCTGAGCCCACTGTTTTTGGTGATCACAGCACTACAACCACTGCTGTGAAACCGCCACCAACAAAACCCAAAAAAACCAAAACAAAATCCAAAAAGCCCACCGAAACCATAAAAACGGGTCCTCTGGAAGATGAGATCCCAAATGTTAACCCTGTGACAACACATATGTCACTACAAACCACTGTTGCTATTTCCTCACAACATGTGGAAAGATCTCAACCCTTAAACCAAATTACTCATGATTCCTCACAAAAGGAACATGTTGTATTCACAGGGACACCACAATATGATGTCATACCCTCATATAAGAGTATGCTTAAAAGCCCTTCTCCCGGGGCAATGTCTCTTTCGACAGCAATCCCTTCATCTTCTATTCCACCAAAGTTTATAACACTGCTTTAGGCTATTGACATTCAGACTCATAGCAGTCCCTCCCACGAACACTTTACTGAGAGTTTAACTTCAACAATAGCTGTGTCTGAACCTGTTCAATTAGCTAACCCAGAAACAGTTGAGGAGGCTACACCTCTTGAATTTCACGAAATTCTTGATGGTATTTCAAGTGGAGCAGCTACTACAAATGTCAAATCCACTGATTTACATTTGGACAATAGTTTCATCAGTCAGACTCCCTTGAAGGCAACCACTGCTGTGTCTACCACGGTATCCACTGGTGATTTCAAGTTAACCACTGGTGAGATCACTAAGGTAACCACTGATGCAGAGGGAAGTCCCTAGAACCAAGAACAAGGGGCATCTGCTAATGAAAATTTGGAGATACCTCCTCTTTCAAAAGCATATACAACCACCTCTGGTGGGAATTCAGATGATCCTATTAAGTTAGGTGATGGATTAAAATACCATGATTTAAAGGAGAGGATATCCAACTTGGAAACAATTGTTGCTGATATGAAAGATCAATTGAAGCAGTTGGTGGATGCTTTCAAAAGTCGACCTTCTCATCAGCATTTATGCCAAGAGCTTTGGAATTCAGTACAACCCATTCTTGCAGCTCAAAGGGAACTGGCTGAGATTCAACTTAACTCCCACATGAAGCTAATTAGAGTTATGGTTGAAGCAAGATACAAAGACACACAGGCTGACATCAAGGGCATAAAAGAATCCATTGCAAAGTTAACTGGTACTACCCCTGCACCTGTGTTTGAAAAAGACGATGAAGATGATGCTGAAAAGGGGGAGAAGGATTCCATGAAAAACTTTGGCAAACCAACGCCAAGGAATCAGCCAAAACAAAATCCAAAGCCTGCCAAGCAAACTTCTGCAAAATCTTCTGAAAAATCTGATACTGGTAAGAAAAAGGGAATTGATGATACCCTTAACAAACAGACAGATAAAGAGCTTGAAGCAAAGCAGGAGAGGAAGGATACAAAAGAATGTAAAACAGATGTGTTGAGGCAGGAGTTATTGAAAAAAGCGAAGAAAGAAAACGAAGTGCTCAACATTGGAACTTCAACAAGAAGAAAATCACACAAACACAACAAATCTCCTACTGTCATATTTCCTAAACCAATATCACCACCAGAGAAACCAACCACTGCTACGAAACTTAAAACCACTGTTGAACCTAAGAAGCCAGATTCGGATACATCTAAACCAAAAATCTCACCAGAAAAAACACATGTCAAAAAGCAGAATACAAAATCCTCATCACCACTACCAACCTCCACTGAAGCAATTGTTGATGCAACAAATGCTTCAACAGATGTTAAGACAACAGCAGTTGAGACACCAGTTGTTTCAACAGTTGTTAGTCAATCCATTGATTCTACCCAATTTCAATTCCCTTCACAATCAACCCTTACACTCATAGCACGTTCTTCTTCCCAAACTCCTCCTTCTCCAAAATCTATTTACACAAGAAAGAGAAAATTCATTGTGCATGAAGAAGAGAAGGAACAAAGAGATATACCCGCACCAATTCTGTTATCATCTACTCCATTCATTCAAACTTCACCCAAACCAGTCATTCCACCTCCATCACCAAAAATCAACCCATTGGCAGTAAATTTCCCTTTGGAACTGCTTGCAGTTCAAGATGAAATGATTCAATTTTACACATAGGATGATCCATCCAAAAGAACCTTCCCATCTCTTCATGGATTCGAAACTCCAAAGAATATTGATGAATATCTGAAGCTAAAGGGCAAGCAAGCAGAATATCATGCAAAAGAAGAGAATAAAGGGCTAGGAGACACCAACTTATCAGGTCGCATGCAACATTGGCTTAGTCAAGTCAAGAAGTTTGAAGATTTTGCTAGAGACCTGAGTAAAAAAATGTAAAATCTATCACCAAATGCTGAGCTACAAATGTAACATTCCCAAAATTTTTAAAATTTAAAATAAAGTTATTATACGAATAGGACATGGGTAAGTTGACCGATAAAAATATAAATTATTTTGGCGAACGTAGAAACTGTTTAATAATTATAATAATAAAAATACATTATATTTGAACCTACTCTGTTTTTAATGAAACTTGGTTCAAACTGAAGGTACAAATATTCTCGTTCTAATGACATATTCATTGTTTTATTAAACGTCATATTTTAGAAGTTATACGCGCCAAATAAGTGAAGCAGTTAAATTAATTATAATATATAAATAATAAATTAATTAAATATTGAATTCATATGTGTACATTATAATAATAATAGTTAAACATTCACATCTTTTTTTACGTGGCCTCTAAAGAAAAAAATAAAATAAAATAAAGAGTAAATTGCCATTTTAGTCCCTGAGTTTTGTCCAAATTTGCCATTTTGATCCAAATAGTTTTTTTTTCGCCTGGGGGTCCCTGACTTTTTGCATTTTGTTGCCATTTTGATCATTTTGTCTAACTCCATCCAACTCCATCCAATTTTGTCTAACTCCATCCAAAAACCCAGTTTGTACATAATCACTAATGTTTTCAGTTGCCATTTTGATCCAATTCCAAAAAATCAAAAAAAATTCCAAAAAATCTAAAAATCAAAAAAATCATAAAAATTCTAAAAAAATTCAAAAAAATCTAAAAATCAAAAAAATTCTAAAAAATCATAAAAATTCTAAAAAATCCAAAAAATCATTAAATGTTTCGGCACGAACCGTTTCGACCCGTACCGTTTCGAACCGAACCGTTTCGACCCGTACCGTTTCGACCCGTACCGTTTCGTACCGAACCGTTTCGACCCGTACCGTACCGTACCGTTTCGACCCGTACCGTATCGAACCGAACCGTTTCGACGCGTTTCGACCCGTACCGTTTCGACCCGTACCGTATCGAACCGAACCATTTCGACCCGTACCGTTTCGAACCGAACCGTTTCGACCCGTACCGTTTCGACCCGTACCGTTTCGACCCGAACCGTTTCGACCCGTACCGTATCGAACCGAACCGTTTCGACGCGAACCGTTTCGAACCGAACCGTTTCGACCCGTACCATTTCGAACCGTACCGTATCGAACCGTACCGTACCGTTTCGAACCGAACCGTACCGTTTCGACCCGTACCATTTCGAACCGTACCGTATCGAACGGTACGGTACGGTACCCGTACCATTTCGAACCGTACCGTACCGTATCGAACCGTACCGTTTCGAACCGAACCGTACCGTTTCGAACCGTACCGTTTCGACCCGTACCATTTCGGTACGGTTCGGTTCGAAACGGTACGGTTCGATACGGTACGGTACGGTTCGAAATGGTACGGGTCGAAATGGTTCGGTTCGACCCGTACCGTATCGGTTTCGGTACGGGTCGAAAACGGTACGGTACGGGTCGAAACGGTACGGGTCGAAACGGTTCGGTACGATACGGTACGGGTCGAAACGGTACGGGTCGAACAAGTTCGGTTCGAAACGGTACGGGTCGAAACGGTTCGTGCCGAAACATTTAATGATTTTTTGGATTTTTTAGAATTTTTATGATTTTTTAGAATTTTTTTGATTTTTAGATTTTTTTGAATTTTATTAGAATTTTTATGATTTTTTTGAATTTTTTTGATTTTTAGATTTTTTGGAATTTTTTTTGATTTTTTGGAATTGGATCAAAATGGCAACTGAAAACATTAGTGATTATGTACAAACTGGGTTTTTGGATGGAGTTAGACAAAATTGGATGGAGTTGGATGGAGTTAGACAAAATGATCAAAATGGCAACAAAATGCAAAAGTCAGGGACCCCCAGGCGAAAAAAAAACTATTTGGATCAAAATGGCAAATTTGGACAAAACTCAGGGACTAAAATGGCAATTTACTCTAAAATAAACAAATTCCACATTAATCAATAATGGTAGGTGTCTTTGAAACTACTGATAAGGTGTACGTGTAAGTCATATCGACTCCAAGCATCTTGAGAAATTCCTATAAATAGATCATTCACCCTTTTGAGAAGTTGCTCAAACCCTTCACACTGTGTCGCCCCTCTTTTTTTTTCATACATATATTTTTATTTTATTTTATTCACCCCATAATAATAATAATAAAACCCTGCCCCGTTTTAAGTATCGTAACCCCTGACCACTGAGTCAATACCCTGTCCGATTGATTTAGGACCCACCAACGCATGTCGAGGCTCTGCCCGACTAAGTACGTTGGGGTTCTGTCTCATGACGTAGGGATAAAATTTAATTGGGTTACTGTACTTAATACGAATACATTATTTATTTTATTAAATACTTCAGGAGTTATACCTAGGATATAACAACCCTCCTGAAATATTTAGAACAACCCTAAACGCTCCTAAATACACCCCATATACGAAAACCGGCCCCGAAATACCTTTGTTTTATTAAAAAATAAATAAAAAACAAAAATAAGAGGCTGTCACGGGGCGCGACAGACCTCTCTTATTCTGTCGCGGGGCGCGACCGAGCAACAGACGGCGAAGCACAGCCCGCCACGTGGCAGGACACGCGTCGACATCTCCGGTGACTCAGCAACACCGCCGCCGCCTCTAGGTCTCTCGCGGGCCACAACGGCCCCTGTTGTTTCTCTCGTGGGCCGCGAGGAACTCCTGTTCCAGCCCTATAAATAGATCGATCAGCATTCACTTTCAATTCGTTCAAAACTCGATTCCCTCTCTAAATTTCTGAATTGTAGACATAATATCGGGTATTATAGCCCCCTAATTAGCGAAGCTCTGCCTCAATGTAAGTATCATAACCCCCCGGTTACGTATTAGATACGTTGCCCGATTGATCTAGTGGTTCGTAACGGTTGTTGAGGCTCTGCCCGACATAGTCGTTGGAGTTCTGTCTCGAGGAGGGTATAAATAATGTAAATTGGGTTATTATACTAACGCGTATGCATTGTTTAATTATTTAGATTATAACCAGGAAGCCCCAAAGGAAATACCTAAAATAGCAAAGTGAGTAATCCTCCTTTTTGCAAACTGTTTTTACAAAACCTCAATATTTTACATTATATTGCCAGTGATTGAGTATTTGTAATTCTACAATTATCATCAGTATATTTGGGGTTTTGTATACAAAATTTGTTACTACAATGTGAGTAGTAACATGACCATATGTCGGGATGACAGTACCGTGGGTATGGCTGTAAACGAACCGAACGAACACGAACAAGGCCTTGTTCGTGTTCGTTCGTTAAGGAAATAAATGTGTTCATGAACGGTTCATGAACACTTATCGAACGAGATTTTATCTTCGTGTTCGTTCATTAAGGAAATGAGCGTGTTCGCGAACGGTTCACGAACACAAATAAATTTGGCAAACGCGACGAAGGATAAAGGTAGATGGCTCAGAGAGTGGCACCGGAACTTGAATCCCTTATTGTGGAACGGAGGTTGACCGTATTCGCCGATGTAAATAATGAGAAATGAAAGGGAAATGGTGCATGAACAAGGTGAAATAGGGTTTCCTAGTTTAATTGTTAGGGTAATAAAGTAAATAAAAGTTTAATAATATAAAAATTATAGATAAAATATATGAAAGTATAAAAATATTCAATTAAAACACAAACATATGAACGTAAACAAACGCAAATGAACGAATGTTCATGAACATGTTCACGAACACCTTACCGAACGTTCACGAACACAATCGAACGAACGAGACCTATGTTCATGTTCGTTCATTTAACTAATCGAAAGAAATTTCTTGTTCATGTTCGTTCGTTTATTAAACGAACGGACATAAACGAACTTCCCGCCGAACGGTTCACGAACTGTTCGCTGAACGTTCGGTTCGTTTACAGCCCTAACCGTGGGTGGTAATTAAAGTAAGAATTGGAAACAAATGTAATTGCGCGATCGCCCTCAATACTGCGAATGATAAAACTTGTTTTGATTAAACTGGGATTCACTCACCAGTATTTCTTGCTAATAAAATATTTTAAACACGTGTTTCAGGTAACTTAGTGTGAAGCCTATAAAAGCCAGCTGGAGAGCACTGAAGGCTTAGAAAAGTGGTTATAAAAGTTACCAAATTGAAAAAGAGAAATTGTTTTCAATAATTAGGGTTATTCCCTACAAATGTACTAAAATGAAAAATCGGGTTTCTTCCCAATTGTGAATTTAAATGCATTATCGGAAAAACTTGGATTTTATTTCGTTTAATTATTTTAAACATTTTTGGTGTTTAACTCTGATAAAAATATTTCCTAACTACAGTCCTGATGAAAAATTTCCGCTGCCAAACTGATAAACACCGATACCACCGAAACTGGCTCGCGGCCGCCCGCTCCCGGGGCAGGGGTCGGGGGCTGTGACAGGAGGTGGTATCAGAGCTAAGCCACTTGTTTAAGCCATTTAGGTGTTCTTCTAATACCTAAACCTTAAACATTTATGTTCTGTTAGGAAATTAATATCTTGTGTGTTATCCTGTGAACATAAAATCTTAATGTGTTTATCATGATTTTATGTCATTTAACGAATTTGAAATTACCAATATGCATTACCCATATCTGTATCTTATAATTATGCTATATTTAAATATATATATATATATATATATATATAAAGTGATATATCAATAATATTATGTCTTAGAAAAATTTGTGATATATACTATATATATATATATATATATATAGGTAAAGGGTACTGTACAAATTCCCTTATCGTACATTACGTACGCTACAATCTCAGCCGTCAGATCATCTTCCCGTAATGAAAATCGCATGTTGTTTTTTTTTTTTTGTAATAATTTTGCAATGTGATAATTTTGATGAAATAGCAGGTTGTTTTTTTGTAACAATTTCGCATGTGATAATTTTGATGAAATAGAAGGTTGTTTTTTTGTAACAATTTCGCATGTGGTAATTCAATTTCGCATGTGATAATTTTGATGAAATAGCAGGTTGTTTTTTTGTAACAATTTCGCATGTGGTAATTCAATTTCGCATGTGATAATTTTGATGAAATAGCATGTTGGTTTTTGTAACAATTTCGCATGTGGTAATTTTGATGAAATCGCATGTCAAAAAACCAACATGCGAAATTGTTACAAAAAAACAACATGCGATTTTCAATGCGGGAAGATGATCTGACGGCTGAGATTGTAGCGTACGTAATGTACGATAAGCGCATTTGTACGTTAACCAGCCCCTATATATATGTATATATATATATCATATCCATCTATATGTGTAGGAACATAATGCGATATGAATTTTTTCAACATTATAATAATATTACGATATTAATATTTATATCTTAATATTAACGTAAAATAATACAACTCAGGTATAATACTTCGAAAATGTCATAATTTAAATATTAAGATAATATGTATTATACCTAAATGATTTTATGTCAGGATGTGTAACCCCTATTTGTATCTTACCATATGTTATACTATAAATATAAAAAGGGGATGTATTCATAATGTATTTATTTTTGCCATATATATCATACCCACATATTTATGTGAATATAATTCAATATAAATTATAATAATATTATGATATTGATACTAGTATCTTAATCAAAGGTATAAAATAACACCCTCAGGCATGATGTCACTGAAATATCATAATATAAAATATTATTCGATGCAAGCAGTATATTTTATGATTTATGATATAACCCAAAGTTTTACTCGACACAAGGATATATATATATATTTTTGTCAAAGTTTTGATAAAACATATTTACTTTGTTAAAATATAATATTTTAGCATACTTAAAACATGTTTCTTGTTTAAATACAATAATTAAAAACAGGATTTCATGATAACTTTATGAAAATATTATTTTATATAATTATGTTACATTATATCCACATAAGCACATGTACATATACCATGGAAAATATAAAATATTTTATAAAATTATATCTACGAAAAAGGAATATGTACAACAAATTGGTACTGTGTAATTAAAAGATTTTAATACATAATACCTATATATCAACATGAATTAGTTTAAACTTATTTTTTAAATTATATGTAAGTCAGATGTATACATATTTTATATATAATTTGTATCAATGTTATAAAAGATATTTCATCCACAAAGTAAAAATATGCATAAAAACATTTAAGTACGATATAACTATACGGTTTAAAAAAATAATAAATAAATATGTAGATCTCAAGAGGAAACAATTTTTACAAGTTTAATTTATTTCTTAAACTATATAAGAGTCATATGCATATATATTCTGATATGACAATAATACTTCATTTCCTAATATATTAAGGATCAAATTTAAAAACACTAGACTTTTTATTACCTATTATGATTCTTTAATAAATAAATATGATAAATTAAGAATTAAGTCCGAATATGTCATAATCAAAATAAGTCAACCTGTCAGTTAAAGATCAAATCGTTCTAAAAGAATTCAAAAGATTTATATCTTTATTTAATGTATTCCTTTTGATGGAATTTTCTTTTTATTCTAAAATATTATGTTCAATAAACCTGATAAAAAAATTTTTTGTTAATATAAAGGAATAGACAAAGTTATGGGAATAAACAGAATAACTAATACAATTAGTTATGTAATTGGATTCTTATGAATCGGTGTTATATATATATACATTACAGGAAATTTTAAAACCTTATATTTATATGTATATATATGCAAGATACCATTTTCTTGGTAGTATGCACAATAATCAAATATCTTCTGTAGAAGGACAAGCTTTTATATAACAGAAGAAACAAACCAACATGTTTACTTAAGATCTATTTTGATACCCAGCTTTAATTCAAAAGATACCTTAAGGATATATGTACTAGCACCACCTCTTGAAAAACAATAATGGGTCAATGACGGAGAATCTCAGAATTTCATATAAAGCTCTTACCTTTATTTTTGAATACCTATCCAGTCATGAGCTCTGGAAATATAATTGAATTATGGCAATATCAAGAAAAGCTATTACACCAAAGGAAGAAACAACACATATAAAATATACATGTTGAAATATAATATATAGAGTAAACTGCCATTTTGGTCCCTGTGGTTTGGGCACTTTTGCCATTTTAGTCCAAATCTCAAACTTTTTACATCTGGGTCCCTGTGGTTTGCATTTTGTTGCCATTTTAGTCCAAAATCCAAAAACCCTATTTTTTGACTGTTGCAACCTTTTATTTTGTCTTTTAGTTCAGGGGCATTTTGGTCATTTTGCTTTTTATTTAACATTTTCTTAATTCAAAAATTAATATATATATTAATATATACACACATACAGCAGTTCATCATCCCCAACAATCAGTCTTCTCTCTCTCTCTTCTCTCTTCTCTATATAGCACCACCACCGCCACCACAACCACTGAGACTCCTACACTCCCTCTCCCTCTCTCGATTACACTCAAACTAGCAAATACAGGGACTTCATCCTCTTCACATGATAAAAAAACCCCAGACCAAGCACCCTCTCGGTCCGGTGACGGCGGCCAGTGATTCTGTGAAGCCGGCGGCTGCCGGTGGGCTCCTCCGACGAGCCAGACACACCCCCTCGCATCCCCTCTTCATCACTTTCATGTACCCGTTCACGCACACATCGGAATTTAGAGAGAGACTGTTCGGAAGAGAGAGAGAGAGAGAGAGATCAGGCGGCGGCGGCTCTGGTCGCTTTTCCGGCGACCCACCGGAGACGGCGCTATGATTAGCGATGATGATACGTACGGTAACACCCTTCTTCACCTCCTTCTTCCATTTTAGTCTCTGTCTTTGTTTTATTTTTTTTAAATCTGATAATGATGATGTTGGATGAAGATGGTGGTGATGACGAAGATGAATCGCTGAAGATGATTCGCTGAAGTTGAATCGCTGAAGTTGAATCGCTGATTCTGCTGATGTATTTGTTGAGACATGAAAGTTTTAGATCTGAATTTGTGTTGATAAATTGCAAGATCTGAATTTGTGTTCATCAATCTGAAATATTTGCAGGTTTTTGTGTTGTTGATCGACTGGTTTTGCAAATTGTTGTTTCTGATTAAGGAGTATAGTTTACAGGTTCAATTATTGCAGATTGTTGTTCTGATTAAGGAGTATAGTTTACAGGTTCGATCATGTGGGTTAATGCGTTTGATGCAAAATTAGGGTTTGAGTTATGTGAGGGTTTTTAGGGGTTTTGGGTTTGGGAGGGTTGGCGGCAGTGGGATGGTGGTGTTGGCAGCAGTGGGATGGTGGTGGTGGGGATGATGCGGTGGTGGGGGTGGTGGTGGTGGAGGTGTGGTGATGGTGGTGGTGCTTGTTGTTGTTTTGGCAGTGGTATTATTGTTGTTCTGGCAGTGACATTATTATTTATTAAATTTAGTTATAATAAATCTAAATAACCAAAATACCCCTGAGGATAAAGACAAAATAGGGAGGTTTAAGTTAAGGAATCTGGCCAAATTTGAAATTTGGACTAAAATGGCAACAAAATGCAAACCACAGGGACCCAGATGTAAAAAGTTTGAGATTTGGACTAAAATGGCAAAAGTGCCCAAACCACAGGGACCAAAATGGCAGTTTACTCTAATATATATATATATATATGTATATATATATATATCAATGCATTATACTGATAGCTATGACTATAATTGTGCTAAACAAAATATGCCTGTATAATTGCTTACTTCTGTGATAATTATATCTGAACATGTTGTAATTCAGATGTCAAAGGAAACGGCTTGTAATCAAGAAATTCAGGCTAGCAATGAAAACTCTTTGGATAAAAACACTATAGAAAATATAATAGCTCAAGGAATATCGAATGCCATACCTTCAATCATTGAAGCTATTAAGATTTCTGTGCCTAGAATCGAAAATCCTACTATACACTGTAAGCATACCCATCACTTCAAACCCAACCTTAGTATCAATGGAAGTCATGGTATTCATATCAAAACTCCATCTTCCAAACGAAAGAAAACCACAACCTATGGCTACTCTTATAAGGAATTCCGCTCCGACACATCATTTAAGGACAAAGGAATGGAACCAGCAATCACACAGCCTACCTGCAACGACCATAACAAGAGGCACGCAAGAAAACATCATTCTAAGAAGACACTTCGTTGTAACTTCTGCAAGAAAGTTGGGCATGCAGAGGAAGAATTTAGAAAGAAAACTAATGTGTGTTACAAATACAGAGAACCAGGACACATCCGTCCCAACTGCCCGAAACTATCTAAGGCACCCGACAATGAGGCCAGAAACCTAGATGAAGTTATGGAGAACGCATAAATATGTACCAACACCGGAGACAACAGCAAACTTTTAATAAAGCACCCTTATGTTAGTTGACTTTTGATTTCGGTCAAAACTTCATCAATAAAAGGTCTTTATTTTTCTTTTATATATAAAGCCAACTCTCATTTTGTCTCATCTTTTGACAAACTCCTATGGCATACGTACATTACTTGTCATGCATGTGGATTCATTTTAAAAGATCATCTAGTTACAAGATCGAATAAATATTTTCGTTATGCTCATTTTGATAATCCCATGATTGTGTAAATGCTGACTTTTGATATCAAGTCAACAGATTTCTTTGGAAACCCCTTTTCTTTTCAAAAGATACTTATCGGATTTGTATTGTAACCATTTCTTGTCAATACATATATCCATTGTTAGAATATGTCCAAACCAAGCTCAATTGTTTGAACTTGTTCACAATATACATTCAATTCAAAATCCCATATGATGAATTGAGATCATCATATTCGAGGTAATCTCATTGTTTGAATCATAGTAAACTTGTTTAAAATCTTCAATTTCAATATATCATTTGTTAAAACACAACATCTTGCGGTGACGATTTCTTTGAAACTTGGACTCATTTCATTTTCGCACATGAGGTACGAATTTATCTATTTGTTGATTCATTATCCTAAACCAGTCTTAATACGATTTTGTGTTAAGATTAAAGGTACCTAAATTCTTATTTCAATATACCTCCAACATTTCTTTCAATTTATCCTATAATATTCATATCTTTCTTCATTTGGAACATCCTATCTTTTGAATATCCAGATTCACTCCATTTGAAACTTTCAGTCAATTGCGAGAATGGTGAATTTGTTCGGTCACCATAATCATTGAATTCTTTCAGTCATTACAACCCCTTGCGGTGTCTGTATAAATTTGTAGCCTGTGCTAATAGTCAACCCTAATCATACATCATTCGTTTGACTCATCATTCAAGTAGTCTTGATACAATTATGTATTAAGACCATGATACACTAACTTCTATTGTATTGTCCGGTGTATCCTTTCCATTTACATAAATGTCACTGATTTCTGGTTTGATCATTGACAAATCATTTTTCATACTTCCATTCTCAAATTGAGATTTTTGATTTAGAATCTCATTCAATTGATGATCAAAGTAAGTTCTTTTCTGACATTAAATCCTATTATTTCTACAAATCATTGCATTTCGAATTTTTATGCCTATCAAATCCCTCTTTTGATTTGTGAAACTTGGTCACCTTGATAATAGTATCATTTCCTCTCATTAAGTTAACATCAGTTCCTGAAACTAAGTTTTGAGACCATTGAATTCCAATTATCCTATGATATCCTTATATTCATCTTTTGATTCTATCCCAGACACCTTGATATATTGTTTTTACTAACTTAAAGACGTGACGTAACCCCAAGAAGATATCGTAGACCAAATCTCGAGGATGAGATTTAAAACAAGGTGGGGAGTATGTAACATTCCCAAAATTTTTAAAATTTAAAATAAAGTTATTATACGAATAGGTCATGGGTAAGTTGACCGATAAAAATATAAATTATTTTGACGAACGTAGAAACCGTTTAATAATTATAATAATAAAAATACATTATATTTGAACCTACTCTGTTTTTAATGAAACTTGGTTCAAAGTGTAGGTACAAATATTCTCGTTCTAATGACATGTTCATTGTTTTATAAAACGTCATATTTTAGAAGTTATACGCGCCAAATAAGTGAAGCAGTTAAATTAATTATAATATATAAATAATAAATTAATTAAATATTGAATTCATATGTGTACATTATAATAATAATAGTTAAACATTCACATCTTTTTTTACGTGGCCTCTAAAGAAAAAAATAAAATAAAATAAACAAATTCCACATTAATGAATAATGGTAGGTGTCTTTGAAAGTACTGATAAGGTGTATGTGTAAGTCATATGGACTCCAAGCATCTTGAGAAATTCCTATAAATAGATCATTCACCCTTTTGAGAAGTTGCTCAAACCCTTCACACTGTGTCGCCCCTCTCTTCTTTTTCATACATATATTTTTATTTTATTTTATTCACCCCATAATAATAATAATAATAAAACCCTTCCCCGTTTTAAGTATTGTAACCCCTGACCACTGAGTCAATACCCTGTCCGATTGATTTAGGACCCACCAACGCATGTCGAGGCTCTGCCCGACTAAGTACGTTGGGGTTCTGTCTCGTGACGTAGGGAAAAAATTTAATTGGGTTACTGTACTTAATACGAATACATTATTTATTTTATTAAATAGTTCAGGAGTTATACCTAGGATATAACAACCCTCCTGAAATATTTAGAACAATCCTAAACGGTCCTAAATACACCCCATATACGAAAACCGGCCCCGAAATACCTTTGTTTTATTAAGAAAAAAAAAAAAAAAAAAATAAGAGGCTGTCATGGGGGCGACAGACCTCTCTTATTCTGTCGCGGGGCGTGACCGAGCAACAGACGGCGAAAGCATAGCCCGCCATGTGGCAGGACACGCGTCGACATCTCCGGTGACTCAGCAACACCGCCGCCGCCTCTAGGTCTCTGGCGGGGCGCGACGGCCCCTGTTGTTTCTCTCACGGGCCGCGAGGAACTCCTGTTCCAGCCCTATAAATAGATCGATCAGCATTCACTTTCAATTCGTTCAAAACTCGATTCCCTCTCTAAATTTCTGAATTGTAGACATAATATCGGGTATTATACCCCCCCTGATTAGCGAAGCTCTGCCTCGATGTAAGTATCATAACCCCCCGGTTACGTATTAGATACGCTGCCCGATTGATCTAGTGGTTCGTAACGGCTGTTGAGGCTCTGCCCGACGTAGTCGTTGGAGTTCTATAACACCCCGAAAATACAAGTTCTTATATTACAAATATGTTGTAAATAAATAATTGAAACAAACTAACTGGGAAGGACATTAACCTAGTTAGAGAATGAGTTGTGAGTAGTTAAAGAGTAAAACAAATAAAGAATGAAAGTTGAAGGGCCAAAAGTGTTTAAATGAAAACTAATATTAATAAAACAAAATAAATTAAACTCAAACACACTTGTTTGTGTGTTGCTGAAATCGATCAGAGCAGGGGGCGATCCCAAGCTCCCCAAAACCCTAGTTTTTTGCTAAAATCTCCAAATTAAAGGATCAAATCAAGTCCAAAACGAAAATCGAGCATAGATTACTGATCCCCATTGCAAAGAGATCATAAGGTATGTAAAATTTGATAAAATACTCTACTTGAAATTCTCATGAATTTAGGGAATCCGAAAATTGTGGATGCATGTGTCATATATAGGTGAAATAGGAACATTGAAATGTCTAGGAGTAAACCCTAGACAAATCCATGTTAAAATCATACTTAGTTCTAGCAAAATTCATGAAACACCATTGTAGGTGGTTAGGGGTGGAGTAAAGCTTGATAAACCCTAGGGAATTGGGGGTTGTTCTAGTGAAATTTGACATGTATGAAGTGATTTCAGAATTTCAGAGATTTATATTTATGTTAGATGGTTTGATTGATGAAAATTTAGGGCTACATGACAAGTTATGAACTTGTTAATACATTAAGTAAATTGTTGCCCTTAAAGTGTTTGTACAATTGTCTCAAAGAAGACTTAAAACTGATTTTTAAATTAAACCGCGTAATTGTGATATTTCGGCAAATTATGCGATATATGATTAAAAAGGGGTTCTAAACATGCTATGGTTGAACTCTATAGGAAAAGATACCGGAGCGTCAAGCGGACAAGCCGGTGGTGAGTTGCGTTTGAAGGGCGTGCATTGAAGGTATGTAACTTGATTCGTTACATTAAGAAATTTTGATAACTAGCATATGAATAGTGGTGTTATAGAATAAAGACTGTATTGATTAAAGCGACATTATTCATTACTTGAAATAATAGGTTAAGAATTGGTTAGAAGTCGTTTGGTAGTCATCATAATGGAGGATTCCGTAGATGAGCCAAACGGGTCGAATAATGGTGTACATTGTAGTGTTAGTGTTTTAAATAGATAGCGATGGCGATAACGATCACAAGAGCATGAAGCCATAAGTTTGGTAATGAAGTGCCGGTGATAATAAGCCCCGGAAGTTGGGTAACAAGCGCCTTATGTTTACTATTACAAAGGTAGCAAAATAAGGATAACTAGAAAGGGTCGAATAATTACAAAGTGAAATTTTGTCGTCTGGTCCGTAAAATAAGCTTTTGGTATGGAAATCATTATAGTTACGTCGGTATTGAATTTACAGACGCATAGGAAAAAGAATCACCTAAAACGGACTCACGAGTCAAAAGTTATGGTCATTTTAAGTTGAAAATCTGAATTTCTGGAACTGACAGCAAGTGCAGGTCACAAAACTGAACCTGCTGGAAAACCACCTCCCCCGCGCCACGCGAGGGCCTGTCGCGCAACGCGACAGGGTAACATTTTTTTTTACATGTTTAAATGCTTGGAACTTGTTTATACACTTCATATAAATGTCAAAACTAACATTTTAAGTGGTTTTGTCCTTTGGTAATAAGGGGAACTATCCGGATGGCGATCGAGCAAGTTTTTGAAGAACCGAACACAACTTTGCAAGCTTCTGCGTTAACTTAGTTTATGTTTAAACAATACTTTTGGGATGACTTCGTCTAGACAATGTTTTTGATGTAAATGATTTGCTAATCATGTTATGAATGTTTAAACTAGTCGGTAGTTGACTAGTTGGTGTTACGTTAAAACTTTTATTTTGTACTTATGTTAAACCAATGTACTATATATCTAAAATTTAGTATCTTTTATTATACTTAAATTCAAAATTTAAACGAGTGTTACAAGTTGGTAATCAGAGCTTAAGGTTGTCAACAAAGTGTTCGGTTCAAGCTTGATTGATCGTCCGGTAAGAATTAATTTATTATTTTAGTAGACTTTATCTTATGTAAGAAATGAGATGTGAATTAATGTGCATGGGAAGAGTGTGTTAACTCACTCAAACCCGGAAAGTGCACCAAAAAGTGAACGGTTAAAGCAAGTTATGAACTTGGCTAAACCAAAGCAAATAAAGCCATGTTATAATTGAAATGTTTAACGTTTAATGTAAACATTTCAGTTTCAAGATGTCGGAAAGAAACGATGATGATCCGTTGCCGACAAGCACCGAACAAATGAAAGAGATAATTACCAAAGAAGTGGGGAAGGCAATTGAAGGTAGTCTATCCGGGTTTATAGACAAAATTCAAAACACGGTATTATCATTAGTGGAAGAACGAGTCAAAAGGTTGGAAGATAATGTCAACCTTATGAAAGAGAAATCGGGAGAACGTAAGGGATGTTCGTACAAAGAGTTTATGGCATGTAAACCGCCAATCTACAATGGGGAGGTTGACCCGATAATATGCCAGAGATGGTTAAGCGATGTTGAAGGAGTGTTTGAAAGGACCTATTGTGACGAAAGTGACTTTGGTGCTTACGGAACGGTTCAGTTGAGGGGTCAAGCCAAATATTGGTGGGACAATAAAAAGAAGGAAATAGGAGCCGAAGCAGCGAGGGCCATGACATGGGAGGAGTTTAAGACACCATTTCTTAAACTTCATAGTCCCAAGGCGGTCATTAATAGAATCAAGGAAGAGTTCATGCAACTCAGGCACAAGGGCGAGACCATAGACAAGATTACGGCGACGTTTATGGATAAGATGAAGTTTTGCAATGAATTGGTGACGAATGAAGAACAGAAGATATACTACTACTATAACATGTTGAGCACCGAGTATAGGGAGTTTATGACTCCTTCAAAATACGAGACCCTTACCGAGATCATAAACGTTGCTCGGGAACGGGAAATTGAATTGAAGAAACAAGTAGAAAGGGGTGAACGAAGGGCACAGGATGTGAATCCAAGCCCTACATAGAAAGCTCGAACTGTAGAATCGGGGAAGAAAATGGATGCTAAAGGCGGGTCGCCAAGTTGTAAAGTGTGTGGAAAAGGGCACAAAGGAGAGTGTCGTTTCAAAGACAAACCGTGCCCCATATGTGGTAAAACGGGGCACACGGCGTCTCTATGCCCGGGTAAAGTCTCGGTTTGCTACAAATGTTATCAACCCGGCCATAAAAAGTCCGAATGCCCAGATTTGGTTGGAAAGAGAGACACTAAAGAGTCTCCAACGGAAGCTCCAAAGGTGAGGGCTAGGTCCTTCCAACTTACAGCAGTTGAAGCAAAGACAGAACCCGATGTGGTCTCAGGTATATTCGCAATAAACTCGATCCCCGCACGTGTATTATTTGATACGGGTGCGAATAAATCCTTCATTTCACATGGATTTATTCGACATCCTTCATTTGTATTGACGAAATTATCTGTGCCCTTAGAAGTTGAAATAGGGGATAACAAAAGTTTTATAGTTTGTGATATTTTTCGAGGCTGCAAATTAAGCATCGATGGTGAAGATTACTTGATAGACCTAATCCCGATGTCAATGGGGGAATTTCAAGTAGTTGTTGGGATGGATTGGCTATCTCAGCACCACGAAAAGGTTGTGTGTTTCCGTAAGGAGATAAAGCTAACATCTCCAAGCAGAAAACACATCACTATCTATGGCGAAAAAGGAGGTAACCCCATAATATGCTCGATGTTGAAAACTCACAAGCTTATGAAGCAGGGATGTAAGGCATTTATGATATACGCGAATGAGCCCGAGAAAGAATCACTGAAGATTGGGGACGTACCGGTAGTACGGGACTTCGGAGATGTATTTCCGGAACATTTACCGGGGATACCGCCCGAACGAGAAGTAGAGTTCGGAATAGAATTGATTCCGGGCGCGAAACCTGTAGCTAAGGCACCATACCGACTCGCGCCGTCGGAATTACAAGAATTGATGTCACAAATTCAAGACCTGCTCGATAAAGGATTCATAAGGCCGAGTGTGTCTCCTTGGGGCGCACCGGTGCTGTTCGTGAAAAAGAAAGACGGAAGCATGCGCATGTGTATCGATTACCGGGAGTTAAACAAACTCACGGTAAAGAATCGATACCCGCTTCCAAGAATAGACGGTCTATTCGACCAATTACAAGGTGCGAACTGGTTTTCAAAAATTGACCTTAGATCGGGGTATCACCAACTAAAGGTTAAGGAGGAAGATGTGCCGAAGACGGCTTTCCGCACGCGATAAGGACATTACGAGTTCCTCGTGATGTCATTTCAGCTGACGAATGCACCCGCGGCTTTCATGGACCTCATGAACCGGGTTTGCAAGCCGATGTTGGATAAATCGGTAATCGTGTTTATTGACGATATTCTGGTATACTCGAAAAATGAAGCAGAACATGCACGCCACTTACAAGAGGTGCTAGAGACACTCAGACAAGAAAAGTTATATTCGAAATTCTCGAAATGCGCCTTCTGGTTGCGAGAGGTGCAATTCCTCGGCCACATCATAAGCGCCGATGGAATATTGGTAGATCCTTCAAAGATAGAGGCCGTGTCAAAATGGAGCCCTCCGAAGAATCCTTCGGAGATTAGAAGCTTCTTAGGGCTTGCGGGATACTATAGGAGATTTATTAAAGATTTCTCCAAGATTGCGTCGTCGCTAACTAAGTTAACCCGGAAGGAGGAGAAGTTCATTTGGGGTGTTGAACAAGAAAGGGCGTTTCAAACGCTAAAAGAGAAGTTAACTCAAGCTCCGGTATTAACGTTTCCGGACGGGATCGAAGACTTGGTGGTCTATTCGGATGCCTTATTATCGGGGCTCGGATGCGTTCTGATGCAACGGGGCAAAGTTATAGCTTATGCCTCGAGGCAATTGAAGATACATGAAAAGAAATATCCCTCGCATAATCTCGAATTAGCTGCGGTGGTGTTTGCGTTAAAAATATGGAGGCACTATTTGTATGGACTAAAGTGCACCATATTCACCGATCACAAGAGTTTAAAATACTTCTTCAATCAGAAGGAGTTAAATATGCGGCAGAGGCGATGGTTAGAAACGGTGATGGATTTCGATTGTGAAATACACTACCATCCTGGAAAGGCAAATGTGGTGGCGGATGCTCTGAGCAGAAAAGCGGACTATGTCCCAATACGAGTAAGGTCGATGCAGCTTGTGGTAACCTCGGGTATACTTGAACGTATCCGAGAAGCGCAAGTAGAAGCAATGAAAGAGGAGAACTGGAAGAAGGAAAGAATAATCGGCCAGTTAAAAGATTTGTTGTATGGAAAGAACGGGTTGAAGACTCGATCCGGAAGAATATGGGTTCCAAATACTTGTGGGGTGAAGACGCTTCTACTTGATGAAGCTCATAAATCCCGATATTCTATTCATCCGGGTGCGACCAAGATGTACAATGATCTGAAACAAAACTATTGGTGGCCCGGAATGAAGAGGGATGTGGTAAAATATGTGGAGAAGTGCTTGACTTGTTTACAAGTCAAAGCGGAACATCAGAAACCATATGGAAAACTGCAACCTTTGGAGATCCCGGTTTGGAAATGGGAACATATCACTATGGACCTATTGACCAAACTACCTAAAATGATTCGGGGATTTGATGCTATATTGGTGATTGTGGATAGATTGACGAAGAGTGCACATTTCATTCCTATACGTGAAACTTATACTTCGGAAAAGATGTCCGAGGTATATACAAATGAAATAGTGGCACGTCACGGCGTACCGGTATCCATCGTATCGGATAGAGATACCCAGTTTACTTCAAATTTTTGGCGGGATTTTCAAGAAAAAATGGGAACGAAACTCTTCATTAGCACTGCCTACCATCCTCAGACAGATGGGCAGAGTGAAAGAACAATACAGACGCTAGAGGATATGTTACGGGCATGTATCATCGAATTCGGCGGAAGTTGGGATGTTTATCTACCTTTGGCTGAATTTTCGTATAACAATAGTTACCATTCGAGCATCGGCATGGCACCTTACGAGATGCTATATGGTAGAAAGTGCAGAGCCCCGGTGTGTTGGGGTGAAGTGGGTCCGCGTGAATTGGCACATAAAGACATAGTTCAGGCCACTAATGAGAAAATTGAAGTGGTACGAGCCCATTTGAAAGCAGCCCAAGATAGGCAAAAGTCTTATGCCGACAAAAGACGAAGACCGATTGAATTTCAGATAGGCGACATGGTTATGTTAAAGGTTTCCCCATGGAAGGGCATTATCAGATTCAGAAAAAAGGGGGAAACTAAGCCCGAGGTTTATCGGGCCATTTAAAATCATCGAACGGGTTGGCAAGGTGGCTTATCGCCTCGAGCTACCGGAAGAGTTGAGTGGAATACATGGCACGTTCCACGTGTCTCAGTTGCAAAAATGTTTAGCGGAGGAAACAGCTTATATCCATTACGATGGTATCGAGGTGGATAATAGCCTAAATTATGCGGTAAGGCCATTAGAGATCCTAGATCAAAAGGTTAAGCACTTGCGAAATAAAAGAATTGATCAAGTTAAGATCAAATGGGAGCATAGGAAAGGCTCGGACACTACATGGGAGTCCGAAGAGGAGATGCGACGTCTCTACCCCACACTATTCGGTACGTACTCTGGTTTCGTGGACGAAACCCTTTTAAGGGGGGGGTGGACTTGTAACACCCCGAAAATACAAATTCTTATATTACAAATATGTTGTAAATAAATAAGTGAAACAAACTAACTGGGAACGACATTAACCTAGTTAGAGAATGAGTTATGCGTAGTTAAAGAGTAAAACAAATAAAGAATGAAAGTTGAAGGGCCAAAAGTGTTTAAATGAAAACTAATATTAATAAAACAAAATAAATTAAACTCAAACACACTTGTTTGTGTGTTGCTGAAATCGATCAGAGCAGGGGGCGATCCCAAGCTCCCCAAAACCCTAGTTTTTGCTAAAATCTCCAAATTGAAGGATCAAATCAAGTCCAAAACGAAAATCGAGCATAGATTACTGATCCCCATTGCAAAGAGATCATAAGGTATGTAAAATTTGATAAAATACTCTACTTGAAATTCTCATGAATTCAGGGAATCCGAAAATTGTGGATGCATGTGTGATATATAGGTGAAATAGAAACATTGAAATATCTAGGAGTAAACCCTAGACAAATCCATGTTGAAATCATACTTAGTTCTAGCAAAATTCATGAAACACCATTGTAGGTGGTTAGGGGGTGGAGTAAAGCTTGATAAACCCTAGGGAATTGGGGGTTGTTCTAGTGAAATTTGACATGTATGAAGTGATTTCAGAATTTCAGAGATTTATATTTATGTTAGATGGTTTGATTGATGAAAATTTAGGGCTACATGACAAGTTATGAACTTGTTAATACATTAAGTAAATTGCTGCCCTTAAAGTGTTTGTACAATTGTCTCAAAGAAGACTTAAAACTGAAATTTAAAGTTAAACCGTGTAATTGTGATATTTCGGCAAATTATGCGATATATGATTAAAAGGGGTTCTAAACATGCTATGGTTGAACTCTATAGGAAAAGATACCGGAGCGTCGAGCGGACAAGCCGGTGGTGAGTTGCGTTTGAAGGGCGTGCATTGAAGGTATGTAACTTGATTCGTTACATTAAGAAATTTTGATAACTAGCATATGAATAGTGGCGTTGTAGAATAAAGACTGTATTGATTAAAGCGACATTATTCATTACTTGAAATAATAGGTTAAGAATTGGTTAGAAGTCGTTTGGTAGTCATCATAATGGAGGATTCCGTAGATGAGCCAAACGGGTCGAATAATGGTGTACATTGTAGTGTTAGTGTTTTAAATAGATAGCGATGGCGATAACGATCACAAGAGCATGGAGCCATAAGTTTAGTAATGAAGTGCCGGTGATAATAAGCCCCGGAAGTTGGGTAACAAGCGCCTTATGTTTACTATTACAAAGGTAGCAAAATAAGGATAACTAGAAAGGGTCGAATAATTACAAAGTGAAATTTTGTCGTCTGGTCCGTAAAATAAACTTTTGGTATGGAAATCGTTATAGTTACGTCGGTATTGAATTTACAGACGCATAGGAAAAAGAATCACCTAAAACGGACTCACGAGTCAAAATTTATGGTCATTTTAAGTTGAAATCTGAATTTCTGGAACTGGCAGCAAGTGCAGGTCGCAAAACTGAACCTGCTGGAAAACCACCTCCCCCGTGCCACGCGAGGGCCTGTCGTGCCACGCGACAGGGTAACATTTTTTATTCTTTTATTTTTGCATGTTTAAATGCTTGGAACTTGTTTATACACTTCATATAAATGTCAAAACTAACATTTTAAGTGGTTTTGACCTTAGGTAATAAAGGGAACTATCCGGATGGCGATCGAGCAAGTTTTTGAAGAACCGAACACAACTTTGCAAGCTTCCGCGTTAACTTAGTTTATGTTTAAACAATACTTTTGGGATGACTCCGTCTAGACAATGTTTTTGATGTAAATGATTTGCTAATCATGTTATGAATGTTTAAACTAGTCGGTAGTTGACTAGTTGGTGTTACTTTAAAACTTTTATTTTGTACTTATGTTAAACCAAGGTACTATATATCTAAAATTTAGTATCTTTTATTAGACTTAAATTAGAAATTTAAACGAGTGTTACAAGTTCTGTCTCGGGGAGGGTATAAATAATGTGAATTGGGTTATTATACTAACGCGTGTGCATTGTTTAATTTATTAGATTATAACCAGGAAGCCACAAAGGAAATACCTAAAATAGCAAAGTGAGTAATCCTCCTTTTTGCAAACTGTTTTTACAAAACCTCAATATTTTACATTATATTGTCAGTGATTGAGTATTTGTAATTCTACAATTATCGTCAGCATATTTGGGGTTTTGTATACAAAATTTGTTACTACACTGTGAGTAGTAACATGACCACAAGTCGGGACGACAGTACCGTGGGTGGTAATTAAAGTAAGAATTGGAAACAAATGTAATTGCGCGATCGCCCTCAATACTGCGAATGATAAAACTTGTTTTGATTAAACTGGGATTCACTCACCAGTATTTCTTGCTGGTAAAATATTTTATACACGTGTTTCAGGTAACTTAGTGTGAAGCCTATAAAAGCCAGTTGGAAAGCACTGAATGCTTAGAAAAGTGGCTATAAAAGTTACCAAATTGAAAAGGAGAAATTGTTTTCAATAATTAGGGTTATTCCCTACAAATGTACTAAAATGAAAAATCGGGTTTTGTCCCAATTGTGAATTTAAATGTATTATCGGAAAAACTTGGATTTTATTCAATTTAATTATTTTAAACATTTTTGGTGTTTAACTCTGATAAAAATATTTCCTAACTACGGTCCTGATGAAAATTTTCCGTTGCCAAACTGATAAACACCGATACCACCGAAACTGGCTCGCGGCCGCCCGCTCTCGGGGCAGGGGTCGGGGGCTGTGACAACAAAAGACATTAAGGAATGATTTCTTGAACATTATCATGGATACCAAGCCCTACGAAGCCTACAGGTGTGATTTCAAAGACTGGCCCCTTTAACCTCTTAAAGAGGAAGTTAATAGAATTGAAAAAATGAATAAAGATCCTCAAATGCAAAAATCTGCTCCCAACTAGAAACAATACAAAAAGGTTGAAGTGGATGAAGTGTTGAAGTATAAGAGAATGAGGGCAGAACTTGTAGCAGCTAAGTATGGGACTGCTAGATAAATTGGAAAATGGTTTAGGCAGTATATTGATCAATCTTACAACGAGTTAGAAGAGCGAAGAAAGACAGATCCATCCCTTCCTAAAAAGCCAGTATACAAAGATGAAACTACTATTAGACGTCGGCAGACCATTACATCTAAAAAGTTGTTCTCGTCAGCAGATGTATCCATCGCTGCCTTGAACCAAAGAAAAAGACAACAACTGGTTGATGAGGAAGATGAAATGAGAGAAGCTGAAATCAGAAAATAGTCTATCAGAAATCAGTTACGATATGGATTGGATGATGCTTCATTGCAATTACAAGCTCAAGTTGCTCAAACACTTCAGAAGTTGGCAAGCAGGCCTCAATCGCCAAACTCCTCTCAAATAAAACTTCTCCCAAGAAACCTGTGAGACCCAAAAATACTAAAGTGGAAGTCTGACAAACAGACCCATGAATTGACTTTGATCAAGTCTGATAGTAGTGTTGAAAATATATCAAGGGAGAATGCACTTGGTCTGAATCCAGTTGACCTCCAAGATCTTTTTAACCTTCAACTTGATAGGGATGAAGATGATACTGATTCCTTGGATTTTGAGCTCCAATTCAAAGGGCAAATCCGGGAAAGGTTGATGAGAGAATAAAGATCTGTTGATTTCTAAAGTCTGTTGATTCCTTGATTTAGCTTTGCTGAAAGTTGTTGAGACAGGTGATTGTGTGTTTGTAGTTAATGTTTGTTGAAACTTAAGTTGTATTCAAGTTCTATTAAGTTTTGTTATACATCTTTTATATGTACTTATGTCTATAAACAGTTTATATTGTCTTTTTGGGTAAACAGTTTACATTGTCAATGGGTGGATACTCTCTTTTTTTAATAAGAGAATGTAAATAATCATATGTAACTGATATATTAACCGATGATATATGTTTATACTTTCTATTAATATGTGTTATGCATTGTTTTCTAAGAAACCATCCGTGTTTGTACACGGGTCTTACCGCTAGTACTATATAATAAAAGAATATTTTTGAGAGACACGTGTAACTCAATGAGAGCACCTAAATTTGAGTTTTTCCGTCTAAACCACAATAGCATATAAATTCTTTTTTATTAACATTTTATTATCTTACATTATAAAGATTTATTGTATTATTAGTTGATTCGGTGAAAGTTGCCACCATATTAACCGCATTATTTAAATTTGCCTAATACAATTTGACTTTCAATAAGGTTGTTGATTTTCATTTTTGTTAACATTTTTCAGTAACTACCCGTTATTATAATTAAATTTGAAAATATTATTAAAATCATTTAGAAAACTTAAGTTGCAACTTACTATAAACAATTTTTGAGAATAATGGAAAATCATTCTTGTATTATTTTGAAGACAATTTTCACACACATTTGAATTCTTACGGTATTTTCAAAATTTAGATTGTAATTAACAAATAAGGTAATAACTAAAAGGAGAATCTGTAATAATATTCCAATTTACAATTTTGATTTTAAATTTTGAACCCAAAATTTTTACTGGAATGTTTTTAAACGCAATTGAAAATGGAATTTGAATGGAAGTTTTGGTCAAGCTTCGCCACTACCTTCATTCAAGGTTGATGGCTTCTATACACACCAAGCAATGTGGTTTCTATTCGTCAAGAAACCGATTATAATAAAAGGGAAAATATTTGCAGTTTTTGATTTTGCTATCGTGATTATTGTGTGACAGCTGGCAAAAATAATGGTAATTCCGTACAACTTAAACACTTGAATTAACGTTTAATTACGATTTAATTATTGCATAATTTGGTCGTACAAAGTCTAGCAATCATAGGGCATGGTTATATATGTCAATAATACAATCGCCACGTCGCGAGAAAACTGCAAACTATGTCCAAATATGTTGGCAAAATGTGGAAAACACTATTCACCTGAACACACTATTCAAGCCAGCAAGTTTCGAAAACTGTCTGAACGAGCAACGAATGGCATGAAAGGTTCTAATCATTGGAATACTAATAAAAACCCTTAATTAGGGGCACCAATGTTAAAATACTTATACTTTCTGGAATATGCACCTAAAATTAAAGTGTCCGATCCGCGCCAAAACTGTAACAAAAATAAATTGTCGGCGACACTAAAATACGACATCTTGATGTCCGTAGAACTTGTAAATAATAATTTACAACTTAAATAAGCTTGGAGATATTATTGGGATATCCGAAACACAAGTTACCGGTGTTTCATCGTAACTTACGTAACTTGTCCGTTTTTTTTTTACCCGACAGACTAGTAAACAATATTCTTATCACCCTAACTCCTAAACGAAGCATCTAGCGAACTAGTGAGCAATATTTTGGCGTCGTAGACACATTGAATAGACGCCATAACATCGACGGTAAATTAAAACCATAGCTCCCAGTATTAAACTATAACTTTCGTATAACACCCGATAACTAGTGGTATTTTTACCATCTAAAATTATTACCCACTAAACTAGTAAGCTAATTAGACTTTATTTATAACCCTAAACTACCATTAACCCCTAATTACCATAATTAAGTTAATTACCAAAATATCTACCAAATTATTATATATATCAAAACACATCGTATGATTGCGCTAGTGACTTTTTAGCATTTAGGTTTTGGCCACAGTTAGTTTTCTCATTTTACAACTTCACACAATAGCATCATAATATCCGTAGGCATAAATCATTGTTTCCACCATGGTCCACTTTTCTCTTCCATCTTTCTCTCTCTAGAAATTACACCATCAAATGCATCACTCTGAAAGAAAAACTGAATCGGAAAAGTTGAAAGATCGTAGAACGAAAAGCGGCAGCGAACGGTATGGTGCAACCTTTTTTGAGTTCCCGGCCACCATCACCACAGCCAGCCCATAACGTTGTACCACCTCCGGTCCGGCCGACCATCAACGATGGAATCACCACCACTACAGCCGCTCCACCATCTACTTTCCCTCTCTTCGGCTTTCCGAGCTAAAAATATGAAGTCGTCGGAGCCATAGCCACGGTGGTTCTGCACTCGAATCTCCTTCTTCGTTCCCGATCTAGGACATGCAACAATTGTCAAGCAGGGAATAAAGCTACAACCACATTTTAAATAAAGAAATCAACAACCCATCCAGATTACGAATTTATAACAAAAACAAAAAACGAAATTAAAATAAGTGGACCAAAACTTTAGGATTACAAGCTTCCTAAGAGAGAAAGAGAGGCAAACAAAGCTTTGATTTTTATCTTTGAATGGTGCAGAACCTATTGTGGTACTTACTGGTAGGTGATGGTGGTGGACATGGCAACTTCAAAGAGAGGAAACAATAAATGAATTTTTTTACTCTAATAAAAAAGATCTTGAGATTTGTTCCCTTTTTGACTATTTTGTGGTTTCATAAGTTAAAACTAAACTATTAAAATAAAGATGTGAATCCTGAAATATTAAGTACACATTACCAATTAAAAATTTAGTATTGATTTTGTTTTTAGAAGAAAAATGTTACTTCTTTTACACCGATATTTATTTCCTTTGCTAAACTTCGAATATGAAATCTCTCAATTAAAACATATGTGCTTTTACCAAGTGAAGTACCTAATATTTATAGACATTGTTTTCGTAAGGATAAATTTATGAACATACATGTGTCATGAACTGATATAGCTATTTTTGTATATTATGCTAACAACCATATATCTGAAGTTCCATGTTTGATAATAAACATATAAAAGAATCTTTAATTCTATGATGTTTTGAAAATAATATTTTTAATTATAATTCCCGCTACTATTAAACTTTGATTATTCATAACACGAATCCCAATATGTTATTGATGAACTAAACTAACATTGACATCGGTACCGGTAAATGCATCATCAAAATCGGCACTAGCATATGTTTTTATGTTACTTGACAGATGTTAAAAATGTGTCGTTACTCTTTTAAACATAGCACGACTTTATTTTTTTTGTTTTTCCTTTCGGCCGATATACCGAGTGTCGGTACTGTACCGAAACCATAACGAACCGAACCGATACTTACGGAACTTCCGCGCATCGCGCGGAGGAATTCCCCTAGTTAATATATAAGTCTCATGTGAAAAAAAAAAACAATAATGTTCATGTCTCAAGACCATGCATTCGACCATACCCCCCTACATCACCATAATTGATGATGAAAATGTATGGAACAAAGAATGTGAAGAATGGAATGATATATATAAAATCTTTGACCAAATATTGAAAGATATGAACCATTAAACCATTTCATCTCATTCCATAATTTTCCTTATACTCAAAACTTGCAAACATCCCTTCCTTCCTCTAAAACTCACGACACCATAATCCACTTTTTTTTTTTCATTTCTCATACACCCCACTTAAGTATAAAACACCATTACAATATCATCCAAAGGATTTGCAAGCATGGAGGGTCATTAAGTAGCACTTTAGAGCTTTTATCAACTCTTAATCTTCATCTTAATCCTTCGCAAAGTTGTAAGATCTCATTTTATCATTTTCAAGCTAGTTATAATATGCAATTTACTAATGTACATGTTAAATCATCTTGAACAAAAACATTAATCAAAGATTAAGACACAAATGTTTACATAAAAAGTCTACTAGTGTGCTATATTATGTTGATTTGTGTTAGATGATGCTTACGGTTAAGTTGTTTATGCTAAAGTAGGGTGTTTACAAAGATGATCTTGTGTAAATTAGGCTAGTAAGGAGGATCTAAACATTTTTATGTTTAGATCTTAACAAGATCATCATCCATATAATACATGAACTTTATATTAAACTTGAAAATGATTTATGGCCAAAATAACTTTTACAAATAAAATTAACATCATGCTTTACATTATAAAAGTGTTAAAAATGTGTTAATCAAGGTGGTTTAAGTGAAGGATCAAGACTCCAAAGTATGTTAAATTTATTTTTTTCTAGTGAACTTGTTAGAAGATTTAATAAGTGTAATCACATTATTATTAAAAATGTGATTAAAAATATATAAAGTTCAAAGATTATATGGATAATTATGTGGGAAATATTACCTGAAAAAGTTGTGTTTTTGGAACTTGATTGGAAATTGGTTGTGATTATAGGCTTAAACATGAAATTAATACATTTTTAAAACATGGAAAACGCCATAGTTTAGGGAAAACTATGGCGAAATTTTCTAAAAACCTAATCGCGATTAAAGTATAATTAACGGAGTGATTAACAATGTTAAACACGATTAGTGACCTTAATCGTCTTTAAGAAAGTTTTAATAAAAAGGGTTAAGCCTAATCTTTCAAGAAACTCTAATAAACAACTTATATATTTTTATAGGAGTAAATTACAAGTTTTGTCCTTTATGTTTACATCAAATTGCAGGCGCTGTCCTTTTGGCCAAAAGTTTACAGACGGTGTCCTTAACATTTCAAAATCTTGCACGTTTTGTCCTTTAGACCAAACCTGGTTAGAAATCTTAGTTAAAAACTATCATGTGCAATGCACATAAGGGTAAAATGGTAATTTCCCTATCAACCCTTTCTATTCCCCCATTTATAACCCAAACCCATTTTTTCTTCAACATTGATTATTTGTAATTTGATCAATAATTCAACCGTGGACCACTGTATCCACTCCACCGGCGCCATCAACTCTCCGAACTCAATCACACTCCACGCCAACATCGTTGTCCTAAATGCCATCAGAAAACCGAACTTAACATTGTCGCCGGTGTCGTAATAACCGCCGGTGAGGTCGGCATTGATGGCCGAACCGTCTCCGATGCCCGAATTCCATCGCCATTTCATCCTCTGGTCGTTGGGGAGGAAACTGGAATGCTGGTCTTCGAAAAACAAGATCGATTTGGTAAGCGCTTCGCCATAGATTAGGTAAGTGGAATCTGTGACGGAAAAATGAAGAATTAAAACTAAAAGTTGGAGAAGAAATGGGACTTGTGAAGCGAGAGGCTTCATATTCTTTCTTGCATAACGTAACAAATGTGTCAAAGGGTTTTTATATTATTCTATAGGGTTGGATGATGATTGATGATAATGTTATTGTTGCTGTTGCTACTCTTATTGTTGTCCCAATTAACATGGCTATCACTATGGGAATTATTGATCAAATTAGAGATCATCAATGTTGAAGAAAGAGGGGTGAGGGTTATAAATGGGGAATAGAAAGGGTTAATGGGGAAATTACCATTTTACCCTCATATGCATTGCACATGACAGTTTTTAACTGAGATTTTTAACCAGGTTTGGCCTAAAGGACAAAACGTGCAAGATTTTGAAAGGTTAAGGACACCGCCTGTAAACTTTTGACCAAAAGGACAGCGCCTGCAATTTGATGTAAACATAAAGGACAAAACTTATAATTTACTCTTTTTGTAAGTTAAAAGGGGAATATTTGTTATTTATTATATATATATATATATATATATATGATTAGGTTCAAGAGTGAACACTAGTGTGGTTTGCGAACTGAGCGAACTAATCCTGACCATACATGTGTGTAGATCAATGGCCAGGATTTGATGATGAAATACACTAGTGTATTTTATGATTTGATGATGAAATCCTAGCCATCCACGTGTGTAAATCAATGGCCAAGATTTGTTCACTCAGTTCGCAAATACAATAGTGTTCACTCTAGAGCCCCACCCTATATATATATATATATATATATATATATATATATACATTTATATTTAGGGACAAAAGAAAAAAATATATGTATATATTTTACAACCATTATATGTGTATGTGTATAAATACATGTATATTGTGTGTATGTATTAGAGTTAGGATTCTACTAACTAAATACAAAATACACTACACCTAACAAACTCCAAAAAAAACATGGCGATGAACGAATGTAAAATACATGAGGAAACGAATACAAGATATATTACACTTTGACACGAAGCGCGGATAACGGACAATCGGACCTCGGGCGAACCGTACAAATAATATATATATATATCGACCAAATAATATACGTAACCAAAAACCAACACGAAATATCAAATAAACGTCATAGCGGATAAATGTGTCGCCATCGGCAACGGTCGCCATATCAGCACGACACGGGATGGATACCTATCACGGACGACACGCGGGCGTTCCCGACTATAAAATACATGGTAACGGCTCCTACGACTAACTCTAAAAATAATACATTTTTAGACATGAAATATATATATGCATATTTCGACGCCAAAAATTTCGGAAAGTATACAACGAAAATCACCAAGTGTGAACATATACAAGTATATACGTATACAAAAACGTATAAAATACACTCAAAATACACTTGTAAAAAAATACAAGAATACTTGGTGTGATAATGGGCTAGTAAAAGCCTATTTATTTAATAAGTTGGGCTAAGCCCATTAACATGTAAAATGGGCTAAAACCATTTTATAACTTTGACAAATTCATTTGGGCTAGGCCCATTTATACATAAACACTAAAAATTAATACGGTATACCTACATGTATAAATACGGTATACCACACGTATTAATACGGTATACCAACACGTATAAATACGGTATACCACACATATAAATACGGTATACGTATACATATAAAATACGCAAATATATAGCAACGTACTCATACACACGTGTTGAAGTGTACACTCACAAGGGATACCGTACACGTACATTAACATAACTACGATGTTAAAAATAAATATTTTTAACAACTATATCTTGAAACGATATACATATATATTTGTGAAACAAATATATACACAAAACAAACCGATCATACGTGTACATGTGAACGAGATTCACCGAACTTAGAAATATATTTTGAGGAATATATGTTTCACACAACGAACTTGCGCCGTGCGCGGCACGAAGACGCTATTGGACTCGGTCCACTTATACTTGTGCGAGACACAAGGACTTACATGGGCTAGACCCACAAATACTCGTGCGAAGCACGAAGACTCACGAAGGGCAAGGCCCGTTCGTACACATTATGAACTCATGAAGTATATATATAATAAAACGAACATACGAAACAAATGTCAACATATTTAAAATACACAAGGGTTCAAAATACAATAATGTTCAAGATGAGCAACGTGTACATAAATTAACATAAACCCAAGTGTCTAATGAGTTAGAACACTTGTAGGCTATTACGCGCGAATTGGATACCAAACTGCTAGCATACATACGGACGCAAACTTGTGAGTTCATGTCCCCCTTTTCTTTTTAACGTTTCGGTTTTACAACTCTCGGGGGGAAATACATGTTACTTTGGTATGGTTAAGTTACGGAATGAATTAGTAGATCACGTGCGAATAGGGTGATACTTAAAGCACCATTAATCTTGTTTAAGACCAAGGAACAAAGGGGGTAGATCTATCGGATACAGGGCGAGCCCCACTCATGGGTCCTTGTGTGGCCACATGGAGTTTCCTTTGTTACCCTCGCCGGGTGGACAGGTACTAAATCGCTTATGGGTTGGTGGCTTCCTATGTCGGCACACATATTAATGTCCTAGCTACACATTAATGATCAACATGTTCATTGACACTTTACATACCGGATTTCGATACTTAAACTTTCAAATGTTTTACGTATTCATTTGATGCTTACGAACTTAAAACACATGAACTAGCTCAACTTTTGTTGATGTTTTCAAACTTACATGTATTTCAGGTATCTAAGTGGATCTTGGTGCAACAAATTATGAAGTTTCAAGTTTATTACGAAGACGATGTCATCCGTATTTTGGAGGGTTTGATCCATATATCCCGTCTTCGAACGGGACATAGGATGCAAAACCTCGTTATTTCAAAAACTTTATTTTGAACAAGTCTGGTTTGTAAAACTTATGTCGTCTTTTGCTACAAAACAACTTATGACTTGTATCTTTACATTATGGAATGGATGAACATCGTATGACTTGTATCTTTACATTATGGAATGGATGAACATCGTGTATGTTTTATATCATATAGTTTGTTTACTTACATCGTATGCTGTGGAAACTGATCAAGTCACACTAGCGCTTCCGCCTTTGACACGGGTGTGACATATTGATAACTCAGTTCTGGATCTATTTTTTATTTTGATTGTTCGCTTTTGGTCCACTCATCTACGAACATTGTTGCTTTTGTTGATATTGATACTATGAAGAGAAGCAATTCTTATTTTAGATTGTCTTGATTAGAAGGGTATTTGGGTAAAAATTCCATTAGGGTTGGTGAATGATTTCAACTTATGAATCAGGGAATTCGTTTGAATGAAATCCAATTCCTTGACTAACCAAACATCTTTTTAAACGGAATTAATTTCAATTCCATATCCAACTCATTAAAATAATCATTTATTGGTATACTGTTTTAAGAATATATTTTTTATTTGACAATGTATCATTTATTCTTCCCGTATATTATACAGGCCACTAATTTAGTTATAAAATATATATTTATATATTTCTTATTTATAATATAATAAGGTTAACATATACAAAAACTTATTAGAGTTAATTGCCCAGATGGTTCCTGTGGTTTTCAATTGTTTCACCTTTAGTCCCAAACTTTCTAAAATATCTTCTATGTTCTATGTGTTTTGTTCACTTGTTACTCGGATAGTCTCTAAAGTGGGGTAGTTTTTTATAGTTAAATATAATGTGGGTCTCACTTGAAATTTAAATTATTAATTAGATTTTATACGTTTTATTTATTATTATTATAAAAAGGGCAATTTAGTCATTTTACACCAACTTAAGTGAACAAACTAACAAACATCCAATCTATGGACTATCTGAGTAACAAGTGAGCAAACCACATGAAACATACAAGATATTTTAGAAAGTTAAGGATTAAATGTGAAAAAATGGAAAATCACATGGACTAAAGTGTAGAAGTTTATATATAAAGAGAATAAATAATATAAAAAAAAAGAATAAAAGAACACAACTCATCTCTATTTGAAACAATTGGGCCCGTTCTTCACTACAAACACAACCCGTAAAAGTTACTATTCACGGAAAAAAGTAGGAAATAGTCGTATTTACCTTCTAAATCTGGAATGACGGGAGTATGGAAAAATATTACTAAAAGGGAATCTAAAGTCGTGTTGAAGGGCAAAAAAATCCATAGTCTCGTTAAAGGGATATTAGGGGATAGGCATAACATTCGTTTCTGGGTCGATCTGTGGTATGGAGACAATCCTTTAATGCTTAAATGGTCGAATCTGTTTGCGCTAGATAAAAATAAAAATTGTGGATCGCATTCCGGGTGCGGGTGGGGATGGTCAGATTTCGCGGAATTGGGTTAGACAGCCTACTTCTCCGACTGAATTGGCGGAGATGACCGAGTACTCGTCCTTGTTGGCTGATGTCGCTTATTCTGCTGATAAGGATAAGTGGATATGGCTCCCTGACTCCTCTGGTCAGTTCTCGATTCGTTCTTTCAAAGATTTGGTTTCGGATCATGTGATGGCGGAGAGCGGCGTTTCGGTGAAAGGGTGTAAGTGGGTTCCTTCTAAGTGTAACATCTTCATCTGGAGAGCGGTGCTCAATAGGATCCCGACTAAACAAGCTCTGATTAGGAGAAACATCGCGGTAGACTCGGAAGTTTGTGTTCTGTGTGGGGAAGGGATCGAAACCGTAGATCATCTTTTTACGGCTTGCAACATCGCTTCTCGGGTTTGGAATAGCTTAAGTGACTGGTTTAAATGCTCGCCTATCTTTGCTTTTTCTTTTTCTTTTAAGGACCTGGTAGAGTATCATAAAAGTTTCGGCGGTAACTCGAAGACTAAGGAGATCGTCCGCGGGCTTGTGGTAGTTACTTGTTGGCGTCTTTGGAAAGCTAGGAATTCGAAGATTTTCTCAGACGATAGAGGTGATTGTAACGAGATCTTTGGGGAAGTGAAGTCTTTCAGTTATTTTTGGTTTAAAAGTAGGTCCAATTATAGTAATTTGGTTTGAAGAGATTTGTGTAATAATCCTTTGTATATGATGTAAGCGGTTTTTGGTGCGGTCTTGCGCTTTTGTCAGGCCGGCCGGTTGTTTATAAAGTTTTCCTTTAAAAAAAAAAAAGTTACGAACGAGCTCCCGCAATACCGACATGTTGACCTTACGTATGAGGTCACGGATCCATTGGAGATTCCGTAAGTGGTAAATATCTGTAAGGCTATAGGGTGTGGTCATGATCCTCATGACCACCATGACCCTCCATGTTAATGCCATGTAACCCACCTTTAATCCACCATCCAAAACCACTACCCTAAGGGTGTGGTCATAACCCAAACCACTAGCCCCTTAATTATTTTAATTTATATTTGTCTAAAGAAAAAGGAAATGATTTGTTGAAAAATGGAAAGGAGGACCATGGTTCCCATGGTTTAATCCATGCAAACCATGGTGTATCAATCAAGGGGGTGGTGTAGCCTTCCATTCATGTTCCTAGGTGGCAAATCATATCCCAACCATGACCCCCACACCCTATAGCCTAATGATGATAATAATTTTATAACCATTTATAAAGTGTATATTTGTAGTGATTAGTGGTCCTATTTTGTTAATTATTTCATTTGAATTTTGTTTGACAATCATGAAAGCAGCCACTAAGAACCAATCAAAGAATTTCTAAAAGAAAAGGAAAAAAGGAACGTGACAGATTCAAATTCTTAATTTTGTAATCTTAATTATATTGATAAACTAAGTTAGAATCTCGTGTAATAACATGTTGAATAAATATGATGTTATATACTTACTAATCATAAAGAAATCATGTCTTTAAAAATTAAAAAGTTTGTGTATCTAACGGTTGAAAAAAACTATGTATTATACGGGTTAAACAACATATAATGTCATCAGTTACCACGTTCAGTCCTCAATATATGTCTTTAAAAAAACGTGACATTTATAAATTCTCTTAAGTTCAATTTTAAAACATTTTTTTCAACGGTATTTTAATTTTTTTTATATAATTGATAGATGTTGATTCAACTAAAGTGTAATGACTCTTTTAAATATCATTTTAACTTATTGTATTTAAGTTAACTTAAATTATAATTGTAAATATATAAAACAAAATTATTACATATAAAAGTTTAAGGACTAAAATTTGGACTTTTTAAATACCATCTATTTTTTATTATTTGATATATTTTTACCATCCGTTTTTTTAAATCAATCATTAAAAAATAATTATTATCATTATTCTTCATTTTTTTATAATACTTTAATTTTTTTATAATACTTTAACGAACATAATTTTGCATTTGTTGATATTCGGAGACTTAAACATGAGGTTTTAGGTAAAAAAGAATAAGTTTATTTTGAAAACTCATTAATTAATTTTCATATTTAGGGTGTATGGTGTGGACGGCAAAGGGATGCGGTAAACTGGGTTTGCCGCTCGGGAACACCGCCGCCAACCCTCTTTGCCGCGCGGTAATGTTTCTTCATCGGTGACTTCATACCGATCGACAAATGCACAAATTTGGCCGTTGGGGATGATGACCAACGGCTATATAGCCGTTTAAAAAAAATATATTTTCTTTTTAAAATTAAACTATAAATACCTAACATAATTCATACCCAAATATATTCAAATTTATACCCCAACCAAACCAAAAAATACCAAACATTTACCCAATCATTACAAAACAAAATGGCGGATAAACTCCCGTTGTTTTTTCCACCGGATAGTAGCGACGATTCATCCGATAGTAGCATTCTTTTTTTCCAAAATCTCATCGAAGAAGCCGAACTTCAAGACACGGGCACATCTAACCGAAGCAGATATATTGAACATCAAGGTGAGGTGGGGCATGAGACACTTATGGCGGATTATTTTGTCGAAGACTCGAAATACAACGAAGATATTTTCGGCATAGGTTTCGTATGTCGAAACGTTTGTTTCTAAAAATTGTGAGTGACGTGGAAGCGAACGACTCGTGGTTTCAAGATGCCCTCGATGCGCGAGGTATGAAGGGCTTTACGTCGTTGCAAAAGGTTACATCGGCTATTAAACAGCTCGCAACTGGTAGCACTCCAGACGAGAACGACGAGTACTTGCATATGGCCGAAAGAACTTCCCGCGAGTACCTAGAATATTTTTGCGACACGGTTTGCAAAATATACGCTCTGGAGTTCTTACGTAGACCGACAAGCCACGACATGACACTTTTATACGAAGCTCATGAGGAAAAACATCACCTTCCAGGTATGTTCGGTAGCCTTGATTGCACCCATTTCGTTTGGCGATTTTGTCCCATAGAGTATCAAGGCCAATATATGCGAGGAGATTACCGATAGCCGACTGTTATGCTCAAAGCGGTTGCATCTCAAGATTTATAGATTTGGCATGCTTTTTGCGATCCACCAGGTTCAAAAAACGATATCAATGTGCTACAACAATCTCCATTATTTTTAACGGAACGAAATGGAACCGCGCTAAAATGTCAAATTTACGTTAACAACCATTTATACAAACGTGGTTATTTGCTCGTGGATGGAATCTACCCTGCGTGGTCCGTGTTTGTGAAGTCGATCCCACACCCTCACGAAGTAGACGAAAAGAAGTTCAAGATGCAACACGAGACGGCAAGAAAAGAGGTCGAACGGGCTTTTGGTGTTTTGAAGTCGAAATGAGGTGTATTGAGTCGGCCGATGCGAGCAAGAACCGTTAGAAAAAATTAGGAGTGTTGTTTACACGTGTATTATTTTACACAACATGATTTTGAAAGACGACGGAAACGCGATAGCACCGGTACACATTCGAGATCCTCCGGTAGAGCCCGCTATAGACGATACGGTGTTGGACGAGCTGATGGATGAGGATACGCATTGGAGACTAAAACACGATCTCATGAATCATCTCGCAAGTCAAGATTTACCCCACCTTTTGGTCGATTCCGACGAAGAGTAGTTTAATTTATTTCAATTTAATGTAATTTTAATGTTTTTAATTTAATGTAATGTTATTATTAATTTATTCTACATTTATTATGTTAAAATACATGTTTAAATATTAAATATACTAGTTTAAAAAATAAAAATAAAAATAGTTTACCTATTACAAAGTGTCTAACCACCGCCAACGTTTTTGAGCAATAGATAAACATAATAGGTAAAGTGACATGACACTCTTTGATTGGTCGATTTCAAAGTGTTTAACCACTCCTTATACCATAAGTTCACTTGTATATTAATATAGTTATATAATAACTATCAAATATCAAATAATAATTATGCATAATTAAGTAGGGATGAGAAACAGGAATATAAAAAGTAGATGGTCTAGAATAGTGACAACTGCCCAAAACATTTTCTTATTATAGAAGTATAGATATAGATATAGATTTTTTTGTAATAATCAATTTCCTTGTGATTCCTTACATACAAATATAAGTTGCATCAAATTGTTTCGGAACATTCTTTTAATTGTAAGCTCTACCAATACCAAGTTAATCAATAGAATCATGTAAAATACAGTGTATGTTGAGCATCCTTTAAGGGGTTAAAGGCTAAAACACTAAAAGATGAATTCGAATTTGAGACCGCTAGAGTGACTAACGCTTACGATGCTCACTCATTATAGATTAAATTGATCTACACTTGTAAGTCTAGCCAATATATATTTTGTAGGTGTTGTAAGTGCGAAAAAGAATTATATAGTTATAAGTGTGATTTTTCTTATATATTTTTATTTATATTACTTATAATTTATATACGTAACTATTTATACCATTTATAAGTTATATACACCTTTCTAAAGTGTATAGAAGAAAATATTCGAATTCAAAAGACTTTGAATCTCAATTTGTAACATGTCTGGTTTGAATAAGTTGTTTGAATTAAAAATTTAACTCATAACATGTATGGTGGGAAAAGAATAAAATGGAAATGCAATGAATCCCCCGTGGTAAGAGAATTTAGTATTCCTTTAAAGTTAGAGATAAGAGTAAGCTTCAATTTGAGTTCATGAGGTTTAGGAGCGGTGTACACTTGAATCTCTATTTTATGAATTTCGTTTTCCATGTCCCTGTTGTTTGAAATTCGCTACACTCTAAGTCCCTCTATTAAAATTTTGTTAGTTTGACCGATAGGTCAGGGGGTATTTTACATTGGATCTGGTGTTAATAATAAGGATAATGGGATTATGAAGATATGTTCATCATCATGAATCTTCTTGATATGTTCATCATCTTGAACATTGGATCTGTTCATTGCAATTTGCTCAAGAAAGAAAGGAAGAAGTAGGGGAGATGAAGAGGAAGCGACTGATTTGAAAGAACGAGAGGTGCGCATTGGGGGTTACATGAATCTTCTTGGATCTGTTCATCATCTTGTACGTAAGATATGTTCATTGTTGAAACACCAATGTTTGGTTATGAAGATGATAATGAGTTTTCTATGGAAATTGGGATTTGAGTTGAATATGGTTGAAAAGATGTCTGGGTCCGTGAAGATGATGATATGATTTATAAATGATGATGATGATGATGACGACGACGATGATGATGATGATAAATGTCAAGGGTAAAATAGTTATTCCACAATTGTTAAACCGTTAAATTGACGGCATGGACTCAAAGTGTATCAAATTTCAAACAACAAGGACTCAAGAAACGAAATTCACAAAATAGGGACTCAAGAGTACACCGCCCCAAACCTCAGGGACGCAAATTGTAGTTTAATCTAATTAAACCAAAGGAATTAGAGCTCTCACTCTCTCATTCTTACCAGCACTGCTACCACCCTATCATAGAAAGATTTGTCTTGGTCATCGCACCTTCGTTGTTACCGCCACCACTACATTCCAACTTATATAGCACATTAACAAATCAAACTTGATTATTTCATTAATGATGTGTATCGTGTTTAAGTTTGTTGGTTTAGTTAATTTAGTAACTCTTAGCATGATTATGTGGGTTAACTTAATAACTTTTAAACACGATTTTTCCGGTTTTAAATTTATAAGAAATGATTATTACTTAGACTAAACACACACACAATAGGAAAGTGCAACTATCGATTGTAGTAAAGTTTATGTAAGAACCAAGTATCGAACCCGAAAATACGACTTTCAATACTTAACTTTAAATTACCAACTAGTTGATTGATTATCTTTTGTTATTTTTATATTAAACCCAGAAAATAAAAGCAAGTAATAGAGAATTATTAGAGAATATCAAGAGCACGAAGAGTGTTGCTTTGGATATTCGAGGTCCACTTGGGATGAATCATAGTTAAGTTATTGGCAAGTGGTGAGGTTAATTAACTCAAAAACCCGGCTCCTAGCTAAGGTTACCGATGAATTTTTATTAGATTTACAAAATGTGACTTTAAGGTTAAAATAGAATTAGAGCCGATTAAAGATAATTCATTACCCAATCTTAGAGGAATGTTTGTTTCAAGGAACAATCCCCTAATCTTGGGTTAGTTACATCCAACTACTCTTCTTTCTTTTACATTGGTCTCTTGGCTTGCGATCCTCTAAAGTGCACATCTTCATCTCACTTCAAATATAACCAAGGACATATCAAAGTGCTCCCCACATGTGCTAATGACACTTGTGATTAGTTAGGGTGATCGATCTTTATTTTAACGGGTGATGTTATAATAATAAAATATATATAAAGACGTATAGTATTTTAACATGGGTTCACCAACTCTTGGTTCGCGCCAAGCCTAACATATAGAACGTGCTAGACAAGTCGCATAACCAAGTTTTGGCTAATCATTAAGGCCTAGAATATAGATCGTGCAGGCTAACAATGATATTCTTGATAAACGAGGGTTGATCACAAGATGTGCCTTCACAAATGGGTCAACCACTTCTCCAAGTTCGGATTCCCCTTATTAGTTTACAAGTTGTTACACACCATGAGTGTACTAATAAGCTTCATATCCCAAGGTTATCAAGAACTCCCACAAGATCAAAGACCAAAACAATCACAAGCTCATTACGAAAGAAAAAGAGTATAAAGAATTATTAAAGACACAACACATCAGTTTGCCAAAGATTAAACATTTAATTCATACCAAACTTCATCTTCAACCCAAGCAACACAGAGGGTTTAGCCAATAATGACCATAACTTGTCCACAAACAATGATCATAGAGTAGATCATGATGGATCAAGTATGATAAGATCAAACAACTTGAAGAAGGGTTGTTGATTACGAGTTCTCTCTCTTTCTCAAACTAAGCTATTACAAGTGTTTTCTTGGAGTGATCCCAAACTCCTTTTTGGCATCCCAAACTCCTTGGGACACCAACCAATGCCTCACCGCAACAAGCTTTTGATTATCTTCTTGGACCATCACTTTCTCTGATTGAAGATCTTCCAGGTCACGAGAAGCGTTCGTGTCACACCCCTTTCTATGGCGGAAGCACGAGGTGTGATCATGAAAGGTTTTCATTGCATACGATTGGTAAACATACTACATGCTCATGAAAAATAATTCCAAATGCCAAACATTACATAACTGAAAACATGGTTTAAGTGTTTACATCACAAGACAGCACATTGTCTGAAAAGTTACAACATTATTCAAAGACAATCATAAACGACATCCAAGAGCAAGAGTATGACCGCGCGCACATCCCCTTTAGTTACCTGAAATACATGTGAGTTTTTGGAAAAACGTCAACATAATGTTGGTGTGAATTCATGCAGTTTTTGTATTGAATGTTTAAATACTTGAATGAAAACATGGTATGTAACTTGTAAGACGTATATGTAACTGAGTACTGTGAATGTAAGTAATATGAGATCGCTAGTGGTTTGCAAGGCCACTAACATGTGTCACGATATAGGAAGCCACCAAACCTAGGCATTTTTGTCGACTTTGACTGAGATACAGAAGCACTCATTGGTAGAAGTAGGCCAAGAGTGGGGTTGCCTGAAACCCATTAGATCTAACCTTTTGTTCCGCGGTCTGAATGTATACGTTGATTAATGGTGCTTATGGTACCCTATTCGGGACATGATCTAGAATGTTTTTCCTTAGTTTTTGTATCCAACATACCATAACACATGTATTTTCCCCAAGTTAGAAAACAAGTAAAAGTTTAAAAGTGGGGACATGAACTCACAATTTTGCGTTCCTTGCGCCGTAAACTTCACCGGGTTTTGCTTATATTGTGTCGTGACCTAAACGCGTTTTATTAACGTTAGTCACTAGACTTGCATCGCACAAGTACGAGTCACCATATTTTATGTATGTATTCTTTGTGTGTTAAAAATAATTTATATTTTTAACTATGTGTCTTACTTATATTATTTTCTCAAAAATAAGTATAAGTATCTTGTATTTTTCACCCGAGTTATGTATCTTGTCCAAGATTTCATTTCGTGTTCATAATTTGACCAAGTCTATTAAGAAATATATTTTCATAAATATTTTCTCTTGTATTTTTCTAAGCATGTTGTATGTGTACTTTTGTATGTTCACTCCTTAGGAGTATTTAGTGTATTTTCAACTCCTAATACACTATTACACATACTACATACTACATACATTTAGCACACAATTTGGTGATAAATAAATATATATATATATATATTCCTCAAAAATATACATACTTAATACCAATTTTTATCTTGAAGAAATCATCATTTCTTAACACAAAAATTAGGGAAACCTTGGTAAATATTTTTAGATACATTTTTAGAGAATAAGTTTCACCAAAACTTATATTTTCTAACTGTCAAAATTTATAGAAATTTTGACAGAGTTTCCCCTAAAAATGAAGGTTTCCCATGTTTTTAAAACATGTGTTTATTTTCTTTTAAAATCATCACAACAATCAACAACTCATTTAACACTACCGAGTGTCAAAATCAAGTAAATTATACTACATCATGAACTTGAATCTTTGTAAAAACTTGTAGTAATTTACCATGTTATTTAGTAGGTTTAGTTACCCTTAAAAAACATGGTTATTTGTTTGTAAAATTTCTTTATTAAAAGATCTAGTCATTTACAACTTGTAAGATGATTTTTCTAAAAATACTTCTCTTGTATTTTTCTTGCTACAAACATGTTTCTATTCTTGTTTAAACACTAAAAATATTATTAGTTTACTTAGAAACCATGACTTTGTAAATAATCTTGGTTTCTTGAGAAAATTATTTATGTAATCATCTATTTACAAGAATTGTATTTTGTTTAAACCATCTTTACATAAGAAAACCTATTTCATTATTCAAGTTCATGAAGACATAAAGTATGAAGATCTTGGTCTTTCACAAGATCACCACTTTAACTCACTAGATCATGTGTTTAATCACAATCTAGTAGGCTCCATATGATGTCTAACATCACCAACACTAATAATAAATCAACAAGAAGCAAATCAACAAGAAGCAAATCAACATATTCAACATGTATTCTTACATTTTTAAGCTTATGTTAAAGTATCATGATCATGTTCTTTTGTCTTCTTGTGATTAACAATATTCATCATCTTTTAACCATCAAAATTAGAAGTAAACAAAGACCAAAAGAGCCTTACCACTAGCTTCAAGCTAGGGAAGAACAATGAAGAATATGGAGTGGATAATAGCACACAAGAGAGGTCCTTCAAGTTCTTCAAGCACCAAACCTTCTAACATTGCACCTTACACCTTGAGTGAAGCTTGGAATGGATGAAGCTTGAATGAAAATGGTGGTAGTATGATGGTGGATGGAGGTCGTGAGTAGGGAGGCAAGGGAAGAGGTGGTTATGTTGTAGTGTGAAGTTATGAGAGCTTGTAATATTATATAATACTTCCAAGATCTAAATCAAATCTTCCATATCTTTTGAAATCTCAATATATCCAAGTAATATCAAAATGAATCTAAGGAGATCTAAGAAAGATCATATGATATCTTGGCAATATTTTGGTGGGGGGCACCCCTTTATAACAGTGAACAAGATGGGGGGGGGGGCAAAGTGTAACTTCAATTTACTAATTATATAAACAAGTAAGTTTTCAAGTGTAAAGTCTAGGGACTTGATGTGTTATTATGTTATATGAGGTGTTATGGTGTTCGGGGACCATAACTAGTTCAGAAACATTAAAACAATGTTTCTAGTAATATTTTTATGTTCCGGGTAATGTCCGGTTGCTCGGTTAACTACCGGTTCGTTAAAGTGCTAAATTGTACCGTTTAGTGTCCTTTAAGCATCCTTTTGTAACCCTTTTAATTCCCAACACTTAGGAGGGTATTCTGGATAATAAAACATGAATTCTGCATAATATTTATATGTTAAAAAGCTGATTATAGCTGATTTATAGCTGAATTATGCAGAATTCTGCATTTAAAGTGCGTTTCGGGTGCTTTTTAGTGCGTATTTTAGCTTCCGGGAAGTCTATATCTTAACCCTTGTATATACTCTTGGGTTTTAATGTATTCTTGACGTTGGACCTACACCTAGGCTCCAATTCTATTGTCTGACTGCTTTCTGCAGAATTGTTGACACAATGTGTCTTACCGGTGAGTTTACTCGTATTTCTGACGCAACGCTGTTCATTAATGCATAAAGCAATATCTTGTAGTATAAAACATGCATGAATTCACTTGTATAGTATGTAATCAGACAATGTTGACATTTAAGCACATAATTGCAGTCATTAAATAATAATTAAAGTGTACGGAAATTACCGGTTGGGTGCCAGTTGTCACAGTTCGTGGCACAAACTTGATAGTACTTAAGATCCTCCTCCAGCTGCTCCTGGTCTCCCATCAAATGATTACGCTCCTCGTCCCAAGTAGACTCTTTTTTCGGCATTAACGCCTCCAGGTGATGCAGGTTTTCAGATACCTGAGACAGCTCGGCCTATAACAATAAAGAAAAAGGAGAAGGGAACAAAGATTAACAATACTGATAAAGTAGTAGGAAAACAATAACAAGGAAAACATGTTTTCTTCTCAACGAGCGATCTCTCGGCATTCACAGTCCGAGACTGAAGAGAGGCAACACGAGATTCGGAGGTGGCCAACCGTTTTACCAAGTCCTCTTTCTCCAGAGCCTTCACATGAGAAAACATCCCTACTCCTTTAGTAAAACCCTCACACAACGCCAAACAATATTGATCTTAGAAAATTCGAGGATCCAAGGAAGAATCGATGTATCGATGGGCTACAGGAATGGAGTTCAACATAAAGTCTCGGGCTACCTCCCTGGTATTAACGATAGTTAAGGAGGTGATCTTCTAGTTAGGGATAAGGGGAGTAGTATTGTAACAACTCGAAAATTCACGTCCTATAATGTGTAGACACGTGTCAAATGTTTAAACGTGTGAAAGAAATATTATAGAAGAACTAAAGTTGACAAACATGGAAAGTATGTGAATATACGTATTCTAAGTGTCAACTGTGAATAAATATAATGTACATTAACCCTACATGGTGCTCATACCTTCAAACGAATAAATCATGGATCATACGAGGCAAAAAAAAAAGTGAGAGATTACAAACTACAGGGGCTAAATGTGTCAACATGTTTAAGTTATACCTCTGAGTGACCTTTTGGCAAACCCGAAGCTTTGTAACGGTTAATTATGCTCACTAGAATGAACGATTAAAATTTCATAAAGTTTCGTTATCGTATGAGAAAGTTATGATCAAATTCGTGTACGAGGGGTTAAAGCGTAAACGTTGAAAGTTAGGACTTTTCGGGTAACAATTAAGTTAACCGGGGACCTAACAAAGTGGGTATATGTTTTAAAGCCCTTATAGATCAATTGTGAGGGTTCATAATGCAATAAACAAGTGCCTATTCGAAATTTGAAGAGCCAAGGACCCATGCGCAAAAATCAAAAATATAGATAGGCTGCAGGTAGGCCTCGCGCCACGCGAGGAGCCCCTCGCGCCACGCGAGGGGGTGCCAGCTCCTGATTTCGTTTTCTCGGCTGCCCTTGCTCTTAGACGCGATTTTAACCAATTTTTCTCATTCTTCTTGGCCCCTAGGCACCCCCTAAACACTTAGGGACATGTGTTGAAGGGTTGTGGTCAGTTGTAGACCCAAGTGTCACCCAATTGTGGTGTGTAATTCACTATAAAAGGCCACCTTATGCAACACAACTCCTCACACCTTCATTTGCATAATTTGATCATTCCTGGAGCTCTCAAGCAGGTCCAACTGATCTTAAGTCGTGCATAGGACTCTTGTAAGTCTACTAGTCCTTCTTTAGTTGAGTTTTGCTTGTTTAATTAGCTAAAAGTCAAACCGTCGTAATTACGGTTTGACTTCGAGATTAGTCATTAATGGCTCAGTCATATCTCGAATTAAAAGTAGTTATGAGTTGGTATTTATGTGGGTAATAAAACCCCAAAAGGGTTTCCCCTGATCACCACTCTAACTAGTTCAAATGTCGGGTCAAACATGTACTTAAAAAGTCAACAGGATGCTTAAAATGTCATTTATGCATAATTAGCTATCTAGAACATATACAACCTGTTTGATCATTGTTATAACTTAGTAATTAGTGTAAGAACATGTCTAAACATGTTCAACCCGACTATTTCCTGTTTAGACCCGGTTCGGAACCGAAAGTCGCATAGTTTGACTTTCACTTTGACTTTCAGTTCTGACCCGTTTAGGTATGTTTTTGAAATGCCTCAGAGCTTAAATTGGATTAGGATACATGTTAGAACAACTCTCTGTGATTATACACCTTGGTTCATTAGTTATCCAATTAATATGCACGTTTCCGTTAATTGCTCATATGTTGACCATTATGCCCTTATTACCTTAAAACGTGATTTATGAAAATGTAAAAGTGTAGAAACCTTAAATACTGATATATAAACTTGCATGCCAAGTTTGACATCAGTTTGACTTATAGATTAAGAGTTATGCTCATTATCGCAAAATTAATGCTTTATGTTAATAAAACGGCGTAATTAGCATATAGCCTAGTTAAGCCTACTTTTTGGTATCAAACTTAATACCCACTGATGTAATATATTATTTTGGGATTTTTAAAGATTTTTAATTGATTTTAGGCTGAGCATAACTAGTAGTCGTAGGCTTAATCCGGTAATTGTCGGTTTTGCCCTTACGGGCCATAAAATGAGTTTTACTTATCGAAACGACTCCAAACCTTTTGCTACTGATAACATATGATAAATAATTTATTTTAAGCCTTCTGGAAATATAAAAATATTAGATTTAAGTATCAAACCCGGAAATGGCCTTTAATCGCCTTATTTAGCGTTTTTAACGCATAGTATGTTTTAAAATCATATTGAACATACCCGGGTTGATACCTACTGATATATGAGGCAAATTATGATATTTTAACAGTAAGAAAAGGTTGAATAACTCAGACTTCGTTTTTGAGCTTTTCGACTTATGTGAAATTACCAAAATACCCCTACGGGGCATAGTTTGGTTAAAAATGTTAAATTTCACATATATGCTTTAGCCTACTGTTATAACTCATCAAACTGAGTACGTTTAATGTTTACATCAGACCTGTAACTCAGTTAAACATCTAAACGCTTTTACAAACTTTAAAATAACCAAACTACCCCTACGGGGCATAGTTTGTGTTTAAATTAGTTCGGGGCATAATGAAAGACATCCTACTGATGTCACAACATATTTGAAGCATATTAACTTAGGAAACCTGTATATGGCTCTTACGGATACCCGTTACGCTTATTTCGCGTTCGGTTCGGTTTATGTAACAAGTTTACATAAATTAGCCGAAACGGGTCAAACCTTATCGGTTTGATCTCAAAATCCAGAATGTGCATGAAGGACCCATATTAAACAAGTCTCTGAACTTGTCGGGTCTAAATCACATTCTATCCGGTCTTCGCTTAATCGTGCGTACGAACCGTATCTTTGAAACTAGCCGGTCTAAGCTTAAGCTTAATAAAAGACCCGTTAGTATTCTAATAGGTTATATTAAACCTTCGTTCCAGATTAGGAGAACCAGTAAAAGCTACGTGCATTTTGCTTATTGTGATTTATACTTTGCATCAAGTAAATACTTTTAACTTATTTTCCCTATACGGGCTTGGGTTACGGTACATAGCGTACCGCTTGATCGAGCATCAAATCTCCACGCTTAGTGGGTAGTTGAATAATTTGATCGGCTCGTTTAAACAGTCTTGTTTACTTTACAGCCTTTGGGGGGTTAATGACCATGTCCCGGATATCCTTGGCATCATCTTACGAGATTGGCCACGACCTGAGCACGGCGTGTAGGCGTACACCGTCCGTGTATAACTCAATTATGTGGTGTGACTATTGATCTTTAACCCGGACTAGATCCGGGCTACTGAACGCATAAGTAACATGTAATTCGTTCACAAGATTATAATTATTAAATAATTTTCCCAAGTTAATAAAAAGATTAATCTTGCCTCTGTGCATTTTAATCAAATTATAAAATATTTATGCCATGTGCATCCAAACCAATTTTCAAACCATTTTCCAAAATGAGTCAGTTGATTGTATTTACCAGTGTAAACTGACGTATTTTCCCAAAAAGACTAAATGCAGGTACTAAACGTAATTGGCTGGATTGTCTCCTTAGCATCAATAAAGAGTCTCGCAAGCTTAAGATGCCTGAAGTCTGTTGAACTATTGTTCCCATTTTATGTTCGATCCTTCTGTGGATAAACTTCCGAATATTGTAACAGTTGATATTACAATAATAAATTCGGTTGTATTATATTTTCAATTGCTTCCGCTGTGCTTAAGAATATTGTGTTGTTTGACTATTATGTTGCCAACCATGACGTCACGATACTCCCCACCGGGCCCACCGGTGACACGTGGAAAATCGGGGTGTGACAAGTATAGCCTTCTTGAAAAAAAAGGGCTAAAAGAGAAGCACTGGTAGTGGCATGAACCGGTGGGAGATCCAAGGGAGCTTCATCCCATGTTGGTAACTTAAAAGGAGAAGAACTAGTAGCAACATGGCCAAAACCCAGACCCTTAGGTGGGTTTTTTTTTTTTTTTTTTTTTTTTTTTTTTTTTTTTTTTTTTTGACACCATTGAAGGAGACGAAACTGGAACGTCAACAGGGGTCTTAAACAAACTTCCCTGATATAAAAAAGGAGGAATGGGGAGGAGAACACAAACACGACAATATGAATACTTGCAGAAGATGGCAAATATAACATGAATACAAAAACAACTTACAAAAGCAATTTTCAAAACAAGGCTAGCAGATGGCTTAGAAACTTTCAAATGTTTAGAAAGGGAACCTTTACCAATAACCGAAGGGGCTTTCGAAAAAATCAAGAAAAGGGTTGTCACACCCTCAAATTCCACATGCAGAGTATTACCGTGAGACCTGTGACTGTCCAGAATCACGCCACCAATCATATTGAACAAATAATTAAAATATAGAAATCAATCACCATTAAAGTCTAAGTGACTAAATATTCGATACTTTTTCATTATTACATGTAATGCAATATGTAAATATTTATTATTAATTATTTTTATTAGATTTTTTTAACTTACTCCTGTGTAGTTTACGGGTGTATATCCAAGTAAGTATATAAATATGTTTGACGATGAGTGGACACAATCACACTATGGTTGTTCACGAATCGAGCTAGGGCAAAACTCGGGCTCGGCTCGATTATAAACCGAGCTGGAAATCTAAGCTTGGGCTCGACTTGGTTTTAAACCGAGCTAGCTCGGCTCGGCTTGATTTGGCTCGATTTTGAAAAGAAAAATTAATACATGGCTCTCAAAATTTAGTAATCTAAAATATTATGCAATAATTCAAAAGAACATATCCAAAATAAGTTCAACCTAATACATTACAAGCCAAAATCAAGTTTAACAACACAAATACGTTCTTAATTTCAACGAAATACAATATAAGTTTATTAGCATGGTAATCAACCTTTAAATGTGGTATAAATATCAAATTATACTCCTGATCACATGTAAATAATAATCAACTTTTGTGATATATTATAATGTATATAAAAATAAAATATATTAAAAGTAAAATAATCCGAGCTAAGCCGAGCCGGTATGCGAGCCAAACCGAGCCGATCCGGCTCGTTACGAGCCGAGCCGAGCCGAGCTAGACTCACTTTCAAACCGAGTCGAGCCGACTCGGCTCACTTTCAAACCGAGCCACATCGAGCGAGTTTTTTTCGAGCTAAATCCGAGCGAGCTCGGAGCCTTGAGCTTTTTGGATAGTCCTAAATCACACAATAAATATGTTTTATTTTCTAATCAGAGTTAAAGTATAAATAAAGTATAATTAATCACAAAATATAACCTCTTCTATTTTTTTTGAACGACGTGCCAACAACTGTGACACCGGGCGCTGAGGCCAAGGTCGACTACTCGACTGCCGCCAACCCCTTGGCTCTTCCAGATGCGTGGAAACCCGACCTCCACCTGCTCGAAGGCATGACAGTGGAATAATCGGTAAAACATCGTCTCCCATCAAAGACAAACCGACGCCACCCGTATCCGCCCTTCACCTGGATGACGCAGAAAATAACCTCTTCTCCTTTTAACAAATTGAATTTTTATTTACTAGTGGAAGGATAAGCACGTTTAGCACTAACAAAATGAATAGAGTGAGGTAATTATGATATAGATTTCGTGTTGCCATTTTAGGTTTCATCAATGAATGCTACCACCAATATTTATTACTTTCTAAACAAAAATTATTACTAAAATGTGTCTAAAGTGTGAAAAATAAATATTGTTACTCTGTATTTTTTTTTTTTATCTAGGGTAAATTACATTTTTCGTCCTTTATGTTTGTATTTGATTGCAATAGATGTTCTTTAACTTTAATAATTATAGTCATAATCCTTTATTTGTAACACACTACGTCTTTTAGCTCTAACGTGGTTAAAGTTTTGAGTTAAATATGACATGTGTTTTGCACATGTGGGTAATTTTGTCTTTTAACCTATATAAGGACTATTTGTGTAATTAAGAAGCCGTTTTGTCCTGCACTTAGATAAGAAAAAAAAAAAACTTTATATCAAATCCCCTACTTCATCCCTTTCTCTCTCTCACCGCTAGCAAACACCACTTCTCCGACCATACCCTGTTCTAATTCCCATGGTGCCTTTTCAACATTCTTCTACCCCTATCATCACAAACAAACCACCACCATCTTCAACCACATCGTCTATGAACCAAAAAAAAAAAAAATTAATCATTCAAACCATCTTCAATCACATCATCTATGAACCAAATAAAAAAAAACAAATCATTCAAATTTGTTACATAATCATCTAAGAACTAAAGAAAAAAAAAATAAATCATTCGGTTTAAGGGTAGGGAGGATGAGCTCGGTGTCAACCGATACCACTGGTTACGGCACCGGTATATGAAGGTAAAAACTGGTTGCGAACCAGTACCAAGAACGCCAAAAGTCGGTACCAAATTGGTACTTAAGATCTTTCGGTCCAGGAAATTCGATATCGGTTCCCAGTACCATTTGCTCATCTCTGACCACGGGTTTCATACGAATAACATCATTACCATACAACTTTTTTTGTTGATTTTCTTTCGGTTATCTTTTAGGGGACGTTTGGTTCGCGGAATGATTTGGAATTGGAATTTGTATAGGAATTAGAATCTGAAGGAATTGGATTTGGAATTTAAACATTCCAATTGGAATTGGAAATTGTTGAAATTCGAATCTCAATTCCATTTTGTTGTGTTTGGTTGTCAAATGAAGTGGAATCCATCACCACGGCAACCACAACCACCAGTTCAGGTCGAAACGGTACGGGTCGAAACGGTTCGCGTCGAAACGGTTCGGGTCAAAACGGTTCGGGTTGAAGCGGTTCGATTTGAAAAGGTATTGGTCAAAACGGTACGGGTCGAAACGGTTCACGGCAAAACGGTTCGGATCGAAACGATTCGCGTCGAAACGGTTCGATTCTAAATGGTACAGGTCGAAACGGTACGGGTCGAAACCGTTCGCGTCGAAACCGTTCGATTCTAAACAGTACAGGTCGAAACGGTATTGGTCAAAACAGTATGAGTCGAAATCGTTCGCGTCGAAACGATACGAGTCGAAACCGTTCGCGTTGAAATGGTTCGTATCGAAACCAGTATGGGTCGAAACGGTACGGGTTGAACCGGTGCGGGTCGAAACGGTCGAAGATTCCAATGAATTTACTTTAATTCCTTCACATATCGGAAGGATTTTGAATTCCTTTAGTTAAGGGAATTTGAAGGAATTAATGCTTAATTCCAATTCCAATTACATTGTCAACCAAACACATGAAGATTGGAATTGAGATTCCAATTCCATCAAATTCTGTGAACCAAACATCTTAAGAGATGGAATTCAAATTCCAATTCCCTTAAATTCCATTGAATTCCTGCGAACCAAACGCCCCCTTAGTGTTTTTTTCAACATTTTCTTTTTATTATTATTAGCAGTTCCGTGTGCAACGCGCTCGTATTGATTTTAAATAATAAATGTTGTTAAATGAGAATAAGAATTAAAATAATAAGCAAATATATAGAAGGTAAAATTACATAACCACTTTTCAAGTCAGTGGAGAAACCAGCAATATAATGAGTTATTACTTTATTGAAAAATCGAATTTACTATAGCTAGACTATTTATCTATATTATGGGCTTTTGATTGTTACCATTACCAAAAATTAATATATTACGATCTATGGGTTTAATCAAGCACATCTTATATATTTAAAAAAAATACAAAGTAGTTTTTTTAACTAAGATATATTATAGATATTTCATCACTAAATAGTAGAAATCTTCACCTATTTAACTAACTCCATTTAATTCCTATTTCAACTAGTTACCTCCTTGAAGAACAAAATACACAAGGTAAACTTTGCAATCATACAGATCTTATAAACCATAAACAGAAAGTTACGTTTTTTTTTTTTCATTTTTTACATTAATTGTGTAACTTGCTAAAAAATATTTTTATGATAGTTTTTATATCTTTTCGGTGTTCGTTGTAAACTTCATGGCAATTACTTTGAAGAAGACATGGCCCGTGATCTTTGTAGCCCTAGTGCTAGTCTCAGGAACCACTAGTGCGGATATATATCTTGGGTGAAAGGTCGGGTTTGGACAAACAAAGAATCCAGGAAATACCGAAGATGAAAAAAGTGACGCAGGAGTGGATAATCATCACTCATATCATTCTGCAAATCGTCCACAAACTGGCAACTAGTTACTTAAGCAAAATCTTATGTAACCTTACACGAGGTATGTTCGTGATGTTGTTATCAATGAATAATGTCAATCGAGTGGGATCAAGTCAAATCGAGTGGCCAATGCAAGTTTTCTTCTTTTTTCCGTTTGGTTTGGTTTTGTCTGATAAATCAAGAAACAAGCATGTGTGTTTTATTTGAGGGTATGTTGTGACAAAACCGTTTCGATAATGTTTCAAGCAAAAATTAAAATTCGTAGTAATATTATTGATTTCAAAGGTATGTATTACAAAATGCTAAAGTTGCTCTGCTTGCGGTGTGCACATATAATGTATATATGTGTGTGGGGGGGTGGGGGGGGGGGGGGGGGGGGCAAATGTGAAATGGTACTAACTTTAACGTTATTTTACTAATTTCGTGAAATAACGTTAAAAGCGGCGGATGGTTAATCATGCATCATGTGGTGACGTTGATAGCCGAAAGACATGGGGGTACATGCACCAGTCAGTCTCTGTCCTGATTGTTTGAGTGTTATGTGTCTTAGGTCCAAGGCTTGATACAGAACTACAATCGAGCCGGGGGTCTCACTAGAAGCAGTCTCTCCATTCCTACGGGGTAGATGTAAGGTTGTCTACATCTACCCTCCTCAGACCCTACCTTAGCTTCGCTATTGATGAGATTTAATGAGTATGATGATGATGTATTACAAAATGCTAAAGAGGTGTTAAAAAACGTTTGGGTAGGTTTAAAAAAAAAAAAACTACATGTTAAACCATTATCTTAGGTTTTGAAAAAGAACCTACCAAACTGGTCTAGTTGGTTCGCTCTAAACTATTTTTTTCTATTTTCTTTTTTCAGTAAAATCATTAGTTTTTTTTTTAATGAGTTAAATGCCATTTTAGTCCCTGTGGTTTGGGCCATTTTGTCAGTTTAGTCCAAAGGTTTCATTTTTAACCTGTGGGTCCAAAAAGGTTTCACAGTTGCCATTTTAGTCCACTTGGTTAACTTCATCCATTTTTTCTGTTAACGAGAAGGCCAGTTTGGTCATTTTGTATGTAATTTTGTTAACTAAAAGGGCAATTCAGCCATATAAAATGACCGAATTGGCCTTCTCGTTAACAGAAAAAATAGATTAAGTTAACCCAATGGACTAAAATGGAAACTGTGAAACCTTTTTGGACCCACAGGTTAAAAATGAAACATTTGGACTAAACTGGCAAAATGGCCCAAACCACAGGGACTAAAATGGCATTTAACTCTTTTTTAATTCTGTTGAGATTAATAAACATAATTCATGAAAATATACACATACATTACTGCATACTTCAAAATAAATAAAAATAATAATAACAAATGTAAACCCAAAAGATGAACGAAATCATTAAACCCCATCGGTTTAGGGTGTCCGGAGTGGGCGACAAACCCACTCGGCAAACCGGTTTACCGCGTGGTAACACCGCCGCCAGTGGGTTTTGCCGATCAGTAAACATGGATAGGCGGTAAACGTTTGCCGATGCGTGAAATGTTTATTATTAAATATGCTAGTTTAAAAAAAAAATAAAGTTTACCAATTCATGAAGTGTCTAACCATTGCCAACACTTTTCAACATAGTTTAAACTCTTAAGGTTGAATGATATGACACACTCTCGTTGGTTGATTTTGAAGTTTACCACTTTCAAGTGTTTAACCACTCCCTTCACCCTTATAAAAATTGCTTGCCTGACGTATATAGCCTCCAACATATTAATATGGGGCTAGCCCATTTAGTAGGCTTACATGTTGATTATATCTTTAAATAGAGATGGGCATAATAACCGGTTCCAAACCCGACCCGGTGGAACCGACCTGGACCCGGTTCCGGTTCCTACCCGGCTAATAGTAGAACCGGTTCCGGGTTTAAAAAACCCGTAGGTTCCGACCCGGATCCACATTTTATAAATAAAATCGGTTCGTACCCGGTTCCTACCAGGACCCGGTGCGTACCCGGAACCCGGTTCCTACCCGGAACCGGTTCCGGGTATTACAAAAAAACCCGATATGCCCATCTCTACGAGAAAGTGCATTGAGTTGTGAGTTGTGTAATTGGCGGCCCAATGAGATTTTTGTTGGAAATTGAGATGTCAGCCCACTATACGGATCTTATCATTTTGGTCAGTAATTTGATACATTTAATGTGTTGCATGTGAAGTTTCATTTTAGATCAAATAAACATATACATATGTCATAGTGTTGTCGGTTTAGTGGATTTGAAGGCCCAATCAAATTGTGTTGAACAATTAAAAAGGTGTCGGTTCATTCAAGACTTTGCATGTGACTTGATAAGTTCAAGATAATATTCGACCCATTATTTGATCAATATATTCGGCCCAATGAGAATCAGAGTATCATAGAATTGACAGCTTTTTGTATTGAAAAACTCAAAAAAACCGGTTTCAAACAATACACGTACCCGGTTCCAAACAGGACCCGTACCCGGTTCCATTGTACCCGAAACCGGTTACGCCGGTTCTAAATATATTGACGTGTACCCGGGTTGTACCCGGAACCGGTTCCACAGAGAACCCGGTTCCACTCACTTGTATCCATACCCGGTTCCGGGTTTTAAGAATACCCGATTATGCCCATCTCTATCTTTAAACATGGGTTAAAATCATAGTACCCTAATCATGTTTATTCAAGCAATAACATAAAGCGTGAATATAAAATTAGAGATACTTACTTGTTGGAATTATAATCTTAGATGACGATGATAAAGCCATAGCGATTCCCGTTATGACGCCTTAATCTTGATGAGATGATTATAGAAAGTATATACATTGGTGTTTTAAAAGAGTTCTTTATATAACTATTTATAAACCATGACTATCACTAATGATCCATGATTATGATCATAAATCATGGTTGGTTAAAACTCTTGGTATTATCTCTATTAAAGGCATCTAAAGGGAAATCGTAAAGTCCCTTTAACTTATAACAATTACTTCCATCAAGTAAATGTTAGGAACTTGTAGTTGTGTCATATTGGTAACGTTACTCAAATGATCCGTTAGGCCACATTAACGGGTTATTTCTAACATTATACGCTTTTTAAAGAAGAGGTATCATGTTCAAACCTAAACAAGAGATAATAGTTTAGGATTATTGGTGTAAAGAAGTAACATTAGTTATCGAAACTAACGTTCTCAAATTCATTTAGTGATTATGGTTTTCAGTGTCAAATAGTATCGAATTTCTCAATGCCATTGTAGAGAAAATATAGTTCTCAAGATAACACAAGAAAACTCTTACTAAATGCTAACACATACAAACCTCAAATAACAAGTTCGTTACACAAATATAAGGGGGTGTTTGGAATTGCTTATGAAAAACAACTTATTGGCTTTTTCACCTCCTTATCTCCGTTATCAAAAAATCACTTCCTCCTAACTTTTCCATTTCTCCCCTTTCAAAGCCTTAAAACCTCTTTTTTAACCCATTACCTAGACATCATTTTCTAAAAAACTCTTTTTCCCAAAATGCTATAAGTAAATAAGTTGTTTTATAAACAATCCCAAACGGCAAACACCCCCTACGTTTGTATAACACATATGCGCTGCTCTTATTCCAACTCTTCTTATTATATTTTTTAATTTAAAAAAATTATCTAAAAGATCAATACAAGTAAGGCGAATATTTCTTAAATCTTCTTCTTTATTGACTATTTAATATTTTTACATAATTTTAGTCATATCTTATTTCAAAATATTCAATTAGAATTTTTAAATGTCATTGATAAATATCTAATATTGATTTATTCAACCCGATGGCCGACATTAATCCCAACTTAAGAAATTCATCAGTACAGTCCCAACTTTCAAACTATTTTCTTCCACTGAGCCTTTTGTAACCGGATTTTAACCCAATTAGTTTTTTTAGCTAACTTGGCTGATGACGTGACACAAAAACATTAATCATTAAAAAAACATTTTTATATGAATCAAATTTAAGGGACCATTTTGTAAATTAATCATCATTGTCGCATACATCTTATCTCTATCACCATTATCACAATCACCACCACCATCACACCATTACCACCCACATTTGACTACCACTGTCCCACCGTTATCACCACCACCATACCATTAGCCCATTACCGCATTAAATGGCCACCATCCCCGCTCTCCCTTCCTTTCTCTGTTTCCCTTTTCGAAATACATCTACCTCCATCTAAGACCACCACTGTTGGGCTTCTACTTGGTTTGCAGCGGAATCAAGGGGACTATTTGGATTGTTATTCATGATGGAACAAGAACAAAATATGCAGAAACAGTTAAATGAATGAATGGAGGGAAACAATGGAAGTAAGATGGACAATTCGAACAGAAAATTCAGAATGTCTTGGTACCGGATCTTGATGTCGGACATTACATTTATATGTTTGAGATTTGGCGGTTGTTTGTGGGGAGAATAACTGCCATAGACAGTTTTGAACATACCACCCGCTTATCTCCATATTGATAAGTCATCATACATATACATATCGAATACAAGTAACACTATAAACACTAATCATAATTAAGTTTACATATCTAATACATCCCCCTAAACTTGATTATGCTTGGAAGCATACATGAGAACGCTCGGGTTTGCTTCGTCCACGACTTTCATTGCCTGCTTGAAATCGAATCAAAGGCGTTTCTTTTGCATCTTCATGGCTCCTTCCCAGTCGTTTCCTGCAAATAAAGCATACTGATGCATAGCTTCTTCGTCTTGAACATCTCCGGCACTCTTCCTTCTTTCATGACGAGCATCCGACAAACCTTCATCTTCTTTAATCACTTCTTTATCTATCACTCTTCCTTTTGAACCGTCTTGAACTTGTAATAGTAGACCAAAACATCGAGATACATTGCATAAATGATCCTCATGAATTCACCATTGTGATATTCATAACCCATATCTTTTGCAACCACAGCCTATAGATTATTATCGGTGACGTTCCTGTACCCTCCGTCAAGTTTAACCACCATGTAGAGACCGAGCAAGTCCACCTTCCTGTTGTCAGATGCATATGGCAGAATGGGTCGAGTGGTGATTCCCAGTCTAACCTCTATGAACCATGTTAACATTTCTTCAAACTTCATCTCCAATTCATGTTTATACTTAAACACAAATTCTCCATCCTCTATCATATCTAGCAGTGACTTACAATCCGAAAAATCATGAAATTTGTAACACCCCAAAAATGGGTTTGGTAATTAAACCACGTTACTAGTGACGACGGGTAAAATACCGTTAGTGGTAAAAAAAAAATTAACCCGGTTAATATTAGGATTTAAATAAATAAATTTGATGTTAATTAAAAGAGGATAAATACTTTGAGGAAAACAAAGTATATAGAAGGCCCGAGCTAACGGGACTTAAAATAAGACGGGTTATGACTACCCCGAACTCACTAAGTTAAACTAGCAAAGTTTAACCTAGTTAACAAAACAAAGTATTGTTGAAAATAAGTAGGTTGTAGCCTACTTACTAGTTAACAAAACTTGAGGGACCAAAATCGTCAAAAAGGGAACAAGTTCTTTTAATAAAAAAACACACACACACCACACACACTTTGTGTGTGTGGATCGATCATCAGGAGCGACCAAGAGAGCTCAAACCCTAAAATCAACAAATTCACCAAATTGGAGCTCGAATCAAGCCCCAAATCAATGCATGAACGCGTATAAATGATCACCAAGTCAAAGGGATCGTAAGGTATGTTAAATTTTGTAATTTGGTGATGTCTTGAAGTTATGATGAACACTCAAAATCACAATTTGGGAATGGATGATGAATCCATGAGTGTAGTTGTGAAGAAATCTATGTGTAGGAACAACCCTAGTTAACAATTAATTTGAAGAAGTGTATGTGATATAGGAATCAAACAAATACGTTTGTTTGATAAAATGCATAAACGGGTTAAAATTCGGTAAAAAGGTAACGAGTCAAAGGCTTAGAAGTCTCAAAATTTCTTATGTTGGATGTAGGATTTTAACTCCATAAGATGGAGGATTAAATTACGGACGCGTAGGAAAAAGAATCGGGTAAAACGGATCAATAACGAAGAAGTTATGGCCGTTTCCGTAAAAACTGGCATAGCTGATCTGAACTGCAACCTGCTGGAAACTGGTTTCCCAGGCGACACGCGAAGGAACAACATGGTTCCTCCGCGACACGCGACAGAACCCTGATTTAGCGAAAAAAATTTATTTTAATCACTTTCGCTTCCCGGACTCGTTTAAATACGTTCTAAGTTACATATGACTAATCCAACTCATGTTTTATGAGTTTCAGGTATGATTTTAGCACCGGAGGATGATCAAGCACAACGAAGAACCGAACACGATCAAGAAATAAGCTTCCGCACTATGTATCGTTGTTTTGTTAAATGACGAACTCAAACATGTTATTTTGTATAGTTTTAATTCTGTAAATAAAGTTTAATGAAACCCGTATTTTCAATGTATTGAAATTCTAATTACCCGTTTATTTTCGTAAATTATACGAAAATTGTTAAATAATAATAAGGGTGTTACAAGTTGGTAATCAGAGCTCAAGGTTGTTGACAAATGTGTTCGGTTCGAAGCTTGATCGCAAATCCGGTAAGTACAAGTATGTTAATAGTTTAGCATGCTAAAGTGTTGTAAACAACACATAGGGCTATCGTGTGATACACGTTACCCCAATTAAAATGATTGATATAGTTGACGAAAATACGCGCGTTGACGCGTATAGTAGAAAAAGCCTTGTATTATAATACGGGCGATTATTGAAGTTGACGTTACTAACTTTGTGAATGTTTTAATTGAAGGACACTCGCGTTTGAAGACGACCAGAGTCAAACGAATTGTGGATATGATGATGGAACGGTCCGAAGTATGACGAGAGGAGCATGCTCACCGAGGACTAAATCGCGTAACGACCGCGAACAAGGTTAATGGCAAGGAACGCCCGTTGGGGCAAACATTACCAGGTGCACATTTTAAATAATCGCACAAATAGTAATATGCAACAAATAAGTAGAAATTGAAAGTTGCATATGTAGATTAAAAAACTTGGAAAACCCCGAATAGAAAATGTATTCGGGATATTGTTTCCAAGAGAAATAAATAGAGGCGTTACTTACATAGGGCGTGATGTGAAAACTATAAAAAGGTCATGTGTGTCATGTGTTAATCGCTTACTCTGGCCAAGTAAGTAGTGGCATATGATACCATGAACTTCTTATGGCGGACACGTTTACATCCGATGTAGTAAGGGCGGTGTGAATGGGACTAACTTAAAAGTACCCAAATGAATCAAATGAGCAAAATAATTGATAATAATGTAAACGCACAGCCGGGTGACGGAAGCGTATTACATTAGGATGATGAGCCCGAGTGAAGGGACAAAGAAGCATGTAAAATGATTTAGACAAGTATTGGGAGGGAGTGTACTTACACTCGAACCCAGAAAACGCAAGCATGAAAAATGATTTAGACAAGTATTGGGAGGGAGTGTACTTACACTCGAACCCAGAAAACGCAAGCATGAAAAATGATTTAGACAAGTATTGGGAGGGAGTGTACTTACACTCGGACCCAGAAAACGCAAGCATGAAAAATGATTTAGACGAGTATTGGGAGGGAGTGTACTTACACTCGAACCCAGAAAATGCAAACATGAAAAACGATTTAGACAAGCATTGGGAGGGAGTGTACTTACACTCGAACCCGGAAAATGCGAATATGTCCCTAAACGAGTCGTTTTTGTAAAACGTCAAACTCGAGGACAAAGTCGGAATATAGAAATGAAGCGAGAGAACCAGTGAAAATCCTCGCGTAAAATAAAGACTGTAAAAGAGTAAATGCCAAGTCGTCAAAATTGCTTGACATAAATTAAAGATAAAACATTAAACTAAAATTCTGTTTTAGTAAAAAACAACGTTTTATCAAACATATATAGTATGAGATGATTGGGAAATAAACCTAAAACACGACGTGACGCGATCACGGTCAGGAAAGTTATGTGAAATAAAATCACATAGTAGCCCGAGAGATGGGTATAAAGTAACTGGACTAATAAGACTAGTCAGTGAGGCCGGTTAAGGTTAATATTTAAATTAAGAAAGTGTTCAACACGCTATCTATATTAAGATTAGCGTGAAATAATCATAGTTGATAAGCGTGTATGACCAAGTGGCCAAATGGCTACTCAGTCAAGCCAAATAATAAAGGTAAGTGAGTACAAAACAGCAGTGATGATCCATGAGGTCATAATAACGAAAAGTATTTATCGCCTATACTGAGCGATCACAAGGCAACATAAGCAAAGTGTTGGGAAGTCAGATCGAGTAAAGGCACGATAAAAAGGATAAAGCCGGAAGGTATGTTGTAATATGCCTTGTAGAATTCCGTTAATAGCACATCTAGATAGTGCTAAATAAATAAGATAAAATCAGGAAATTCATTTTAGTGGCGAATGCTGTACGAATGAACCAAACGAATAAGTTCGTAAAGAAAAGGGGTATGTTTGTAAACAGTGAAAGATCTCACTAGAAACATCCAAATGGGTGAAAATAACGGATTCACAAAGAATCCGAAAGTATAAAGGCGATGGATTTCGCTAAGTTAATCAAACAAGTCGAAATGACCAGATGGCGTTATTCTGAGTTGCGTAAATTCGCATAAAAGATACATATGTTGTGTAATTAAAAGATGTTACCATATTTGTCTAATGACACTAACAAATGGTCAAAGTGTGAGTAATGCTTAAAAGGTTACTCAGTTTATATACATTGGGTTGAAACTCAATAAATTATGTAAGAAAAGGTTTCGAGGACGAAACCTCTTTAAGGGGGGTAGACTTGTAACACCCCAAAAATGGGTTTGGTAATTAAACCACGGTACTAGTGACGACGGGTAAAATACCGTTAGTGGTAAAAAAAAATTAACCCGGTTGATATTAGGATTTAAATAAATAAATTTGATGTTAATTAAAAGAGGATAAATACTTTGAGGAAAACAAAGTATATAGAAGGCCCGAGCTAACGGGACTTAAAATAAGACGGGTTATGACTACCCCGAACTCACTAAGTTAAACTAGCAAAGTTTAACCTAGTTAACAAAACAAAGTATTGTTGAAAATAAGTAGGTTGTAGCCTACTTACTAGTTAACAAAACTTGAGGGACCAAAATCGTCAAAAAGGGAACAAGTTCTTTTAATAAAAAAAAACACACACACACCACACACACTTTGTGTGTGTGGATCGATCATCAGGAGCGACCAAGAGAGCTCAAACCCTAAAATCAACAAATTCACCAAATTGGAGCTCGAATCAAGCCCCAAATCAATGCATGAACGCGTATAAATGATCACCAAGTCAAAGGGATCGTAAGGTATGTTAAATTTTGTAATTTGGTGATGTCTTGAAGTTATGATGAACACTCAAAATCACAATTTGGGAATGGATGATGAATCCATGAGTGTAGTTGTGAAGAAATCTATGTGTAGGAACAACCCTAGTTAACAATTTGATGAACTAGTGTTGAAAACTAGGGAATTGATGATTTCCCTTGTATGTGCTAAGTGGGTTATGGCTAGATAATGAAGATGATGATATAATTGTGCTAGAAATCATCATAGTTGATAGTAGAAACAAAGTACTTGAACAAATTTACATGATTGAGTACTTGTTCATACATGATAGAGATGGGTTTTTATGATATGATGATGTTAGTGTCTAAATTGTGATTAGAATCCTCATATTAGATAATAAAAGTATGCTACTTGAACCATTTAGGTGTTTGAGTACATGAATCATAATTACCATGAATTGGGTTTGGTGTAAAAAGAATGGAAATGATGATAAATTCATGTTAAAAATGAAGCTTGATATCATCATGTGTTAAGAAAGATTAATGTAGTGTTAATTCGATGAATTATGGTTATAAAACTTGGTAAACAAAGTGAATAAACGGTAGCCTAAGTGTGATGCTACCGTGTATTTGACCAAGTAGTTAAATGAGTAGTAAAGCTACATCATGTAATCACTTGTGATTAATAGGCCGTTGACTTTAAACAGTCAAACCGACCTATAATAGGATGAATGATAATTCTTGAATATAAAATGCGTAGGGTGGAATGATCGTATTAAGTTATGACTAAACTAACCACCTTGTGAAATGATGAATAATAGTTAGCGCTTAAACAAGCTAGGTGAAGCTTGGAGTGAAAGCGGGTCAAACGAATCAAGAATGAAGGGAAAAGCATAATTCGGATGCAAGGTAAGTATAACTTACACTAGTCTTATATTTTAGAATATTCTCTTATCGTATTAGTTACGAATAAGATAAATACATAATTGAGGTATGATGTTCCGGCGTGTAAACGTACGGAACAAGATAGTCGAGTATGACAAGAAACCATGTTGATGGTTTTAAAGGAGTTAAATCGGTAATTTGATCATTTTATGACAAATGGAAAATAAACTTTTGAATGGTTGCCTTATAGGGTAAACCAAAACAAACAATAAGGGTAAAACGGTAAATTGGTCATGCATCGACCATAACTATTGGCTTTAAAAGACACTTATGAAGTAAGCCTTAATAGGCCGAAAAGTGTTAAGAAATGAATTATAAGTAAAGCGACCGCACGATGTAAATCGGAGCGAGTCATATAGTCGAGATGAAAATACATGTCATCTCGCCAATATAATCGGTCATTTAGACCAAACGGGTCAAAGGGTGAAGATACCACCTTTTGATAATAGCGACTAATGATTCTTGTCGAGTTATATGATTTCAGGAATAAATGTAGAAATGATATTTGCATCGCTACTATTTAGCGAATATTATAGCAAGGCATTAAATCAGGTCAATACAGTGACCCGAGCCAGGTATGTGTAATAGAGTAATGATTCATTGAGAACGTAAGGTTCAATGAGTATTTAATGAAGTCTTAGATAGACAATGGGTTACTTAAGTGGGTAAACCGAATGTTTTAAAAGAGGGTAGTGGCGTTTTGAAAAGCATATTGACTTTTCGAGCAAGATCATAATTCAAAAGAAGAATCATGGGTCAAACATGCTCTCAAAAGACCTTGTCGTAATTGAAAGACTAAAAAGGACCAAAACGCCCTTGTTAGCTAATTCGAACAAACAACCTTTAAAGGTTGTTTGGAAACAAGTTTTATGATTAAGTAAATACTTAGATTAAGTTTAGAAGTTGAAAGAGGTATTATATTAGTCAAACGGTACTATTTGAGTTTTTGCCGTAAAATAATGATTCAAGAGGTAAAATTTGGTTTATATAGATCACCACATAAAACCTGCCATAAACACAATTGTGGTGGGAGATTATAGGATAAGAAATGTGGTGATGAAATGCTAGAAACAATCGAAAGCGATTTTAGGCTCGAAAGTGCTTAAAACCCCTTAACGGGTCAAAATAAGCATACGAGCGAAAACGGGTTTAAATTGTGTAATAAACCTATGATTAGAACCTAATATGGTAGGTAACATTAATTTGAAGAAGTGTATGTGATATAGGAATCAAACAAATACGTTTGTTTGATAAAATGCATAAACGGGTTAAAATTCGATAAAAAGGTAACGAGTCAAAGGCTTAGAAGTCTCAAAATTTCTTATGTTGGATGTAGTATTTTAACTCCATAATATGGAAGATTAAATTACGGACGCGTAGGAAAAAGAATCGGGTAAAACGGATCAATAACGAAGAAGTTATGGCCGTTTCCGTAAAAACTGGCATAGCTGATCTGAACTGCAACCTGCTGGAAACTGGTTTCCCAGGCGACACGCGAAGGAACAACATGGTTCCTCCGCGACACGCGACAGAACCCTGATTTAGCGAAAAAAAAATATTTTAATCACTTTCGCTTCCCGGACTCGTTTAAATACGTTCTAAGTTACATATGACTAATCCAACTCATGTTTTATGAGTTTCAGGTATGATTTTAGCACTGGAGGATGATCAAGCACAACGAAGAACCGAACACGATCAAGAAATAAGCTTCCGCACTATGTATCGTTGTTTTGTTAAATGACGAACTCAAACATGTTATTTTGTATAGTTTTAATTCTGTAAATAAAGTTTAATGAAACCCGTATTTTCAATGTATTGAAATTCTAATTACCCGTTTATTTTCGTAAATTATACGAAAATTGTTAAATAATAATAAGGGTGTTACAAAATTCCATAGCATGAATAATCATTTGACTCCAATCGGGTTCTTGTGTAGATAGATTCAAATCTTCAAAGTAAGAATTGAGATAATTCTCCTTATATTCGTCGTTAACTGCACTTAAATCTATTACCCTTTTCTTTTCTTTTAAACCAAGTTCTTCCTCTTTGGTTAAGCCGTTAATGTTGTTCACAGAATTAGCGACCGGTGCAGAGAACATTGGATATATCTTACAAGTATCACCGGATTTTTTAACCGTATACCCTTGTAGAGTTAATTGATCCAGGCTTAATACGTTTCGATCTAATTCCGGTGCATAGAATACACTTTGTATTCGTAAGATTTCATTACTTGATCTGATCTCTACAGCCCCGATACCCCGAGTAAACAGAAAATTACTTTCCCATGTTTTTGTTTCTACCCCAACTAAGTGTTTAATTCGCTTAAACACGTTCAGATTACCGGCAAAATGATGAGTAAACACATAATTTACACACTAGATATCTCCCCACTGACCACCCTCCGTTCCGGTAACAATCATCTCTTGACGGCTGACAACTTCATCCTCTTGTCTCTGAATTCCAGTGTTTATTGCTTGATTGATTAATTAAGTGGCCTCATCTTGTTCCTTCGCTTTGCATGAATAGATTTGATGACCGGGTTGATGACAATAATAACATAACCTTACATGAGGAAATTTCTTTTCCTTTTCATATTTTTCATCGAGGCAATGTTGGCATGGCATCGTTGTTGATGTTGGATGAATTTCTGCACTCTTTGGAACCGTGGCTCTGATACCACTTTGTTGGGCTTCTACTTGGTTTGCAGCGGAATCAAGGGGACTGTTTGGATTGTTATTCATGATGGAACAAGAACAAAATATGCAGAAACAGTGAAATGAATGAATGGAGGGAAACAATGGAAGTAAGATGGACAATTCGAACAGAATATTCAGAATGTCTTGGTACCGGATCTTGATGCCGGACATTACATTTATATGTTTGAGATTTGGCGGTTGTTTGTGGCGGGAATAACTGCCATAGACAGTTTTGAACATACCACCCGCTTATCTCAATATTGATAAGTCATCATACATATCGAATACAAGTAACACTATAAACACTAATCATAATTAAGTTTACATATCTAATAACCACCACCTCTACCTCTCTCTCCCTATCTCTAAAATGCCACTTGTGGTAGTGGTTAACGGAGTGTTGTTAAACACGGGATGGATTATAGACCTCAGAGATGTGAAAGAAGTGTTGTTGAACATGAGATGGAACACTAAATTTGGTTGTTTTTCGAGTTGAGGTTGTCGTTTTGAGAAGGTGGCTGGTGACGAAGGTGGCTGAGGATAGGGATGGGGATGGTGTCAGGTGGTAAACAACGGTGTTGATGCTAGTGAAAGGTGGTGATGGTTGTGAAAGGTGGTGGTCAGGGATGGTGGGGAACAATGGTGATGGTAGTTAGGTGGTGATAGCCGGAGTTAGTTGGTATGATGGTGGTGGCGGCAGTCTGGTATGGTTGTGGTAGTGGTGGTTGATTTGGGGGTGGGGATAGAGATAGAGGGAGAGAACTTGTTGCAACATCCACATCATCGTTTACATCAGCAAACAACTAACTAAGTTAGGCCCTAGTTAGAAAAGGCTTTGTGGAGGAAAATATTTTGAAATTTAGGACTATTCTAAGGAATTTCTTATTTTGGGATTAATGTCGGCCAACAAGTCAACATTAGCTTTATTAAAATCTAATTTCCGTTATTAAAATACAACATTGTTAAATGAATTATATGCATGTAAATTTACATGTGTTTGTATATTATAAAAAGTTACATATGTGCAAATTTACATGTAAATTAACAGACAGGTAGCTGAGTTGTTGTAGCTGGAGCTTGTGTGGATTGTTGATTGGTGGGCTGGAGTTAAGGTGATGTTGATTTTGTTTTAGTTAAATAAGTTTTGATGTTATTTGTTGAGTTTAAGTTAAGTTACGGTTTGTTGATTTGAGATTTTGAATGAGTGATTAAATGATGTTTGGTGTTTGGAAGTTTGGGGATGGTTAAGTACTGGATTGGAACATGATCAGAGGGATTACAAATGAAACAGATGAAATAGATTTAATCTCGATGATGATAAGTTCATGTAGATTCAAAGCTATGTGTCAGAAATATGAATAAATGTAACACCTTGTTATTATTTTACGTTTTTCGCATATTTTAAGTCCATAATCCTGTAATTACAGTCACAATTACAATGAAAGTACGAGTTTGTTAAAAATTTTTACAATTTAAAGTGATACAACATAATGTGATTTAATTCGCCGTTTTAGAATAACGACGAAACAACATTGCGGAAGCTTCGTTTAACGTGTGTTCGGTTCTTGCTCGACGCTTGATCTTCATCCGGGACTCTAGACATTCACCTGTGATCAAAACCAACTTAAAAGTTAGTTTCGATAATTAAATAACTAATACAACAAGGAAATTGGGAAATTCCAACATTGATATCTTGATCCCAGAAACAAAGACTTGAAACTGGCCTCCACCGTAACTTACGGTGGGCACCGTAAGTTACGGTGGCCCCTGTTTTAAAATACCTCCACCGTAAGGCAGGAGATAATTGTCGTAGTGATTTCAGCCCCCACCGTAACTTACGGTGCCCACCGTAAGTTACGGTGGCCCCTGTATCAGACCCTTCCATTTTGCCGTCTTTGACACGAAAACTTTCGTATCTTTCAATCCGCTTGTCCGTTTGACCTACCGTTTCTTCCTACGTGATTGTAATTTGATCCTCCATCATTTGGAGTTAAAATCCAACATCCTACATAATAAACTTTGAGATTTCTAAGCCTTCGACTCCTTGTCGTTTTACCGAATTTTAATCCGTTTATGCACTTTATCAAACAAACATATTTGTTTAACCCTTATTTCACATGCACCTCTTCGAATTAATGTTATCTACCATGTTAGGTTCTAATCACAGGTTTCTTACACAACTTAAATACGTTTTCGCTCGTATGCTTATTTTGACCTTAGAACTTGAACTCGTTTTCGTACATTTCTAGCATCTTATTCCTACATTTCTTATCAAGTAATCTTCCACCAAAACTATATGTGTGTTGGAATTAATGTGGATGTCTATGTGTTCCGAGTTTTACCCTTCAGATTATCATTTTATGGCAAAGACTCATATAAAGTCATTCGACCCAAGAATTTGCATCTTATTCCTACATTTCTTAACGGAGTTTGATTACCAAACCCGTTTTCGGGGTGTTACAAGTCTACCCCCTTAGAGATTTCGTCCTCTAAACATTTTCTTACATAATTCATTGAGTTTAAACTCAATGTATTTGATCCGAGAAATCTTTTAAACATTACTTATACTTTTAACAAATTGATAGTATTACCAGATAAGTATGGTAACATCTTTTTTTGGTCACTAATTGTCTACGTATCTCATACGACATAGTGCAACTTGAAATAATGTAATCTCGTTATTTCCACTAGTTTAGTTAACTTAGCGATATCCATCGCTTTCATATACTATCGAATTCTTTATGAATCCGTTACTTTGACCCGTTTAAAGGTCTTTAGTGAAATCTTTCACTTTTAGCAACAAATTCTTTTGTTTTCAAATTTATTTATTCGGTTTAGTTATACCGAATCTACTGCTTACAAGCAAGCCAAATTTCTTGATTTGAATTGCTGACCTTAACCGGTCTCACTAACTAGACTTATTAGTCCAATTACTTTTTACTGCTCGCTTGGTTATAATGTGATTCTACCTCACATTGCATTTCTTGACCGTGATCGTGTCACATCATGTTTAATTCATATCAACCTTTCATTTTTGAAAACATCACTTTTTTGGATATATCGTCTTGCACCTATTAGTGTCAAGACTTGTATCCTTCATGCTTACTATTTAAATTCATATCAGAATTTATATTTGTAAAAACGTTATTTCTTACTAAAACCAAAGTTTTAGTTTTAGGATCTTCTCTTTAACTTTTGTCAGAATTATGGATATTGACAGTCCATAATTTATTCTTTTACAGTCTTAGTTTTATGCGGGGATTCTCAACTGATTCTCTCGCTTTATCTAATTAACCCGTAGGTTTTATCACTTAGCCTTATGGGCTATCCTGATTAGACTTTCACCTCTTTAGGGCGAAGTCCTTATAATTTCTTTCTAATCATGACCCATGGGTCATTTTAGTCTCTTAGACCTTTCCATTGTTTACAACTCTAAAGGTTAGGTTGATCCCGTAGATCATTTCTTACTCATGTCATTCTTAAAATACATGTTTGGTGTCAAGGCATCCTGTTTTTTTTTTAAATCATTTATTTTCGCCTTGGTATTTTCTTTGACCTTGACCGTAGTCTAAGGCTACATTCGTTTCCTTTCGGACAAATTTTCCGACCTTATGACTTCTCACGTCATTTATGCGTCGGTTTATCTTATGCTCACCATTGTCCAGTTTACATATATTCGTATTTGATTATGTCACATTGCCGGGCTCATTATTCTTTTGCTTTTAACGCTACCGTTATACTTCTTGCGTTTACTCATGCTATCCAGCATTATATTATATTCGACCCGTTTGACTTAATCATGTGAAATTTTATCATTTATGGATGTCAACTTCGTTCTTTGTTTTGACCCGTTCAACTTTAAAATAGTTGAACATAATTTATCAAAATTTCTATTTACATCATCTTGTCGTCTTTTAGTTATGACTCAAAACCCGAGTCTTTTAACCTTCCATCCGAGTTCCCGTTTCTCGGTCTACGCATGTGTTAAATTCTTACCCATCAACCGGGTGTTTTACCGAAGTCGTTATTATTGCAACCCTCCCGGTATGCATTAAGACCTTGCTTCATTTTTATATTCTGACTTTATCCTTGAGTTTGACGTTTTACAACAACGGCCCGTTAAGAGGCATATTTGCAGTTTCCAGGTTCAAGTGTAAGTACACTCCCTCCCAGTGCATATCCTAATCATTTTACATGTCTGCATTCTCCGGGTTCGAGTGTAAGTACACCCCCTCCCAATGCGTACCTTAATCGTTTTACATGTTTGCATTCTCTGGGTTCGAGTGCAAGTACACCCCCTCCCAGTGCATACCTTATTCGTTTTACATGTTTCTTTGTCCCTTCCCTCGGGCTCATTATCCTAATATAATATGCTTCCGTCACTCGGCTGTGCGTTTACATTATTATCAATTATTTTACTTATCTGATTCATTAGGGTACTTTGTAATTTGTCCCGCTCACCTCGTCCTTACTACATTGGCTGTAAGCATGTCCATCATAAAAAGTTCATGGTACCACGTGCTCACCACTTACTTGGCCAGAGTAAGCAATCAACACCTGGTATATATGACCTTTTTATAATTTTCACATTACACCCCATGTAAGTAATACCTCTATTTGTTTCTCTTGGAAATAATATCCCGGATAGGTTTTCTATTCAGGTTTTTTTTTTCCAAGTTTTCAATCTACATATGCAACTTTCAATCTATACGTATTTGTTGCATATTACTATTTGTGCAATTAATTTAAAATGTTCACCTGGTAATGCTTGCCCTGACAGGCTTTTCTTGCCATTAGCCTTGTTCGCGATCGCTACGCGATTTAGGTCCTTGGTGAGCATGTTCTACTTGTCGTACCTTGGACCGTTCCTCCGTCAAGTCCGTAATTTGTTAGACTCCTGCTATCTTTAGATGCGAGTGTCCTTCAACTAAAACATTTACAAGAGTTAATAATATCAACTTCAATAACCGCCCGTATTATAATACAAGGCTTTTTCTACTATACGCGTCAACGCGCGTATTTTCGTCAACCATGTCTATCATTTTAATTAGGGTAACGTGTATTGCACGATAACCCTATGTGTTGTTTACAACACTTTAACACGCTAAACCATTAACATACATGTACTTACCGGATTTGCGATCAAGCCTCGAACCGAACACCAATCTTTATCAAGAGCATAAGGTTTAAGTCCAAGCATAGTTTTCCCACCATCCTTGAATCTCTTAAACCAAGGCTCTGATACCAACTTGTAACACCTTGTTATTATTTTACGTTTTTCGCATATTTTAAGTCCATAATCCTGTAATTACAGTCACAATTACAATGAAAGTACGGGTTTGTTAAAAACTTTTACAATTTAAAGCAATACAACATAATGTGATTTAATTCGCCGTTTTAGAATAACGACGAAACAACATTGCGGAAGCTTCGTTTAACGTGTATTCGGTTCTGGCTCGACGCTTGATCTTCATCCGGGACTCTTGACATTCACCTGTGATCAAAACCAACTTAAAAGTTAGTTTCGATAATTAAATAACTAATACAACAAGGAAATTGGGAAATTCCAACATTGATATCTTGATCCCAGAAACAAAGACTTGAAACTGGCCTCCACCGTAACTTATGGGTGGGCACCGTAAGTTACGGTGGCCCCTGTTTTAAAATACCTCCATCGTAAGGCAGGAGATAACTATCGTAGTGATTTCAACCCCCACCGTAACTTACGGTGCCCACCGTAAGTTACGGTGGCCCCTGTATCAGACCCTTCCATTTTGCCGTTTTTGACACGAAAACTTTCGTATCTTTCAATCCGCTTGTCCGTTTGACCTACCATTTCTTCCTACGTGATTGTAATTTGATCCTCCATCATTTGGAGTTAAAATCCAACATCCTACATAATAAACTTTGAGACTTCTAAGCCTTCGACTCCTTGCCGTTTTACCGAATTTTAATCCGTTTATGCACTTTATCAAACAAACATATTTGTTTAACCCTTATTTCACATGCACCTCTTCGAATTAATGTTATCTACCATGTTAGGTTCTAATCACAGGTTTCTTACACAACTTAAATACGTTTTCGCTCGTATGCTTATTTTGACCCGTTAAGGGTATTTAAGCACTTTAGAACTTGAACTCGCTTTCGTACATTTCTAGCATCTTATTCCTACATTTCTTATCAAGTAATCTTCCACCAAAACTATATGTGTGTTGAAATTAATGTGGATGTCTATGTGTTCCGAGTTTTACCCTTCAGATTATCATTTTACGGCAAAGACTCATATAAGGTCATTCGACCCAAGAATTTACATCTTTCACTATCTTTTCTTATTCTAAGCATTTATTTAATCATAAAACTCGTTTCCGAACCACTTTTAAGGGTCATTCATTCGAATTAGCTTACAAGGGCAATTTGGTCAATTTTCATCCTTCTTTACTACAAAGGAACTTTTAAATACTTGTTTGACCCAAAATCCGACCTTTTAACTATAATCTTGTTTATAAACCCATAATCATAACTCAATTTATTCGGTTTACCTAAAAGATAACCGAATAACTATATTTTTACCTTGTCTAACTCTTATAGAATCTCAAGTTCTACATGATGAGTTGAATCATTATACATACCTGGCTCGGATCAATATATTGACCCATTTCGATACCTTGCCTTAGTAGCCGCTAAGCAATAACGATATACGTATCCATTTGATATTTATTCCTATAAACATGTAACTCGACAAACCATTAGTCGATATTGTCAAGGGTGATAATTTCACCTTTTGACCCGTTTATTTACCTAGTGATCTTCGTCACTTCAACTAAATGCAAATTTCATGTATTATGCTAATTTAAAGTCTATTAGCAAAATACGAAATCAAGCATAACGTAACGAAATCGTAGTTACTTACCTTCAAAGCGTTCCCTACAAACGTGTATCGCCGCTAGCTTGTCCGCTTGACGTTCTGATTTCCTTGCCTATAGAGTTCAACCATAAATGTTTAAAACTCTCTTATAGTATAATACGCATAATTGGCCACTTAAATCAAATATGCGTTTTTAGTCCGAATTTTCAACATTTCTTTTCTCTTAGGCATTATATCAAACACCTTATGAGCATGATTTCATATAATTCACAATCAAGTTATTGACTAACTATTTAGCCAAGATTTAAGCATCATGTCACATGTTCATGTCAAATTTTTATATCAAAAATTCTGGATTTTCTTCATGGAGCTCAAATACACTAGGTTAACAAAGATAATCCTAGTGTTTAGCATAATTCTACAAAACCCACTTGACACATGAGTGTATGATCATGAATTCACAACCATGAACATCAATTCAACAAATAAATGACTAGGGTTTACTCCTAGACATAGTTTCATCCCTAATTTCATCCAAACAACGAACATGCAAGCTCAGATTCGAATCTCACAAGTTCATCTAAAATTTAAGATGGAGCCACATAGTAAAATTTCGCATACCTCATGATCCCTTTACTGAGGTGATCACTAATCTATGCTTGGATTTCGATTCGGGCTTGATTTGCCCCTTCAATTTGATGAATTTCTTGAAGTTTAGGGTTGAGTTTTGAGAGCTCCTTGTGGCTCTGATGAAATCGCAGACATCAACACACGAATGTGTGTTTTGTGTTTTAATTTTTTTGATTTAATTAAACTTCATTACATTTGCCCATGTTTAGTCCCTCAACTTTACACAAGTTATTTAAAGGGTATTTTAACCATATTTGTTCTATTATGTCAAGACACTAACTAACTAGGTTAATATTCCTAGTTACTTGGTGGGTCCCGGGAGTTATAACCCGTTTTATTTTAAGTCCCGTTAACTCGGGCTCTTATAAACTCAATTCCTTAAAACTTTGATTCGCTTGTATTTAATATTAGGATTTCTTATTTAAATCCAAATATTTATCGGGTTATTTTTACTAATAACGGTACTTTACCCGTCTTTTAGTATTAACGGAGTTTGATTACCAGACCCGTTTTCGGGGTGTTACAAGTCTACCCCCCTTAGAGATTTCGTCCTCGAAACCTTTTCTTACATAATTCATTGAGTTTAAACTCAATGTATTTGATCCGAGAAATCTTTTAAACATTACTTATACTTTTAACCAATTGTTAGTATTACCAGATAAGTATGGTAACATCTTTTTTTGGTCACTAATTGTCTACGTATCTCATACGACATAGTGCAACTTGAAATAACGTAATCTCGTTATTTCCACTAGTTTAGTTAACTTAGCGATATCCATCGCTTTCATATACTATCGAATTCTTTATGAATCCGTTACTTTGACCCGTTTAAAGGTCTTTAGTGAAATCTTTCACTTTTAGCAACAAATTCTTTTGTTTTCAAATTTATTTATTCGGTTTAGTTATACCGAATCTACTGCTTACAAGCAAGCCAAATTTCTTGATTTGAATTGCTGACCTTAACCGGTCTCACTAACTAGACTTATTAGTCCAACTACTTTTTACCGCTCGCTTGGTTATAATGTGAGTTGGTCAGTTCTGTTTAGACATAATGGAAAACATGAAAACATACCTTTGATTGCATCAGCACAGGCCAGCAGAGAATCCAGATGGAGACGCAGCAACAGTGTTTGACATGATTGTCAGCTTGGTCTGGTTCCTCCTTAGGGTGCAATCTAATGATGGTGGTAAGGGAAACCGAATAAGGGAGTTCGGTTAGGAGAGAGAGGGCGATTTCATGAGTGATGTTATTGTGATTAGAGTCTAACCCTTTAACCCTCTAATTATCTCCTTATATATGCACCCAGGAGGAAACCCTAATTAGTTAATAAGGGTAATTAGGCCCATCAACAATTACCAACTAATTATTTAATAGGATTGTTATATATTTTGATCCATATAATGTAAATGATTATAATGGCTACTAGATTAAATATTATACCATAATATATTTAACCTTACATTCTCCCAATTAGCCGAGTAATCATTTACTATGAGTATTAGATAAGCCTGATCAGGAGTTAACACTCATTTTAGCCTTAAACAAGTACTATAGCAGAGAAATATAGCCGTTGAATCATTATGCAACTCAGGACCCCCATTAGTCATACTATAGCCTTAATTTAAAACCTAATCGTTATGATCAAAATACGCATAAGCCCTTTGTTTGATTTGTAACTTTATTTGTCTATATGCCGTTATGTCGACTTGACATATTCTTAGAGACATACAAAATCAAACTGATGAGGAAAATTAACTAATACTTAGTCATTCATAGTATGATATGCAATTGCGCATTGCCATTACTTAATACCCGTCTATGAGCTCTCTTAATAAGACTTATGGGTAATAGCCCTTCAGTTATAGGATCCTTAAGCATATCATGAATGTATTCGATACAAAACTTAGTTTCCTCAATTCGTTCATAAACGAATAATTAATTGTGTATCGAAAATTAATGCAGCACCTCTTGAACTGTTACTGTTCAAGGAGTCATGGTAGCTGACTTTATCACACTAAGTCTTCAAAACATTAATTATATGGAGTTAATAAACTTATGAGTCCACTGATAAATTTCCAACAACATTTAGTGACTATATTATGTCGTTATAACTTAGGTTGTTAATATCAGTGCATTATGACTCCTCCATGAAATAGGTTTTGTCTGCTGACATAAAGATATACCCGAAATTACATTTTGTCATCTTTGAATATCTCAAAGTTAGAGTAATAAACCGGTTTTAATTCTCACTTCTTCTTCAAATTATAGCTTCTCGTTTCTTTTAAAGATATTGTAATACTCCATTAGATGCTTCACATTAATCTAGACATATCTAGTGTGTTGCAATGTGAGTAATATCTAAACAAGTATAGACTTAAACTTACATAAGGCTTCCAATTAATGAAGCGTAAAAAATAATCTCATTTACCATATTATCCTCTGAAGGAGAGCAGTATTGATTGTTACATATGTAAGGACCCATTTAATGTTAAACTTATGGAACGGAACTAATATCCCATTGGGTCTATCTCAGTATGTTATGATATCAATCACGTAAGAGATATCTCTGAGATTTATTATATCAAAGTTTGTGTTAACAATGCTTTGACTTATGTAACATATACTTATCAAAAGAATGACATCTATATAGACAAGTTTATTTTAGTTGCTCCCACTCATCTTGAGGTAGGTACATTAATCCACTTGATTGTTGATGAAAATAATTACGTTAAGATTTCATCACATTATAATGTTTGCATTAACCCATACATGGATTTTATTGACTTACAAACAAAGTGTTCCTTAATCTTCTGTTTAGAACTTTCAGGTTGTTTTATGAACATGTAAATGTGTCAGCCAGTTTGTTAGGGAAAATTGTTTTTAATGTTCATCTAATGTAGCCTTAAACTATTATAAGCTACTAGAACAGTGATGATCCTCAAAGAAAACTTTGATAACTTATCTCTTCCTAAGTATAACCTTTGACAATCAATCATGTTTCTTAGTGTCTTAACGTTTGTATCAGGATTTGGTTTAGTTATGAACACTCTTAGGTAATTCAATCAAATCCCAAACGTTATACGAACACATAAAATCAGTTTTACTAGAAAACTGTTTTATTCCATTTAGAAGATTGATTGACACTAATGGCTTAATTTGAAGAGATAGGATCAGTAAACATTTCCAAAATCCATTTCAACTTCAGTTAGGGAGGTTATGTAATCGTAAAAGTTAGTAGGCTTTTAAACCTAGATGACCTCCTGAGTTGATTATTGGGTTCATTAGAAGTTTCAGTTTTATGGATTAGCTCTTGGTTAGGTTGCTATCATTTTCCTTCTAAGTTTGAAAGAGTTGGTGCAGTATGGTGTACAAGAGGTGTAATCGGAGTTAAATTCGGAGTGAAATTTAATGACACTCTTCCCCCCGCCTCTTGTATTCCTTACAAATCATGATAAGGACTTTGACTTCTCCCACTGACCTTAGAAAACTTTAGGAACTCAGCATGCTTAGGGTCAATGTTTAATGACCAACAAATTCTAATAGAGAAACAAGTTAATGACGTTAGTCGTTGTGATTTCTCTTGTTGAGGATTATGTTAGTTTATGTAAGAAATCTAAGTGTGCCCACAATTAAGCAACAATGAAACTTTTGTAAGAGTAGCATTAGATTTTAAGGAGACAAGTTATGATAGAACAATGTCGTGATGGAGCGGTGTCTTGTACAAGAGGTGCAAATTTAGGTAATGTAAAATTTTCACTCCCCCACCTCTTGCAATTATTGCAAGTTATTATTAAGACACTTAATGCTCCCACTGATCTTTAATATCTCTAGAAATGCTACAAGAGAAGTTTCAATGAGGTACGTGACGTGGGAACCTATCATATATACGTTAGACTTTATTTGATTTCTTTAATGTCCAGATATCACAAGAAACTTTAGGGACATATTTAATAGAAATCTTATTAAGTATATATATATATATGAATAGATTTCTTCTAAGACCGTGTGCCATATGCGACAAAATTTAGATACAAGTTTATAGTCTGTTAAATGATAAATGAATTATGTCTGAATATTCCATTTGGAATAAGTTCCACGAATGTCAATTAATGACTTATGATGGACCCATACTTATTCCTTAAGCCAAGTAATATTTAGGGCTATAACGTCATGATTTAAAATCACTTAGAATGAGATTAGATAAAAAATCATCCTCATTAACCATGTCATGATTACTCTTGAATTTCGGTTATAATGGATGAAATTTATAAGTCTCATTTTTCCTTTTGTCTTTTTCTCATTTGCATGATGACAAAAGTTGTGAAAGTGTAATGTATCATCTAGTTTTATCTTAGTAATGTTTCAATCCAGATATTTAGAACAAATAAAATGAGAGTTTAAGGTAAGTATGACTTTATGTTGATTATGCAAACCTCACAACCTTCATAACATTGTTTAATTATGATACCATATTCTGACTAATCTTCAGAATATATACAAGGTATCGAAAAACGTTGTTAAAAGACTGCTTATTATGGTTCTTATAGCTTAACATTTAATTTTGTTACTAACTCTCATGTTAGTTATTTGTCGAGTTCTGGTACGGAAACGTATGGAACTAGAGTCAACTAATCATGTGTTAATTGTAATATTAAAAATTATCAGACTTAAATATCATTAGTAAGTGACTACCTAATTAACATATCCAACTGTTCTTTTGAATAATGGATAGTCTCGTTGCTTATGCCTAGTCTAATGACATAATTATGCAGTGAGATTTTCCCTTGAAGAACCTTAAAGTTGGAATTAGCACTTGTAATTTGTCTATGGACCTTAGAACAATCCTCTTTTAAACTATTAGTGGTTGTAAGGTGAATAACATCTTATTTTCCAGTTTCAAACATTTATTTCTATGTACATATATTGCTTATCAACACACTCATTATACTTTGGTACTTTTGAGTGTTATAGTTGATTTATAAGGCATCATATTGTACAAGTGAAAATCTTAGTATGTAATGTACTGGAAAAATGTACTTATTTCCATGCGTAACCCCTTAACTTTATGGGTCATGGTATTGTACATTATTATGTATTCACATATACCACTTAGCTTTATAGTTTATAATTTTAAATGAAGGCATGCATCTTAGGAGTTCTAGTGATTATTCCACAATTATAGATTAGTCTTAGGAAAGACTTAATCTGGAATAACCTTTTAGTGACAACACTTATTCTTGATTATCATAAGAGACATCATGTTCGATTTATCCTAATCATCATGCTCTACTTTTCTTCTGTAGTGTTTTATCAGAAGAGAGCAATAGGATTATCGTGTCTTAAGAGATAATCAAGGACTTAATTTAAGAGCTAATTCTTATAGAAACTTTAAGCAAAACATATTAGATTTAGGAATTAGAGTGGATGAGATATAGACTTATAGAAGAAAATTATAGTGAGTAAAATTATGGGTACTAAGAATAAGGCAGACGAAATGATCATAAAAATTAATTAAGGATCATTAATATAAGGATCATTATGTGAAGAGGTTGTGATATGTCTATTACTAACATCAAAATAATAGACTTATTTAAAGTTCTACTTAAACGAAAACAAATCAGCTTTGGCCAGAAGTGTAATCATTTAAGCATGTGTGCAAAGTGGTTGTAACAAATCAGCTTTGGCCAGAAATTGAGACAATCACTTTAGTTATGCACTTGTTAAGTATGCCATCTATGAAGGAATTAAATCAGCTTTGGCCAGATATTAAGACATTCATGTTTATGATGCACACTTAACATAGCTTTCGTAATACTTGGATGATAAGTAGATGCATCAAATCAGCTTTGGCCAGAAATGATACATCAGAAGCTCATTCAAGTAAAGCCATTTTGGTTTTGTAAAACATTATTTGATCCTTATTAATTAACTAACTAATTACAAAAACCAATTATTAAGTAGCAAACCACCTGTTAGCGTGGATCGAACTCAGCTTAGTTCACATTAAACAGCCTAAAATAATGAGGTTTCGAGTCAGGTCTCGAGTCAGTTATGAGGTCTCGAGTGAGATCTCGAGTCAAGTCTCGACTCAGCTTATAACATTATGAGGTCTCGACTCATTAATGTTCTCGAGTCGCAACCTCAGTGTCTCGAGTCGTAATCATGGTCTCGACTGCTGTGAATTATGAGATCTCGACTCCTTATGAGGTCTCGAGTTGTGACCTTTATGGTCTCGAGTCGAGACCTTTGTCTCGAGTTGTACAGATTTAAGCCCTTAGTCGAAACCTCAGTGGTCTCGAGTCGAGACCTTATGATCTCGAGTCGAAATCGTTGTCTCAAGTTATAAACATTTGAGAACACTTATGATTTCGAGTCGAGTTCTTGTGGTCTCGAGTCGAGACCTTTGTCTCGGCCTCTCGGGTGGTTAAAACTTATCTCGAAACTTCTGTTACAGCTATTAATGTGAAAACATAACCGAAAATTTGAATTGTTAGGGATTTTGAGATATGGTTTCCTGTTTTAGTGATGATCTAATTTTATCATAATATTTCAAAAATTATAACCGTATATCTTTTAACAGTTTTCGAATAAACTTAACAGATTAAATTAGATCAAACAGGGAAATAACACTCAAAAATCCAAATTATATTTCAAAACATAAAGCAATTTCGAATTTTCCTAAGAACACATGATGAACGCTAAAAATAAAAACATGATTCTGGAACCCGAAACCTGAATTTTAAGGCTTTAAACAGATTTCGGTACAATTAAGATTTACCATTATGATTCCGAGTCATTTAAAAAACATTCTTTTCCCGAAAAACATTGATCTCGGCACATATGACCCGAAAACAGTCGTGAGTTTTATTGAGTTTTCAAAGCTTCTGTTTTCCAGATTTCAATCCCAGAATAATGGATACGAAAACAGAACTGACTAATCAACATATGCTCTGATACCACATGTTGGTCAGTTCTGTTTAGACATAATGGAAAACATGAAAAAATACATTTGATTGCATCAGCACAGGCCAGCAGAGAATCCAGATGGAGATGCAGCAACAGTGTTTGACATGATTGTCAGCTTGGTCTGGTTCCTCCTTAGGGTGCAATCTAATGATGGTGGTAAGGGAAACCGAATAAGGGAGTTCGGTTAGGAGAGAGAGGGCGATTTCATGAGTGATGTTATTGTGATTAGAGTCTAACCCTTTAACCCTCTAATTATCTCCTTATATATGCACACAGGAGGAAACCCTAATTAGTTAATAAGGGTAATTAGGCCCATCAACAATTACCAACTAATTATTTAATAGGATTGTTATATATTTTGATCCATATAATGTAAATGATTATAATGGCTACTAGATTAAATATTATACCATAATATATTTAATCTTACATACCTCACATTGCATTTCTTAACCGTGATCGTGTCACATCATGTTTAATTCATATCAACCTTTCATTTTCGAAAACATCACTTTTTCGGATATATCGTCTTGCGCCTATTAGTGTCAAGACTTGTATCCTTCATGCTTACTATTTAAATTCCTATCAGAATTTATATTTGTAAAAACGTTATTTCTTACTAAAACCAAAGTTTTAGTTTTAGGATCTTCTCTTTAACTTTTGTCAGAATTATAGATATTGACAGTCCATAATTTATTCTTTTACAGTCTTAGTTTTATGCGGGGATTCTCAACTGATTCCCTCGCTTTATCTAATTAACCCGTAGGTTTTATCACTTAGCCTTATGGGCTATCCTGATTAGACTTTCACCTCTTTAGGGCGAAGTCCTTATAATTTCTTTCTAATCATGACCCATGGGTCATTTTAGTCTCTTAGACCTTTCCATTGTTTACAGCTCTAAAGGTTAGGTTGATCCTGTAGATCATTTCTTACTCATGTCATTCTTAAAATACATGTTTGGTGTCAAGGCATCCTGTTTTTTTTTAAATCATTTATTTTCGCCTTGGTATTTTCTTTGACCTTGACCGTAGTCTAAGGCTACATTCGTTTCCTTTCGGACAAATTTTTAGCTATCTTATGTGAAGCTCCAGTACTGGCTTTGCCTGATCTGAATAAACCCTTCATTGTAGAGACAGATGCATCATCAAAGGGCATTGGGGCAGTCTTATTACAAGAGTGTCATCCTTTGGCTTTTTTAAGTAAGGCTCTCTCTCCTAGACAATTGACTTTGTCAGTCTATGAGAAAGAAATGTTAGCTATCTTATTGGCTATCAAACAATGGCACTATTACCTTATTTCAAAACCTTTTATCATAAAAACTGACCAGAAGAGTTTGAAGCATTTGTTGACACAAAAAAATCACCACACCATTACAACATTCATGGTTATCCAAGTTAATGGGTTACACCTATGAAATTCAGTATAAAAAAAGGGGTGGATAATGTCACTGCTGATGCTTTATTAAGAGTGGAAAGCTCTACATTTTTTCAATTAGCAGTATCATCTTTTGATCCTTTGTTGTTAAACAAAATCAAGCAAAGTTGGGAGAAAGATCCTGTAATCCAGAAAGTCATTCAACAGTTACAACAAGGGCAATTGGTGCATCATTTTGTTTGGGAGCAAGGGTTGCTTAAGAGGAAAAGTAAATTGGTTGTTGGGCTGGATTTGGAATTAAGGAAAGAAATTATTCACTTCTGTCATACTTCAGCTTTAGGGGGTCATTCTGGGGTCCATGCCACTCATCAAAGATTGAAAGGGTTGTTTTATTGGAAAGGCCAGATCAAACAAATTAAACAGTTTATTAGAGCATGTTCAATTTGTCAGCAGGCCAAGTATGAAACTGTGGCAAGCCCAGGCTTATTACAACCATTACCAATTCCTTCTGCAGTTTGGTCTGATATCAGCATGGATTTCATTACAGGGCTGCCTAAATCACAAGGTAAAGAAGTTATTTTTGTAGTGGTTGATAGGCTTACAAAGTACTCTCATTTTATGGCCTTAAGTCATCCTTTTTCTGCTGCAAATGTGGCCCAAGCTTTCTTAGATAATGTTTACAAACTTCATAGATGGCCTTCCACTATTGTGTCAGATAGGGACACTATTTTTTTAAGCAACTTTTGGAAGGAATTTTTAAAATTACAAGGAATTGATTCAGCCTTATCCACTGCATACCATCCTCAAAGTGATGGTCAAACTGAAGTGGTTAATAGATGCTTGGAAATTTATTTGAGGTGTATGACAATGCATAGGCCTACTTCTTGGGCTAAATGGTTGTCTCTTGCTGAGTTTTGGTATAATACAAATTATCATACTGCAATTAGAACTACACCATTTCAAGCTTTGTATGGCTATCCACCACCCATTCATGTCCCTTATGTGCATAGAGAATCAATGGTGGAAGCAGTGGATGATTTAATGATGAGTAGAGAAGAGACAATCAAGTTACTCAGAGACACTTTATTCAAAGCTCAAAATAGAATGGTTCAAATGGCAAACAAACATAGAAGTGAAAGATCTTTTGAAGTTGGAAACTGGGTTTTTCTCAAATTACAGAATTATGTACAGAGTTCTTTAAGGGGTACTGCTTACAACAAATTATCCCCTAAATATTTTGGGCCCTATCTAATTTTGGAGAAAATTGGTTCTGTAGCATACAAGTTGGATCTTCCATCTGAAGCTAATATTCATCCTATTTTTCATGTATCATTGTTGAAGTTAGCTTCAGGTCCACCAGATAGACTCATTCCTCTTCCAACTGCTCCTCGTTTCTCATTGTATCCTGCTGCAGTTTTGGAAAAAAAGGTAGTTAAAAGGAGTAACAAGGCTGCTGCTCAATTTTTAATTCAATGGAAAGATAAACCTTTGTCTGAAGCTACGTGGGAGTTTAAAGATGATTTCAAGCTAAGATTTCCTGATTTTCAATTACTTGATCCTTGAGGTCAAGGATAAATGTCAACAGGGGAGTATTGATATGTTCAAGAGTTAATAAGAAGTACAGGGACTAGTTTGTAATATTGTCATAGTTGTATAAGGATTGTTTTGTAATAGGTCAATAATGTAGGGGCACAATTGTAATAGTTGTAATACCGTTACATTTCTGTTATATAGTTGGGCGGGACAACAGATCCTAAGCTTTGATTTGGTTTCATCTTCTTCTTCTGTCAATTCTAAATTGAAGCTATCAGATTTCTTCGTGAGACACTAAAATAATTTTCCCTATTAATCAATAATTATTTCCTACAAGAGTTAACTGCCATTTTCGTCCCTGTGGTTTGGTCACTTTGGCTATTTCGGTCCATTTTTCAAAAATGCGCCATTTTCCTCCCCGACGTTCTAGAAAGGTGCCATTTCAGTCCAAAAATCACAACCCAGTTAAGTCAGTTAGTAAATAAGGACTGATTGTGTAAATTTGTAACATAAAGGACTGATTGTGTAAATTTGTAACACCACCACCACTAGCCCTGCCACCACCACCACTCCGCTGCCACCACCACCACCACCGCCACCACCGCCACACCGCCACCACAGCCACACCGCCACCACAGCCACCACCGCCACCACAACCACTGCCACCACCACCACCACCACCACCGCCACCACCGCCACCACAGCCACACCGCCACCACAGCCACTGCCACCACCGCCACCACCGCGACTACGGGATCTTGTGCGATTATCTTTAGCTTGTGCGATCAAGAGTTCATCATCATCGTCAATCATCACGTTGATCATCATCAACAGTTCTTCGAACCACCATTTCATACATAACCCGACCTGCTACCACGTCTTACCACCGGAGATACACCAATCCATCCATCATTGTTCATCAACAGTCACCGTTCATCATCGTCATCATCTCCGTCAACGATCACAACGATCACCAAGCACATCACCACCGCTGTGTTCGGAGTTCTCGATTTACGGATTCAAAACTCCATATCTTCATCATCGTCATCAGCTACTTCCATATCGGAAACACCACTCCTTGTCCGTAACATCATCTCTATTCTCGAATCTTTTCCGAAACACATCATCACCATCTTCTCCGACTACCACCGCCTATCATCTACATCATCATTGTATCTCCACAACCTACAACATCATTGTTCATCCGGATTCAGGCAGATTCGAAACCGGTCACCGGAACCTGCAACTTCACCGGAACCTGCAACTTCATCCGAATTCAGGCAAATCGACCACTTTGAAGATAAAAACGAAGATCCAATCATCGTTTCTGAAAGATCCAACTTCACCGGAACCTGCAACTTCATCCGAATTCAGGCAGTGGCTGTGGTGGCGGTGGTGGCAGTGGCTGTGGTGGCAGTGGCTGTGGTGGCTGTGGTGGCGGTGGTGGTGGTGGTGGCAGCGGAGTGGTGGTGGCAGGGCTAGTGGTGGTGGTGTTACAAATTTACACAATCAGTCCTTTATGTTACAAATTTACACAATCAGTCCTTATTTACTAACTGACTTAACTGGGTTATGATTTTTGGACTGAAATGGCACCTTTCCAGAACGTCGGGGAGGAAAATGGCGCATTTTTGAAAAATGGACTGAAATGGCCAAAGTGACCAAACCACAGGGACGAAAATGGCAGTTAACTCTTCCTACAAATTTCAAATACATTTTTGTGTTAATGATTCTTATTCTTATTGTGAAGGACTTGAACAGTAATTCTTATAATTGATCCACTTCATATATTGACCGAAAACCAGCTGCGAAACGCGGGAATACCACTAGTTGTGCAACAATATGAAGGTGAGTCGATTTCTAATCGAGTAAATGTAAGAGAGATGATTTGGAAACCCGGAAAGGGGAAATGATTGGGTTAACCCATGTTTAAAAAAAATGTTAAAAAGATAATAAAAAATAAAAAAGTTAAATGAGAGCAAAATGTAAATAAAAAACAGCTAAAAACATATAAGCAAAAAATGGAAGGTGAAATTACATCACTTTTCACGTCACTGGAGAAACCGGCAATAAAATAAAATTAGTGCTTTATTGAAAATTTTAATTTTAATTTAATATAATTTATCTATAGTGTGCTTTATTGAAAATTTTAATTTTAATTTAATATAATATAATTTATCTATAGTGTGAGATTTTGATTATTACCTTCAATAAATATATGGGTTCAACCAATCACGTCATCTTATATTTTGAAAATACAAATTATTATTATTATTATTTTTAATTAAGAGTTAATTATAGATATTTAATCATCTAACAGTAGAATTCTCCACCTATTTAATCCACTCCATTTAATTGATATTTTCACTAGTTACCTCATTCAAGAAAGAATATACAAGGTAAAGTTTACAATCATACAAACTTATGATATTCATATACAAATAATTTGATTTCTTCCTAGTTTTGTAGCTTGCCAAAAATATAATTTTTATCATAGTTTTATATTTTCCTAGTTCTGTAAACTTCATAGCGATGACTCTCAAGAAGACATGGCTCGTGATCTTTGTAGCTCTAGTGATAGTGTTAGGAACAACTAGAGCGGAAGTGGATCTTGGGCGAAAGGTTGGGTTTGCACCAACAAAGAATCCGGTGAGTGGAAACACTGGAGATGGAAAAGGTGACGCTGAAGTGGATAATCATCATACGTATCATTCTTCAAACCGTCCAGAAACTGGTAATTAGTTACTTAAGCAAAATGTAATATCACATGAGATATGTTTAAGATGTGGTTATGAATAATGTCAATCAGGTGGGATCAACTCGAATTTAGTGAGTAATGCAAGTTTTCCTCTTTCTTCGTTTGGTTTGTGTGTTTGTATGATAAATAAAGAAACACTCGTGTATATGTAATATATTAAATTTGTGTGTTTATGATGTTGTAATATATGGTTTTTATTATGTATATATCACAAAGCTTTAGTGGTTTTCACGGTTCGGTTCACATAAATTTTGACGAAAATTATGGACCGAACCCACTAACTCTTTTTTGAAAAGACTATAAAAACCACATCAGTGGGGTGGGTTGGGTTGCCCAAACCGACCAAAACGGTTAAGTGTGGGATGTTTGAACCTTTTTTTTTTCAAAATTTTTAGTTTTTATCTATTTTAAAATAATTCATGAATGGTATATTCATACATAAACTACATATTTAAAAAATACAAAAAAAAAAGGTAAACAACCTTTTCAATTATTACATTTGGTTCCAAGTTCAAATCATGAACTAAACCATTAAACCCCTTGTTCTTCAAATTGTAATGTGAAATATGAACATAAATACAAAACCTAACTATTTGCTTCGGTTGGTTCAACTTTGGTCAATACCGATTTTCGGGGTGGAATTGGTTTCAGTTTGGTTCAACTTTGGTCAATTCCGATTTTCGTTGAAACCGGTTCTTAAGAAGGTGGGGATCGGTCGGTTCAAGTTCAGTTCCAAAACCAGATTTTAACCGGTTCGGTTCAGGTATGCCCGGTTTCAATCCAAATCATAAACCGGTTATGATTATCCGCTCTCTTAAGGAGGGGGGGATCGGTCGGTTTGAGTTCAGTTTCAAAACCAGATTTTAACTGGTTCGGTTCAGGTATGCCCGGTTTCAATCCGAATCATAAACCGGTTATGATTATCAAACAACTCTTTTTCACCTGAAAGTAGAGGTGCACAAAATAACTGGTTATTAACATAAACCATAACCTGTTAATAACCGCTCGAGGAATAACCAGTTAGTGGTTATTTTTAATTGTAGGTTAGTAGCCAGTTATAAATATTTAGTATAGTAACCAGTTTCTTTTAACCGCTAGGCCGGTTTACTGAAAAAATTCAAAAAAACAAAAAACAAAAACAAAATAACCGGTTATTAACCAATAATAACCGGTTAAAGTCAAATTAACTGATGTAACCGGTTATTGAAACTAACCGATTTGTGCTGAAAGGGTTATAAGGGTGGAGGGTATGCAGTGGCGGACCCAGGATTTTTTTCCTGGGGGTGCATAATTTTTTTAAAGATTTTAGACCCCTAGCTATATAAAAAAATCGGTTCATAGCGGGTCGGAATGGGTCGGGTCATGTAAAACAAGTAAATACAAACAAACAAAGTTTCATAGCGGGTTGAATCAGATCGGGTCGGGTCCATTTCAATTTTCAAACAATTAAACCTTAGTTCCTAACTTCTTATCACTTTAACAATCAGATCGGGTCGGGCTCCATTTGAATTTCAAGCCCTAGTAATTCTTATTTACCAACCAACAATCATATAATCAACAAAACCACCCAACTAAAGACTAGAACAACTCAAAAATACATAAAAACATAGAAAATTTTAAACCTATTTAACAAATATATATGTGTTTCTATTGAAAAAAACCCAATAAAACATCAAAACAAATCGAATTACCTATTTAAGTTCAATTTTTGAATTTCATCTTTTCAAACCCTATACTAGAATCATATAATCAATAAGAAATTAAGAAACAACAAACCCATACTATAAAGACTAGAACAACCCCAAATTACCTTAAACACACATAAAAGTTTCAACTTTTTTAACCCATCCTAAAATCCTATTATCTCATGACTTGAACAAAAACGCATAACATCAAAATAAAAATAAAAAAACAAAACAAAACTAAACAAAACTAAACAAAACTTGTACCTGTCAGGGGCGGCCTGAATTAACTAGTTTGCAGCCGGAATTTTGTAGTCGCTGGCCGGAATTATGCTGGTGAGGCAGAGGGAGGGCGGGAGTCGCTGGCAAGTGGCAGCGATTTGGGTTTTTATTTAATTATGTGGGCTGATTTTGTTTAACAAAACTAGTAGTTGGGTTGGGCTTGAATGGGTTTTAGGTTATTGGGGTTGATGGATTGAATTTAAATTTTATTAAAGAGGTTAGTGGGCTAACTTGTTTACATAATTTGATCGGGTTACAATACGTGTTCAGATTTTTTTATATAAATTCCCAACATTTTTTTCTAATGGGTGCGGACGAAAATATCCAAGGGTGCGGTCGGAAATTTTCAAGGGATGCGGACGAAAATTTCCAAGGGGTGCGGTCGGAAATTTTCAAGGGGTGCGGACGAAAATTTCCAAGGGGTGCGGTCGGGATTTTTCGCGAAAAATACCACTAATTTTTTTTTCAAGGGGTGCGGCCGCCCACCCACCCACCCCATAAGGTGAGTCCGCCACTGAGGGTATGGTTAATCACTCTAGGGTGATTGAGTGAAATCCTATTATCTCATGACTTGAACAAAAACGCATAACATCAAAATAAAAATAAAAAAACAAAACAAAACTAAACAAAACTTGTACCTGTCAGGGGCGGCCTGAATTAACTAGTTTGCAGCCGGAATTTTGTAGTCGCTGGCCGGAATTATGCTGGTGAGGCAGAGGGAGGGCGGGAGTCGCTGGCAAGTGGCAGCGATTTGGGTTTTTATTTAATTATGTGGGCTGATTTTGTTTAATAAAACTAGTAGTTGGGTTGGGCTTGAATGGGTTTTAAGTTATTGGGGTTGATGGATTGAATTTAAATTTTATTAAAGAGGTTAGTGGGCTAACTTGTTTACATAATTTGATCGGGTTACAATCCGTGTTCAGATTTTTTTATATAAATTCCCAACATTTTTTTCTAATGGGTGCGGACGAAAATATCCAAGGGTGCGGTCGGAAATTTTCAAGGGATGCGGACGAAAATTTCCAAGGGATGCGGACGAAAATTTCCAAGGGGTGCGGTCGGAAATTTTCAAGGGGTGCGGACGAAAATTTCCAAGGGGTGCGGTCGGGATTTTTCGCGAAAAATACCACTAATTTTTTTTTCAAGGGGTGCGGCCGCCCACCCACCCACCCCATAAGGTGAGTCCGCCACTGAGGGTATGGTTAATCACTCTAGGGTGATTGAGTGAAATTCTACCCAATAATATTATGTCATGTCAACTCCCCATTCCACTCCTCATTTTGCACTCAAACACTAGGTATGGTTAATCACTCTAGGGTGTTTGAGTGATTCTCACTATTGATTGGTTGTTCTCTCCTCTCTCATCTCTCTCTCCTCCATCACTCTTCAATCACTTCGGTGATTACACGCCGATTTTTGTAACCTCTCACCCACTCACCGAATATCTTCAACATGAGGGTATGGTCATCGCTCGGTGACTCCCCCTCCCCGCTTAACTCCCCGCACATCATACCCCCCACTAGTGGTACACAAAAAACCCGAACCCGGACCCGGAAAAAAAACCCGGAACCGGGTATTATAAAAATCGGTTTTCTATACCCGAACCCGACCCTACCCATAGGGTAGGGACCGGGTATTCATATTTGATCTAAAACCCGAACCCGGTTTCATACCCGGAACCGGTTTTTAAAAAAACCCGATTTGTGCACCACTACCCCCACCCTAATAATAATATACCTACGGATTGGGCTTAAATACCGTCAATGTTGGGCTTTGATTTGGGGCTTCTACGCATACCCCTTTCATCGATGCAAAAAAACCCTAATCCCCAAATTCACGTATATAAACCGCAGCTACAAACAATCCATACCTCCATAATCTATCTAATCATAGACTACTCACCATTGATAGCATTAACCTCTTCATCTACATATTTTATTGCCTCTGTGTGAGGAATCCTTTGAACACTCGAAGTGATTTCTCCATGAATTTACGTTCAACTGAGGCGTATAATCATTGCGGAAGCGTTGAGTCGCTTCGTTTCTGTTAATCACCGGACGCAGCTAATAAAACTCCGCTACATTTATTTACTCATGTTTGTTTTCAATGTTTTTTTTTTGTTTTTTTTTTTTTTGAGAATTTGAGTTGTGTTTGGTGATCCAGTGATGGCATGATATCTTTGAGACCTGATTATTTACATTTTGATGACAACTATAAGCATTTTAAGCTGAGGATCATTTGACTTTTAAATTTTAAATTTCTATTTTTATTTATATGTTTTTTTTTTAATTTTAGTTTGATTTTTGAAGTGATGCAGTTTGCACTGGGCTCTGAGAGGAATTGATTAATTGCTTGATTTGATGCATATTGCAGCCTAGAAAGCTAGTCTGATCTTTTATCTTGTTTAATAAGTATTAATTAATTAATAATTAATTTGTTTATTTATTAATTTTATTTTAATAATAATAATAATAATAATTGTGTGGCATTGCTATGATGATTGAACTTGCATCCCAGCTCACTATGAGACCTTGATATGTTTGAGGTTCTTGATTACAAATAGTTCATTTTAATCTGAGCTTTAAATTTTTTCTTTATTTTTAGTTTTGTTTTTGTTTGTTTTTTAAGTTTTAAATAGTTGATGTGAATTTTGTTTGTTTTTGTTGGTGCAATGATGATGAAACTATCTAATCCCAGCTCTATGAGACCTTGATTTGTTTAAGGTTTAGGAATTATAATGTTTAGTGTTTTATCTGAGCTTTTTGTGTATTTTTTTATTTACAAAGTAGTGATTTTGTTCCCAATGATTTTAAATTTGACCATGCTAATTCTGATATTGATGAATCAGTTTTCAGTTATTAATGAGGGAACTTGTGTTAATGAGATTTCTTTTAAACTTCTACTTGTGTAAACAAATAGAGCTAAATGCCATTTTAGTCCTTGTGGTTTGTGCCATTTTGTCAGTTTAGTCCAAATGTTTCATTTTTAACCTGTGGTCCAACAAGGTTTCACAGTTGTCATTTTAGTCCACTAGGTTAACTTCATTCATTTTTTCTGTTAACGAGAAGGCCAGTTTGGTCATTTTGTATGTAATTCTGTTAACTAAAAGGGCAATTCAGCCATATAAAATGACCGAAATGGCCTTCTGGTTAACAGAAAAAATTGATGAAGTTAACCTAGTGGACTAAAATGGCAACTGCGAAACCTTTTTGGACCCACAGGTTAAAAATGAAACCTTTGAACTAAATTGGCAAAATGGCCCAAACCACAGGGACTAAAATGGCATTTAACTCAAACAAATATAATTGTCTAAATAAACTTTTTTTTTTACATTCATTATCAAGTATATTTTTCGTGAACCAATTGGTTTTTTCTTTATGTCTACTAAGTCATAAAGGAGAAGTATATCAAGATGGATCATGTATTTTTTAGTGTTATGATTCTTACTAGTGAATTTTGTAACCTTATTTCATCTGTAATGTAACATTTTTATTTTGTAAATAAGTATTCTTTTGTGCTTCATTCATGGTTTCGTAATCGTTTTAGAAGTCATTTTTTGCAGCCGTTAAATGATTGTAAATAAGGTGGTAGGGTTGGGTTCAATGGAAACCGAGAAGACTGATGCTAAACTAAAACTTAAATTAAACTAAACTAAACTGTTAAATTCAAATTATAAACCCTGAAAGTTGATTTCCCCCTTACCGCTAGTGGTTGGTTATATCAATTCACTGCAGCTATAGCTAGTTGTTAATTAATCACCCAGATTACCGACCCTTGTTCGCCTAGCTAGAAGGAACATCATTATAGACTTGGTGGCGTGCATGCTTTGCGGCGAAGGGGACGAGAACAACGATCATATTTTCTCCTCTTGCCATATAGCCTTGGTTATTTGGGAGTTTATTAGTTGATGGTGTGGTATGTTGATTTTTTTTGCTTTTTCTGTTAAAGATGTCACAGCTCACAAGAATGCTTACAGAGATGAGAAGAAAAAAGAAGCTATTGTCTTCACGGCTAAGAGGTGTCTATGGAAGTCTAGGAACGAAGTCATTTTCACTAAAAAAGCATCAAGTGGTGAAAATAAAAGAAGAGGTCTTGGATTATTTGTGGATTAAAATAGATTGATGTATAAGAGTATTAGTGAAGAGATTGGTGTAACTTTAAGTTTTAAGTTGTGTTTTTTGTTGGCCCTAGCAATTTGCTGTTGGCCGTTTTTAATGATAGTTGCTGTTCAAAAAAAAAAAAAAATTAGTTACACAGATAACATTTGATAAGACATCTTAATCCATAACGCTGTTTGAAACACGCAACCCACTTTTTCCAGAGCGCTTTTTAGCACCCAACATTTACTAGCACGAGGAGAGGTGTTGGGAGTTCTAAAGTGCTGAGGTTAATTAACGTAGACATCTTAATCCACTTGTAATAACCAATCAAAGATTTTTTAATTTATTTTTTATAAATTATTAGTTAATTAACGTAGACTTATTTTTATAAATTAAAGGGTCAGCTAGTTAAAGCCCTAATGTATCATCATGTTTTACAAGTGTTTTCCAATCTCATGGTACGATGACAACGCCCTTGATACATTATTAAAATAAGCCTACTTATTTAGATAATTTTAGTTTCGTAACATTGGGGATGTTTTGAACTTAAAATAAGATGATGTTATTATCCCAACATAATAATTGTTGATCGATATTATTATCTTAATTAAATCATTGGTGGTAGAGAAATGGTAGACAACGATAATCTATTTTATCTTTATTTGAGTTCATAGACACCGATAATCTATTTTATCTTTATTTTTTTTATTATTATTTTTTTTTTTGTAAATAACCAAGACTACACATTTATAAACTACCGATGGGAGATCTCCTTTAATAAGTGAAATTGTCAACAAAAAATTACCACCTCAGTTCATTAAAATAAAGGGCATACACATCAAGATCATTTTGTTTACTTGCATGCTTTTAAGGTGCTGTTTGTTTTTTGGCCAGAAGTACTTCTGGCCACTTATGTCTGCGCGACGCAGACGCGCGCAGACGTTTGATGTCTGCAGCTTGTTTGTTTTCTCGCAGACCTTTCATTAAAAAAGGTCTGCGAGACCTCTTTTTGGAGCAGACATGGACCCAAGTCTTCTCCTCGCAGACGTTTACCTCTTCTTGGCATCACCTCCACCTCCGACACCACTGCTCCGCCACCACCTCCACTCCCCCACTGCCACCACCTCCACCTCCACTCCGCCACCACCTCCACTCCGCCACCACCTCCACCTCCGAAACCCCCAAATCGAACCCCTGCTCCGACCCCAAATTGAACCCCCAAATCATCAAATCGAACCCCAAATCATCATCATCAAAACCCCCAAATCGAACCCCTGCTCCGACCCCAAATCGAACCAAAACCCTAAATCGAACAAACCCCCAAATCGAGAGAGAGAGAGAGAGAGAGGGGGGGAGCAGCAGGAGACCATCATCATCATCATCGGAGAACGGTGGTGACGAAGGCAAAGAGAGAGAGATCGAGGGAGGAGAGTGTGACGGGGGTGGGTGGTTGCGACGGGGGAGGTTTGTGGTGACGGTGGTGCTTGGTGGTGGTGATGAAGGCAGAGAGGAGAGAGATCGAGGGAGGTTGTGTGTGAAAGGTACTGTTTGTGTGTGTCTTCTTTGAGAAGATGTTTTTATAAAATAAAAAAACAAACCCTCTTTTCCTTGCAGACTGCAGACCTTTGGTCCACCTCTTCTCCTGCAGATGCCTGCAGATGTGGTCCGCAGACTGCAGACCTTTTCTCGCAGAAAAAACAAACAACACCTAAGTTTTGTCTTTAGTAAAACATCTCTACATGGTTAGTGTAAAACATAAATCCATTATATATAGACTTATAATTACATGTTCAGTTCGGTTTCGGTTAAGGTCATTTTGACGACGATACATGAACTAATGCTCAACATACCTGAGTTTATTTTGAAAAGAATGCGAGAAAAAGTAGATACACGACGAAATCACATAAACTACAAGTGTTTTTTTTCCTCACGTTACTGTAAATATCCAGATGTGGATCGTGGTACTTTTGAAAATTAGGATTTTATTTATCAAAAGGCGGAAATACCAATGATACCAAAGAAAAGCTTATTAGACTTTATACAAACTTACTTGATTACAAACGATTACACACTGAATTTATGAGAGAATTGGACTATCAGATGATGTCTGGTGTGCCCGAAACTCTAATACAGGCTGGACTTATATAGGACTAGAAAGTATTATCCCGGGTACACATGTGCCGGGGCGGAGGATTGAAGGGGCGGGGAGGGGCGGCCGACCCCCCGAACTTTTCGCGCAGTAGTATTACGTATGTACTTTTCGTATAGAATTTTTTAGGTATATACGTTTTTGACCCCCGGATTTAAAAAAATAGGTATATACGTTTTTAACCCCCCAGTTTTATAAAAAAAAAATGTTTAAGTATATACGTTTTCGACCCCCCGGTTAATAAAAAAAAGTTTATTTATATAGCCCAAATTAGATTGTTATGTTTATTATAGCCCAAATTAAAAGCCCACCTAACATTCTATCAATAAAAAAAACCCAAAACGTTGGATTTGGGGGGATTACGAATTGATCAACAGAACACTAAAAAAACAGCGCTTTTGTGGTCTTGTTCGCTGGAATCGCTGACTGCTAAGGAGACGAGGACAGAAGAACAGAAAGGCTGTGCTACTTGTATTCTTGTTCGAGTTCGACTCCTTCAATCTTCAAGGTATGTGTTTTTTTATCTTTAGGTTTAATTTAGGGCTTCAATTTATGTGATTTAGGTTGAAATTAGGGGTGAAATTGGTCCGATTTTTTGCCCTACACTTGTTGAATCTTTCTGTAACTATTAGAGTTTGCAATTTAGAGTGATTTGTTTTGTTAACTTGTGTTATTAGATTATGCTATGGGGAAGAATAAAATCATAACTATGCGATAAAATTTGTCCGATTTTAATGTTTGAGAACGTTTTTTATTTGATACTAATTTTTGACCCGACCCGAATCGAATCACCGACTTTCGACCCGAACATACACCTCGAAACTACGCGATAAAATTTTTTTTTAGGTCCGTTACCTTCCGACCCCCCGAACTTTTTTTTCAAGCTTCGCCACTACACATGTTGGCCCCATTGGCTGATAATTTCAACTTTCGTGTCCTAATAGTACAACCTTTACTACCTAATACATTAAGGAAGGTGACTATTTTCATGATTTTCCATAGCCTTGCAATTTGCCATCTCAATATTTATTTTGTTTTCTTTTTTATGTCCTAACATAGTATATAAAAAGGGACTAAGATTTCGGAAATTAACAAAAGTAACTTAATTCTATGGTCTGATTCTGCCATTAACAAATCGTATTACCTAACAGGAGATGAAAAGAAGATGACAACAAAATAGACAAAGATACCTGCTATCAGAATCCCAGCATATACTAGACTTTGTGATGACTGTTTCGGGGACTTGAACTTGATTTCACAACACTTCATTTTTTCCCTCTCATACTCGAGTACATGTTCCACATACCTGCATTCCCAAGATACATGTCATCACCATCATAAACACACAATGGTTATATACTTATATATATGCATGTGTGTGTATACAGATAGCGTAAACTCACTGTTGTGTTAAAATGGAGCTTTGAAGAATTTCAGTGCTGTTTGCATTTGCATCTTGTAGACGATGATCGTATAGAAGCGAAGATAAATCCACAAGTTGTTCCTCAAGACCCTGTTATTTATTCAACATCAGAAAATGCTTTTTCAGCTTTTAGTCTTTTACAAAAAAAAATTAAAGGAAAAACTTACATCCAAAAACTTTTCAAGCCTGTCAACTAGTTCATGAGGAAAAGGCTCGGGCAAGTTTGTCTCTTTTTTGTAGAACTTTTCGATCCATAACTCGGTGGTTGTCTTGTTCTTCTTCCCCTTTACTGGCTCACCAAGAGGGGTTCTCAGATACTCTCCAGCAAAAGCTTGGACAGACTAAAACAAATTATTAGATTAAGTAAACACATTTTCTGAAAATAACATTAATAATAATAACAACAAGCGTTGTAAGAGTCTCGCTAGGCGCTAGTCAGCTGGTGGGGTACCGACTAGAGATTAATCGGATTGGGATTTTTTGAAGTGCACATGTTTTAACACCTTCTTCGATCCCATATATTGAAGTAGATAGGATCAATTTCCGGAATTTACAGTTTTTGGCCGGAATCGCTAGACTGCCACCAATTTTTGGCCAATTAGGACCGGATTTGACCATTGTTGACCACCTAGCGATTAATTGGCAGTTTAGATGAAAATTACTCGGTGAACCTCCGACTAGCGATTAATCGGAGGCTAGGCACGATTTTTACAACCATGGGGCCCAACAACAACAACATTAATGAGAATAAGAAAATAAACATCATGTTATACCTCTGATGTCTCTCGAATCCTATGAAGAGCAGAATCTACACGGGCATATATTGTGTTTCTCTGTTGAAAGCAAAAATAATTAACTATAATTACAAAAATATCAGTATTACTAAGATAATCTAACTCTTTGATTAAATTGATTTTTAAAATGCTATATGTATAAAAAATAGACTTTGGGTGGCGTTTAACCTTTTGACCCAATCTATACTATATAATAAAAGAAACCAACTTTGGGACACGAGTCACTCATTGAAGGCGTTTACATTTTAATTTCCTGCATTTTCATACTTATCTTATATCAATTAATTAAATAATAAATAATTAATTAATATTAAATCTTATCTTACTTTGAATGTCGGATAGAATCACTCTATTTAATCTAATAATATATTATCTTCAAATTTAAATTATAAATAAATATTTTTTAAATAATAGCACAAAACAATAATCTTAAACTTAAAAAACAATAACACGCTCATATAAAAAATTTTGAAGTACAAACAAAATATACAAAATAACTTATTAGACATTAGATCAAACTTTAAAAAACACGAATTAGGAAGAGAAGGTTATAATATAATTCTGTTTTAGATTTTCCAAATTGAGGTTCTAATCAATTCGAATTAAACTTAACCAAGTTTATGACTTGATTCGAATTAAACCGAACCAAATTTATGTTTTTTTAAACGAATCCAATAGCATATTATTTACTATACAAAATTACATTTATTTAACCCGTGTAATACATGGTGTTTTTAAAGATATAACTTTTTTTTTATTATTTTGTATATATTCGCCCCGCTTGCGATATGCACATATAATGTATATATGTGTGGACGCTCGGAGGGCAAAAGTGAAATTGCACTAATTTTAACATTATTTTACTAAGTTCGTGAAAATAACGTTATAAGCGGAGGACGGTTAATAATGCATCATCATCATGTGGTGGTGTTGATAGTAGAAAGACAAAAGAGACCATGCACTAATCGGTCTTTGTCCCGATTGTAGTGTTATGTGCCTTATATCCAAAGCTTGATGCAAAACTACTATCGAGCCGGGGCTCTCACTGAAAGCAGCCTCTCTATTCCTACGGGGTAGAGGTAAGGCTATCTACATCTTACCATTCTCAGACCCTACCTTAGCTTTGCTATTGGTGGGATTTACTGAGTATGATGATGATGATAATGATTTAGTATATATAATTGGATTTATTGAACCTGTATAATACACGGGGTTTATAAAGATATAACTTTTTTTATTATTTAGTTTATAAAATTACATTTATCCAACCCTGTAATATACAATGTTACAAAATTACATTTATTTAACATGTGTAATACACAGTGTTTTTAAAAATATAACTTTTTTTATTATGTAATATATATAATTAGATTTATTCAACCCGTACAATACACGGGTTTTTATTATTTGGTATATAAAATTACATTTATTCAGTACAATACAATACATGGGGTTCTTAGAGATATAATTTTTTATTATTTAATATATAAAATTACATTTGTTCAACCCGTGTAATAAACGAGACTTTTAAAGAATAATTGTTTTAATTTAGTATATAAAATTACATTTATTCAACCCGTGTAATACACGGGGTTCTAACCTAGTTTAAGATAATATACAACAATAATCAACAATAATCAACCTAATAATAAGCAAACAGGTAGAAAATGCCACCAATTATACTTCAAGAACTAGGGCACATTACACAAAACATTGTAAAACATCTATACCTGAAGGTGTATTTTGTAGTTGACCTTGATATCTACTATTATAAGTGATAATTATTTAATAAAGGCAAAACAACCAACAAAGAAAAAGAAGATACTTAGATACGTACCAGCGCAACATCCTGAAGCAGTTGACTGACCCGAGAAGCATTAGAAAATGGTCCAAACGGATGACAGCCAGCAGCCAATAGCCAATTGACAACAGGTCTTTCATGAACATGAGAAGCTTTTTCATATGGTGCGCTTAATCCACCCACAACAGAAGCCAATCCAGCCACTATATGACGTTGCGCTTGTGAGGGAAAAACGTGTCTTCTCTCTGTTTCCGACACGTAACTAAACAAAAAAGTTAGCATATCAGCAAATACATTCAAGAAAAAAAGAGTAAAATGCCAAAATCGTCCCTGAGGTTTGGGCACTTTTTTGTAACTGGTTTCATTTTTGTTGCGATTTCCATCCAAATGACCAACTCAGTTAAAATGTATTGTTAACTCAGGGACGATTTTTATTGTGTATATATAAACTAGCAGGATGCCCGCGCGATGCGGCGGGAGCAACACATCGTATTGCGATACTCGTTTTTGGTAGTTTTCTTATTCATATAATATTTATTGTAGCATCATTGTGATAGATATACATCAAAAGCGAAGTAATAAGGTAATCCATTTCATTGAGCTATGCATGGTTCGGTTGGTTCGGTTATTATACTCAACCGAAGCCGAAACCAAAGTCATCAGTTAGTCTATTTTATTAAACAATCGATTTTCGGTTAATCACTTCGGTATTCGGTTAGATTGACGGTTCTTGGTTTGGCTCATTTAATTTCAGTTAATAGCAAAAACCAAACTTGGGTTAAAACTTTTACTGAGATATATATGAAACTGAGGTATAAATACATGAAATGAAAGTATAAATATAGGAAATAAAGATATAAAATATGAAATATATGAACTGGAGGTATAAAAGCTATACATATATGAAAATATGAATGATTCAGTTCAGTTCAACTAATTTTGGTTAAACAAGAGTACAAAAAATTGATAACTGGTTTTTGGTTAATTCGGTTTTTGGTTGATTTTGGTTCGGTTTCGTCAGTTTTCGGTTTGGTTTAGGTTAATAATTTAGTTATTGCTCACCGATATGCGGTTTTGGTTAATAACGATAAGTGCGCGCGCGATGCGGTGGGAAACACAGACATTGCCACGCTGTGCATTGTTCGGTTGGTTAGATTATTATCCTCAACCGAAATCTAGGTTATTAGCCAATCCGTTTTCAGTTAATAGGTTTGGTTTATTCAGTAAGATTGACGGTTTTTGGTTTGATTCATTTAATTTCGGTTAATTACCACAACCAACCTTGAGCTAAAATGTTTGATTAAAAATACATGAAATGGATGTATAGATACATGTAATGGAGGTATAAATACATAAAATGGGGGTATAAATATGAAATATATGAACCGAAGGTATAAAAGTTAAAAATATATAAAAATATGAATGGTTCGGTTCAGTTAATTTTGGTTAAATGAGGGTACAAAAAAATCGATAACCGTTATTGGTTAATTCGGGTTTCAGTTAATCAATTTTCAGTTAATTCAGTTTTTTGTTGATTTCGGTTAACGATTCAGTTACTACTCACCCCTAGACACTTTTAATCACGTAACATATCAATCTTTTTAATCAAAAAAACTATAGCAATACAAAACTCAAATTAAAGAGAATAAAATACTTGTTTATATGGTGAAATTTAAAAGAATATATATTAACGTACCAAAAGGTTATGACCGTTTAAAAATCACAGGGAGGGAGGAGTTAGTTTTTTATAAGGGGATTAAATGTAAATACTAACTAATTATCTATAACTTTGCTAATGATGAGTGATTAAAGTGTAATCTAGATGAGAGAATTAAATTGATGGATTAAACACTTGACATTCTGTAGGCACTATAGCGCCATTATACGCATTCTGGAATAATGACTAAGTTGTTGGGCTTTAATCACTTGTACACTAAGGCATCATCTACTTGTACCTTTTAATCCACACGTCAATACTGACCAAGATAACTATCGAAACGTCGACAAAAATGAGTAGGTTGTCATGGTACTTTTGGATTTTTGTAAAACATTATCGTTTATAAGATATGGCAAGAATACGAAAAGAATTATAAGTTTGTTGTGGAGAGGAAAAAGTGTAACCAATTACCCATAATTGTGTTAAAACTCGGGGATTTAAGTGTAATAAGATGAGGGACTAAAATATAATTATTGTTTAAAAGACCAATTTACCCTTATTTTAGGGATGTATATTATAACTATAATTAGTTATGGTGTTTTTTATTTAGAGGTAACAAAAGAAAAGTTAAAAACAGAAAAAGAAAAGGGTAAATTGCCAAAATCGTCCCTAAGTTAACGATATTGCCAAAATCGTCCCTGAGTTAATGATACATTTTAACTGAGTTAGTCATCAAGATGGAAATGTCAACAAAAATGAAACGTCAGGGGTCCAGTTACAAAAAGTTCTTATTTTGGATGTAACCGGCAAAAGTGCCCAAATCTGAGGACGATTTTGGCATTTTACTCAAAAAGAAATATGATATAAGGTAGTGTTTGTTATAGTATATGCTAACCTTAAAGGTATCTTTTCACTTTGATGTTGGAGTACAATAACAACATCGTTACTTGTCCACAAAAGGCTTTCATCATCCATCATAAGGTGTGGATCCACATCAGCTAACGACAGTACAAATCTGCAAAAGAAGAGACATGTCTTGTTTACCTTTCAAGAAGAATTGCTAGCAAAACGTAAAAGATTCAAAACATGATTGAATTACTCACACAGGAACCACTCTTGTTCCATAGGTACGATGCAGATCCCCGTGTTTCTTTTGCACTTTTTTAGTTTTCTTTCTTTGAGATTTAGAGTTAGTAGCCCATACAGGTTTATGCTTTATAAGTGAATCACTCACACCATCTGACTCTTCCATCCAGTGCTATGAAAAAAGTAGAACTAATGTCAGCTTACAAGTGTGACACTAAAACTTGAATAAAATTAATGCCATTTTCGTCCCTGAGGTTTGGCCAGTTTTGCAACTTTCGTCCAAAGGTTTGTTTTTCTGCATCTGGATCCAAAAGGTTTGAAATCTTGCCATTTTCATCCGGCTCGTTAACTCCATCCATTTTTCTCCGTTAAGTCAGGGGTATTTCTGTCTTTTTTACATAAAGTGTAAAGGACCAAATTGCCCTTTAAGTTAACAAAAAATACGAAAATACCCCTGACTTAACGGAAAAAAATGGATGGAGCTAACGAGTCGGATTAAAATGGCAAGATTTCAAACCTTTTGGATCCAGATGCGATAAAAACAAACCTGTGGACAAAAGTAGCAAAACTGGCCAAATCTCAGGGACAAAAATAGCATTTTACTCGTAAATAAATAATAGGATAGAGTTAGACCAACCTGACGAAGAAAATATTTATCAGAAAGGGATGGCTGTGAGACCTCAAGCAAACCAGCAGCGAGCACATCAGCCGATCGTTCCATTTCCTATATTGAAATATGTATTTGTATTATAAGAAATTAAATTTGTAAAAATAAAAGGTCGTCTATTATACCTCTTTAAGGATTGCACCATCAAGATATGTCTTTGTATGCACATGAAAACGTCCATCTTGTTTTGTTTCTTGGAGAGAATGACCACGCATAGCTTTTGAAACAGCAATCGCGAGTTTCTCATGAAGGTGTAACGAATGTGAACCACCAACAATCACTACATCTTCTCCTTTGTGTACCATCTTTTTAACCTGAAGATAGTATGAGGAAATATTACATACAGGGAAAAGGTTGATATCGCCTGTCATTTCTAAGCAACAGAAAAATAAATGAAAATAAACTTTTGAGTAAAATGCCATTTTCATACCTGAGGTTTGTCCCGACTTTCGTCCAAATGTCTGTATTTCCACATCTAGATCCAAAAAGTTGAAATCTTGCCATTTTCATCCGGCTCGTTAACACCATCCATTTTTCTCCGTTAAGTCAAGGGCATTTTTGTTAACTTAAAGAGCAATTCGGTCTTTTTCACTTTATGTACAAGTATTTAGCATAAAGTGCAAGTATTCAAAAGACCAAATTGCCCTTTTAGTTAACAAAAAAAGACGAAAGTACCCTTGACTTAATGAAGAAAAATTGATGGAGTTAACGAGCTGGATGAAAATGACAAGATTTCAAACCCTTTGGGTCCAGATGCGGAAAAACAAACCTTTGGACGAAAGTCGCAAAATTGGACGAAAATGACATTTTACTCTAAACTTTTAGAAGAAAAATGCACCTCGGCCTCAATGGCTTCGATATCTATACTGTAGTTCTGGCCTTTTTCCATGATATTGTACCGGTTATGATTTTGCAGCACAATTATTGGTATAAGTAACCGTGTTGCAAGATCTACAGTCTCAAACCTGCATCCACCGGATACAAATATACAATTGCAAGATTTTAGTAACGAACTAACGAATAAAACAAGGATCACTATAAAACTAGAAGCTGGCACAAATCTTAACCACATATAATTTGGCTTGTAAATGAACCGAACGTTTAGTGAACCATTCGTCAACCGTTCGACATGAAGTTCGTTTATTAAGAAACGAACGAACATGAACGAAATTTTTATATCAACTAGTTAAACGAACGAACATGAACACATGTCACGTTCGTTCATTTATGTTCGTGAACGTTCGTTTGTTTGTGTTCATTAAATTATGTTGTTTTCATTGAATATTCCTTTATGATTGTTAGGCCCATTATAATTTAGTGTAGTTTATAAAAATTAAAATATCACTCATTACCATTTAGTCTAGTTATATTAAGTTTTTAGGCCCAAGACATTATTATTATTCATATTTACTTTTAATTAGTGTTAGCTCGGTTATGTTCGTTCGTCTAAGTTCAGTTACGTTCGTTCGTGAACAGTTCATTTATGCTAATAATTAACAAACATAAACAAACACGAACTCGTTCATTTTCTTATCGAACGAACACGAACAAGAAAAACCTGTTCGTGTTCGATCGTTTGTTTGATAAAACTTAAATGAACGAACACACCCCGTTCGTGTCGTTCGGTTCATTTACAAGCCTAAATATAATTTAGAATCAGCATACCTGACATCTGGGGCAATAACATGCTGAACTGTAATGCCAATCAAAGCAGCAAGTTGACCAATAAAGTTGTCATGAGTGGTAGCATGATCATTAGCAGCAATCGAGCTTTTAGGCAACATTGTATTCCGCAAGCGTGGAAGGGTTTTCGAACTAACGCTTCCTTCTTCGGTTTCAATTTTTCCATACGTGCATGGGCCCGCTGAGATATCAATTACAACAAACCTGCCCGATCCAAGCCATACTTGAGATGCTCCACCTCCGTTATAATGATATCGATAGATATAGCCTCCCTCTTGTTGTTTAATATCTTCTTCAGTTAAGTGACTCGGTTTTGCATACATTAAGCTATCAAGATCAATATCTTTATTCTTAGGATCCATTCTAACCTTTAAAATCCATAACCAAGAAAGAAACACATGTCAGTGGAAAACGGTGGATAATTATGAGTAAAATGCCAATTTCGTCCCTGAAGTTTGGCCAGTTTTGCGACTTTCGTCCCTAGAAAAGACCGAATTGCCCTTTAAGTTAACAAAAAAGACGGAAATGCCCCTGACTTACTTAACGGAGAAAATTGAATGGAGTTAACGAGCCGGATGAAAATTTTGGATCCAGATGCGGAAAAACAAACCTTTGGATGAAAGTCGCAAAACTGGCCAACCCTCAGGAACGAAAATGGCATTTTACTCTTATAGAAAACAAGGGATGTTAAATCGTACCTTATCAAAATTCACAATAAATATTGCTGTTGGCATAGGTCTGTCTGCCTCGTCAGCATTATATCCCATATTATCATAGTCAAACAAGTAGGAATAAAGCTTCTGAAATTCTGGCTCCACAGCTGATGCATCTACATCAAACGCGGGAACTTCACGTCCAAAATCAGCCTAAACGTAACACATATAAAACGAAGGTTATCACCAAAGTTATATAACCATAAAATTTACTAGTTGAATCCCGAAGATTGCAATCACCTCTCTGGCGGTTCCAGCTGGGACCATGGCTGCTTTCATTGCCTTTTCAAGTGCTATGAGTTCGGGTTGTGCGGCCTGCAGTAAGTGACAAGCTTACAAATACTTACAAAGAGATACGGATTGATGGATACGTAAAAGCGAAATGTAGATAGAGGTGCTGACCGGAAATGCATTGAACACCATGTGATGCTCAATATCAAGAGGTTCACCAGTCTCGAGGCAGGAGGGCCTGTGAGACGGGAATCCCACTCGAAGAAATTCTTCCAGTTTCTGTGAATCCAATTGGTATCTGTAACCTCCGTCTCCACTGAAACCAACGAGAACAACATTTACTTCGAGTGGAACTTGGAAGGGAACCTGCATCAAATGCATCACATAGGTAACCAAAATACCCTCGCCATTAGGTCTAATATCATTCAAATTAAGCAAAACAACTGTACAGCTATTGAAATTACCTGCGGTTTAACACTTTAACCTAGTTAATCTACTAATATTGTATCCAAATACATTCTACAATACGGAATTAAGAATATACTTCCGTGAAACTAACTAAATTCAACAACAAAACATGAAAACCTAAAGAGAACCTACATCAAATACATCCCACAGGTAACCAAAATACCCTCACAATTAGGTCTAACATTTCAAACTAAGTAAATCAACTGTACAGCTAATCAAATCACCTATGGTTTAACACCTTAACCTAGTTAATCTACTGAAAGTGTATCCAATTCATGCTAGTTAATATGGATTAAATAATGTACTTCCGTGAAATTAATTAAAAAAAACATGAAACCTAAAAGGGAACCTGCATCAAATGCATCACTTAGATAACCAAATTACCCTAACAATCAGGTCTAAAATCTGAAATCAAGCAAATCAACTGTACAGCTCTACCTAAATCACCTATAATTCAACACTATAACCTAGTTAATCTACTGAAACTGTATCCAAAATCATTCTACTTAACACCGAATCAACAATATACTTTCATAAAATCAGCTAAATTCAACAACAAAACATAAAACCTATAATAATATATCAACCGCTAGATGATAATAATCCGATCTAACTAATCCACAAAACTCGTACCGTAATCGCAACTAACCAGAACCAAAAGTTAACCAATACATATCAAATTATTCATCTCGATAATTCACACAAATCTCCGTTATGATCACATACAATCAATATTCAATAACATGTTACCTCAGCGCGAGAATGGAGCATGCTACGAACATCCGATCGAACACTTTCTCGAACATCGTGAAAAGCGCTGTGGTGCCATTGAGGATGACCTGGATCTCTTTTGTAAGCTTGATTGGGGGCTGATTGTGAGCTTTTTAGTAGCAGAATTGAGAAAAAAGCGAAGAAGATGATGCGAATCGACGCCATTGTTGATGAACCCTAATTTTGGTTGTGGTTCAGTCTGCTGTTGTTTACCGGGGTGGCGTTTACCGGTGAAGACTAGCGCAGTGCGGCAGGGCTTTTTACCAAACTGCCCTCCTTGCTTGAAATGGTTATGAGTTATGACATAGATGCTCTTTATTGAAAGTTTTTTTTTATATTTTTTTTTTATTTTGACTTTGTTTTGAAAAAAGAGAACGATAGGAATGATAAAAGGATGGGTAAATTACATTTTTCATCTTTTATGTTGCTAGCAGGTTGCAATGTATATAATCACAGTCTTTTATTTAGAAAACTCATTACACTCTACGTCCTTTAGCCTAATCAGGTTATAATTTTCAGTTAAATATGGCATGCGCATTGCACATTAGGGTACTTTAGTCATTTTAGAAGTATCTTTAACAATATATATATATATATATATATATATATATATATGCTAATTATAATGAGAAAACTCATCCCAGTTAAGAAAACCCAATAAACTCTTATATGTGGCTAGGATTGAGCCACGTCGCATGTTAGTGTAAGATGAGACAAGGGCAATTTCGTCATTTCCATTAATCTTTGACTGAATGTGTAAGTCTGGTAAGCAGTGTTTTAAAAACCGGTAAATACCGGCCGGTTATACCGGTATTACCAGTTCCAGATGCAAATCCGGTACGAAACACCCCGGTAAATAAGTGAAACGGCATAGGATTCGTACCGGCGGTAAAATCCGGTATACCGGTTTGAACCGTAATACCGGTACCAGCCCATGGTTATTTCGGTTTGGGTTTTTAGTATTCTAGAGTTTCATCAGATACATATACTATCGATCGACATTCAAAACCATTATCACTTACGGTTCATCACTTTATCCACAAGATTCAGCTCCATCTTCATCGGTTCATCACTCCATCTTCATCATGCTTCCAGTTCCATCTTCATCGGTAGTTTTACTTATTTCCGTAAAATAATCTGAGAGTAAATAGATCCACAAGTGGGTCAAAAAGTGAAAGATTTGAAGCAATTCGATGTATCTCTCTCTCTCTCTCTCCATATATATGTATGTATGTATGTCTATTCGGGTAAAGCAATGTTATGTGAAAGATTGTATTTTGAAACTTGAAAAAGAAAGAGGACATGATAATAGTTATATTATAATTTATTATGTTAGTGAAAAAAATTAAAACTGATAAGTTATGTCAAATATAATTCATGTACGTATGTATCTCTTTGAAATTATATAGTTAACTAGTTCATCCGGTTGAACCACCCGGTACAACCCGGTTCTACCGGTTGAACCATTTTTAATGCCATCCCGGTATGACTTAAAAACCGGTTTTTAAAACATTGCTGGTAAGTGTATGAGAGATGACTGACTTTGCGACTTTTCTCATCAGTTTCATTTATTACAAATTGTACTTGTTCTATCACATATCTTTAGTTCTTTTTGTTTTATGTATCATTAATATGGTGTCATATATCTCACATCTCAATTCTCCAAAACATAAGTGGAGAGAAAGAAAAAAACCAGACACACCATTGAAGAGTTTTTGCATTTAACATGGCTGAGTTGAACAGCCAACAACCTCGGAGTGTTGCCAGTGGTACGACGACATTCAATGACCATCTGGGTTCACCCTTAAATGTTTTCCCACATAATTTTTTACCTGATTTTGCATTTAATGAAGATGAAGATGCATTGGGTGAGAGTAGAGTTGTTGAAGATCCTGAACTTATTTCTACAGAGTTTCCAGGTGAGTCATACTTTTTTTTTTTCAGTTTTATTAATTGTACACCTTTTCAGTTGCAGCGAGAACATTATCATTTAAGTGCTGTTTGTTTTTTCTACGGGAAAATGTCTGCAGTCTGCGGACCACATCTGCAGACATTTGCAGAAGAAGAGGTGGACCAAATGTCTGCAGTCTGCAAGGAGAAGAGGGTTTGTTTTTTTACTTCTACAAAACCCCTTCTCACACACACAACACACACACTGATCTCTCTCTCCTCCCTCGATCTCTCTCTCTGTCCTCATCTACCACCACCACCGTCACCACTACACCACCGCCACCGCCACCACCGTCACCACTACACCACCGCCACCACCGTCACCACTACACCACACCCACCCCCGTCGCAACCACCACCACCACCACAGAACACTCCTCTCTCTCTCTCTCTCTCTTCGATGAAGATGATGGTGGATTTGGGGGTTTCGATTTGGGGGTTTTATTTGCAGATGAAGGCAGGGAGAGAGAGAGATAGTGGATTTGGGGGTTACGATTTGGGGGGTTTTATTCGATTTGGGGATTGACGGTGACGATGGTGGTGGGTTTTGACGGCGGAGGAGAGAAAGGGTGTCGGAGGTGGAGGTGTTCTTGATTATGTTGATTTGAGGGTGTCAAAGGAACATGAACAGGGGTTTATGGTGTTCGTTGATTCTGTTGATTTGTGGAGGTGGTGGCGGAGCAGGGGTGGGAGGTGGTGGCGGAGTGGAGGTGGGCGGCGGAGGTGGAGGTGGTGGCAGAGGAGGTGGTGTCTGGAGGGAGAAGAGGAGAAGGTGAGAAGAGGTGAGCAGACCTTAGAAGACATGGGTCAATGTCTGTGCCAAGAAGAGGTCTCGCAGACCTTTTTTAATGAAAGGTCTGCGAGAAAACAAACAAGCTGCAGCACTCAAACGTCTGCGCGCGTCTGCGCGACGCATACATAAGTGGCCAGAAGTGCTTCTGGCCAAAAAACAAACACCACCTTAGATTACATAAATTTATAGATCATATAGATGTGATTTATGACATTTGTGTTTCATATTTACTTTTTTTCTAACATTTTGTGTGTTATTCAGCAGTTGAAGTTTTCCGGTCTAAAAACGAGAACGTGGATGATTCTGGTGAGTCCAGATGCATACGAGTACATGTGCATATTAAAGTTTTCTTGTTTAGATTTTCATTGGATTCTTCTTGATTTTTTTTTTCGTTTTTTGTTTTTTTCATGTGGAGCCTCAGATCTGCATCAAAACGGCACCAATGATGATGAGGATGGTGTTCAGAATTGTACTTTTACAGAGTTGCTATCCACAGGTCAGTTTTTATCTGAAAGCATGTATTTTTTTCTTAAAGGGGTATTGTAACACCCCTAGTTATAATGTTTGTAGTTTGTTATTAGAATGCGTTTTTTTTGGGTGGTAGAAGAGGAAAAAAAAAACAGATGATGTGGTGGTTTGTTTGGTAGAAAATGTGGTAAACTTGTATTAACAATATCATTTTTTTATTCGCTCCCATTTTGATTTTTTTTATGAAACAAGCTTTTATATTTTTTAGAAGGTAAAAACATGCGTGGTTACATGTATTAACAATGTTATTTATTTTATTCTGTCCCAAAAGGTTTGTTTTATGAATTAAGTTTTTATATTTTTTTGGAAGGGAAAAACATTCGAGGTTACACTTTTGGGTCAACTAAAAAAATGCACTAGCATCTACACTTTTTGGTGACATTAAAAAAATGCACCACCATGTTTGTTTCCATCGTAGCAAAACGTGTTAAACTTGTATTGAGAATACAATTTTTTTTATTATGTCCCGAATTTTTTTTATGAGATAAGTTTTTATATTTTGCTGGAAGTTAAAAATATTTGAGGTTACACTTTTGGTCACACTTAAAAAATGCATCAGTTTGTTAGGTTTCGTGTTATAAGTATTTTTTTTTAACTCATACTTGTTAAAAATTAGTAACAATGTAATGTTTTGTAAAAGACTTGTGACCTTTTTAAAGTTTCACTTTTATGATATACATATGCAAGCCCAACGTCGTTATAACTATTTTTTTTGTAGGTATTCAGGCGGACAAGGAATTTTATGTTCACCACACACCCAATGGCACTAGAATGTGGTGTCCTAATATTCCTATTGTTTTAAGGCCTGTAGTTGGTTGTGTATATGAAACGTGGAAGGATGTGTTCAGTATGTACAAGGAATATGCTGTGTATTCTGGGTTTTCTATTCGTAAGGGCCAAACCAAGATATGGAAGGGGTTTGTCACTCGCTAGTACATAAGGTGTACTAAATATTCAAAATCACAGATTAAGCGTAAAACTGATACCCTGGATGTAACATCCCTAAAACATAAATTCTTTATTTCAATTCTACGTTACAGTTAAGCGGGATAAACTAACTAGTTAAAAGATCTAACTTAGTTAGATAAGAGTCAAGAAATACCAAGTTAGAGTGCTAAAACATTTAAACTAGAAACCTCATGAAAGTAGGAGGGTTAATTGTGCAAATTGGGAAAAACAAGTTTTATTAAAACAAAAAAAAAAATAAGAATCCAACACACACTTGTGTGCGTGGATCGACCAGGACACAATGGGGGCGACCAGGCTTCTCCCAAGAACCCTAACTTGCACAAAATTCACAAATTGAAGGTCCAAATCCACTCTAAAACGAAATCCGAGCTGAGATTAGTGATCTCCATTGCAAGGGGGTCATAAGGTATGTGAAATTTATAAGAAAATCTCTAGTTGAATTTCTGGATTAACCTAAGAAATTCGAAATTTATGTTGCATGTTAGTTGTTTGGAATGAAATAAGGTCTAGGGACAAACCCTAGTCAATTACTTGACGAAATTGTGCCTATTTCGTGTGAAATTCATAATCACCATTAAAGGTGATAAGTGGGTTTTGTGAATCTTGATAAACACTAGGATTATATTGGTTGTTCTAGTGTAATCTAAGATTCGAAAGGTGATTTCAGAATTATAGAGGCTAATATTTATGTTAGATAGTTAGATTGTCGAAAATTTAGGCTAGAAGACAAGTTATGAACTTGTTAATAAATCCTGTAAAATTCTGCCCATAAAGTGTTTGTATAAATGCCTCAAAGAAGGCTTAAAAACTGAGACTTAAAGTTAAAACGCATAATTACGATGTTTTGGCAAATTATGTGATATATGATTTAAAGAGGGTTCTAAATATGTCACGATTGAACTCTATAGGGAAGGACACCGGAGCGTCAAGTGGACAAGCCGGTGGCGACTTGCGTTTGAAGGTACGTAACTTGAATTGTTACATTGAGTAATTTGATACTAGAATATGTATAGTTGCGTTGTAAAATAATGGTTGTGTTGATTGATGCGACAATGTTCATTACTTGGATTAATAGGCTAAGAATCGGTTAGAAATTGTTTGGTAGTCATTATAATGGTGGATTCCATAGATGAGCCAAACGGGTTGAATAATCAATTAGTACGTGGCTACACGCTTTGTTAATATGGTTATTTGGTCCTTGTTATTGTTAATGATAAGTATATTAGAATACGAGATTTTGGTAGTTTGGTTTGCTTGAATGATTAACTTCCTAAGGGCAAACTAACGGGTCATTAAGAGAAGGTACAAACCGAGTAACGGTAGTACCTTACTCGTAGATTTCGAACCCGAGTGACGGGTAATGATTACTAAATACTCAAACCGGTGATGGGAGCGTGGGTGTAGAAAATAAGGAACCCATGATTTGGATCTTCTTATTTAGAAGTGACATCCCTTCCATGTGAGTTTGGGTGAAATGAATAAATGGGTCAAAACAACAAAGTTACAGAAGCTACCGTAAGTTACGGTAGCTACCGTAACTTACGGTAGAGGACAAAGTGTTACGGTAGTTCTCTACTGCCTTACGGCAGACTAGTGTTACCCGGCGACTACCGTAAGTTACGGTAGCTACCGTAAGTTACGGTAGAGCCCAGTTATTTTTGTTAAACTTTGCATTTCTTAGTTAATCGAATCCGTTTTTTAGAGTAGTTTCGATTATGCAATTTTTTTAGAACCCTAATACTAATATTTGTCAAAATCTCCAGCTTTTAGGTATTGCAAGTATGTGGATGATGGTCAAGTCAATGCTCTCGAACCGAACACAATCTTTTGAAGCTTTCGCATTAGATTAACTTCGTTTTAGAAAATGTTTATATTGTAAACAATTTGCTAATCATGTTTTGAATGATGGAACTAGTTAAGTTATCATCTAGAATGTATTTACTTTGAAACTTACATTTGTACTTCCTTTGAAGTAAGGTACCGATTTATGTAAAATCATGTGTATTTACATTATATTCTTATAAAAAATCAAAACGGGTGTTACAAGTTGGTATTCAGAGCTTAAGGTTGTCAACAAAGTGTTCGGTTCAAGCTTGATTGATCGTCCGATAAGAATTAATTAATTATTTTAGCAGATCCTATCTTATGTAAGAAATGAGATGTGAATTAATGTGCATGGGAAGAGCGTGTTAACACACTCAAACCCGGAAAGTGCATCAAATGTGAACGGTTAAAGCAAGTCATGAACTTGGCTAAACCAAAGCAAATAAAGCTATGTTATAAATGAAATGTTTAACGTTTAATGTAAACATTTCAGTTTCAAGATGTTGGAAAGAAACGATGATGATCCGGTGCCGACAAGCACCGAACAAATGAAAGAGATAATTGACGAAGAAGTGGGGAAGGCAATTGAAGGTAGTCTATCCGGGTTTATAGACAAAATTCAAAACATGGTGTTGTCACTTGTCGAAGAACGAGTCAAAAGGTTGGAAGATAATGTCAACCTTATAAAAGAGAAATCGGGAGAACGTAAGGGGTGTTCGTATAAAGAATTTATGGCGTGTAAACCGCCAATCTACAACGGGGAGGTCGACCCGATAATATGCCAGAGATGGTTAAGCGATGTGGAAGGAGTGTTTGAAAGAATCCATTGTGACGTAAGTGACTTTGTTGCTTACGGAATAGGTCAGTTGAGGGGTCAAGCCAAGGATTGGTGGGATAATAAAAAGAAGGAAATAGGAGCCGAAGCGGCGAGGGCCATGACATGGGAGGAGTTCAACACACCGTTTCTTAAACATCATAGTCCCAAGGCGGTCATTAATAGAATCAAGGAAGAGTTCATGCAACTTAGGCACAAGGGCGAGACCATAGACAAGATTACGGCGACGTTTATGGATAAGATGAAGTTTTGCAATGAATTGGTGACGAACGAAGAACAGAAGATATACTACTACTATAACATGTTGAGCGCCGAGTATAGGGAGTTTATGACTCCTTCAAAATACGAGACCCTTACCGAGATCATAAATGTTGCTCGGGAACGGGAAATTGAATTGAAGAAACAAGTTGAAAGGGGTGAACGAAGGGCACAGGATGTGAATCCAAGCCCTATAAAGAAAGCTCGAACTATAGAATCGGGGAAGAAAATGGATGCTAAAGGCGGGTCGCCAAGTTGTAAAGTATGTGGGAAAGGGCATAAAGGAGAGTGCCGGTTCAAAGACAAACCGTGCCCCATATGTGGTAAAACGGGGCACACAGCGTCTCTATGCCCGAGTAAAGTCTCGGTTTGCTACAAGTGTTATCAACCCGGCCACAGAAAGTCCAAATGCCCAGACTTAGTTGGAAAGAAAGATGTTAAAGAATCTCCAGCAGAAGCTCCGAAGGCGAAGGCTAGGTCCTTCCAACTTACCGCGGTTGAAGCGAAAACAGAACCCAATGTGGTCTCAGGTACATTCACAATAAACTCAATTCCTGCACGTGTATTGTTTGATACGGGTGCGAATAAAGCCTTCATTTCACATGGATTTATTCGACATCCTTCATTTGTATTGACGAAATTATCTGTGCCCTTAGAAGTTGAAATAGGAGACAACAAAAGTTTTATAGTTTGTGATATTTGTCGAGGCTGCAAATTAAGCATCGATGATGAAGAATACTTGATAGACCTAATCCCGATGTCAATGGGGGAATTTCAAGTAGTTGTTGGGATGGATTGGCTATCTCAGCACCACGCAAAGGTCGTGTGTTTCCGTAAAGAGATAAAGCTAACATCTCCGAGCGAAAAACAGTCACAATCTATGGCGAAAAGGGAGGCAATCCTATAATATGCTCGATGATGAAAGCTCACAAGCTCATGAGGCATGGATGTAAGGCATTTATGATATACGCGAATGAGCCCGAGAAAGAATTACCGAAGATTGGAGACGTACCTGTGGTACGTGACTTTGAAGATGTATTTCCGGATGATTTACCGGGAATACCGCCCGAGCGGGAAGTAGAGTTCGGAATTAAATTAGTTTCGGGCGCAAAACCCGTAGCAAAAGCACCATACCGTCTTGCACCATCGGAATTACAAGAATTAATGTCGCAGATACAAGACTTGCTCGATAAAGGATTCATAAGGCCGAGTGTGTCTCCTTGGGGCGCACCCGTATTATTTGTGAAAAAGAAAGACGGAAGCATGCGCATGTGTATCGATTACCGGGAGTTGAATAAACTCACGGTAAAGAATCGATACCCGCTTCCGAGAATAGATGATCTACTCGACCAATTACAAGGCGCGAACTGGTTTTCAAAAATTGACCTTAGATCGGGGTATCATCAACTAAGGGTCAAGGAGGAGGATATACCGAAGACGGCTTTTCGCACGCGATACGGACATTGCGAGTTCCTCGTAATGTCATTTGGACTGACAAATGCGCCCGCGGCTTTCATGGACCTCATGAACCGGGTTTGCAAGCCAATGCTAGATAAGTCGGTAATCATGTTTATCGACGACATTCTAGTGTACTCGAAAAATGAAGCAGATCATACACGTCACCTACAAGAAGTGTTAGAGACACTCAGGCGAGAAAAGCTATATGCGAAATTCTCAAAGTGCGCCTTCTGGTTACGAGAGGTGCAATTCCTCGGCCACATCATAAGCGCCGATGGAATTTTGGTGGACCCGTCCAAGATAGAGGCCGTGTCGAAATGGAGCCCTCTGAAAAATCCTTCGGAAATTAGAAGCTTCTTAGGACTTGCGGGATACTATAGGAGATTCATTCAAGATTTCTCCAAGATTGCGTCACCGCTAACTAAGTTAACCCGGAAGGAGGAAAAGTTCATATGGGGTGCCGAACAAGAAAGAGCATTCCAAATGCTAAAAGAGAAGTTAACTCAAGCTCCGGTATTAACGTTGCCGGACGGAGACGAAGACTTGGCGGTTTATTCTAATGCCTCGCTTTCAGGGCTCGGATGTGTCTTAATGCAACGGGGCAAAGTTATAGCTTATACCTCGAGGCAATTAAAGACGCATGAAAAGAAATACCCCACGCACGATCTCGAATTGGCAGCGGTGGTGTTTGCGCTAAAAATATGGAGGCACTATTTATATGGGGTAAAGTGCACCATATTTACCGACCACAAGAGTTTGAAATACTTCTTCGATCAGAAGGAGTTAAACATGCGACAAAGGCGGTGGTTAGAAACGGTAAAGGACTATGACTGCGAAATACATTACCACCCCAGAAGGGCAAATGTTGTGGCGGATGCATTGAGTAGAAAATCGGACTATGTCCCGATACGAGTAAGATCGATGCAGCTCATTGTAACCTCGGGTCTACTTGAACAAATCCGAGAGGCACAAGGCGAGGCAGTGAAGGAAGAAAACCTGAAAAAGGAAAGGATAGTTGGTCAGCTGAAGGATTTGGCGGATGGTAGCCACGGTTTGAAAACTCGATTTGGAAGAATATGGATCCTAAATTCATGTGGGGTTAAGACGCTTCTACTTGATGAAGCTCATAAATCCCGATACTCTATTCATCCAGGTGTGACCAAGATGTACAACGATCTGAAACAAAACTATTGGTGGCCCGGGATGAAGAGGGATGTAGTAAAATATGTGGAGAAGTGCTTAACTTGTCTACAAGTCAAGGCGGAGCACCAAAAACCATATGGAAAACTGCAACCATTGGAGATCCTGGTTTGGAAATAGGAACATATCACCATGGACCTATTGACCAAACTACCTAAATCAATTCAGGGATTCGATGGACCTATTGACCAAACTACCTAAATCAATTCAGGGATTCGATGCTATATGGGTGATTGTGGATAGGTTGACGAAGAGTACTCATTTTATTCCTATACGTGAGACATATACGTCAGAAAAGATGTCTGAGGTATATACAAACGAAATAGTGTCACGTCACGGAGTACCGGTATCCATTGTGTTGGATAGAGATACCCGGTTTACTTCAAACTTCTGGCAAGATTTTCAAGAACAGATGGGAACAAAACTTTTCATTAGCACCGCCTACCATCCTCAGACGGATGGGCAGAGTGAAAGAACAAGACAAATGCTGGAGGATATGTTACGAGCATGTATTATCGACTTCGACGGGAGTTGGGATGTTTATCTACCTTTGGCCGAATTTTCGTATAACAATAGTTACCATACGAGCATCGGTATGGCACCATACGAGATGCTATATGGTAGGAAGTGCAGAACCCCGGTGTGTTGGGGTGAAGTCGGTCCACGCGAGCTTGCACATAAAGATGTTGTCCAAGCCACTAATGAGAAAATCGACGTGGTTCGAGCTCACTTGAAGGCAACTCAGAATTGACAAAAGTCGTATGCGGATAAAAGAAGGAGAACAATCGAATTCCAAGTCGGTGACAAGGTTATGTTAAAGGTATCTCCATAGAAGGGGATCATCCGGTTTAGAAAAAGAGGAAAATTAAGCCCGAGGTTTATTGGGCCATTCTGAATCATTGAACGGGTTGGTAAGGTAGCATACCGTCTAGAACTACCCGAAGAATTTAGTGGAATACATAACACATTCCACGTATCGCATCTTCGGAAATGTTTAGCCGACGAAACGACTTATATCCACTTATATCCATTATAACGACATCGAAGTGGATAATAGTCTTAACTATGCAGTGAAGCCAATTGTGATTCTAGATCGTAAAGTAAAAGGCTTGAGGAACAAGGTGATTAATCAAGTAAAGGTCAAATGGGAACACAGGAAGGGCTCGGATACCACATGGGAATCTGAAGAAGAGATGCAACAGCTCTACCCTACACTTTTTGGTACGTATCTCGGTTTCGAGGACGAAACCTCTTCTAAGGGGGGTGGACTTGTAACATCCCTAAAACATAAATTCTTTATTTCAATTCTACGTTACAGTTAAGCGGGATAAACTAACTAGTTAAAAGATCTAACTTAGTTAGATAAGAGTCAAGAAATACCAAGTTAGAGTGCTAAAACACTTAAACTAGAAACCTCATGAAAGTAGGAGGGTTAATTGTGCAAATTGGGAAAAACAAGTTTTATTAAAACAAAAAAAAATAAGAATCCAACACACACTTGTGTGCGTGGATCGACCAGGACACAACGGGGGCGACCAGGCTTCTCCCAAGAACCCTAACTTGCACAAAATTCACAAATTGAAGGTCCAAATCCACTCTAAAATGAAATCCGAGCTGAGATTAGTGATCTCCATTGCAAGGGGGTCATAAGGTATGTGAAATTTATAAGAAAATCTCTAGTTGAATTTCTGGATTAACCTAAGAAATTCGAAATTTATGTTGCATGTTAGTTGTTTGGAATGAAATAAGGTCTAGGGACAAACCCTAGTCAATTACTTGACGAAATTGTGCCTATTTCGTGTGAAATTCATAATCACCATTAAAGGTGATAAGTGGGTTTTGTGAATCTTGATAAACACTAGGATTATAGTGGTTGTTCTAGTGTAATCTAAGATTCGATAGGTGATTTCAGAATTATAGAGGCTAATATTTATGTTAGATAGTTAGATTGTCGAAAATTTGGGCTAGAAGACAAGTTATGAACTTGTTAATAAATCCTGTAAAATTCTGCCCATAAAGTGTTTGTATAAATGCCTCAAAGAAGGCTTAAAAACTGAGACTTAAAGTTAAAACGCATAATTACGATGTTTCGGCAAATTATGTGATATATGATTTAAATAGGGTTCTAAATATGTCACGATTAAACTCTATAGGGAAGGACACCGGAGCGTCAAGTGGACAAGCCGGTGGCGACTTGCGTTTGAAGGTACGTAACTTGAATTGTTACATTGAGTAATTTGATACTAGAATATGTATAGTTGCGTTGTAAAATAATGGTTGTGTTGATTGATGCGACAATGTTCATTACTTGGATTAATAGGCTAAGAATCGGTTAGAAATTGTTTGGTAGTCATTATAATGGTGGATTCCATAGATGAGCCAAACGGGTTGAATAATCAATTAGTACGTGGCTACACGCTTCGTTAATATGGTTATTTGGTCCTTGTTATTGTTAATGATAAGTATATTAGAATACGAGATTTTGGTAGTTTGGTTTGCTTGAATGATTAACTTCCTAAGGGCAAACTAACGGGTCATTAAGAGAAGGTACAAACCGAGTAACAGTAGTACCTTACTCGTAGATTTCGAACCCGAGTGACGGGTAATGATTACTAAATACTCAAACCGGTGATGGGAGCGTGGGTGTAGAAAATAAGGAACCCATGATTTGGATCTTCTTATTTAGAAGTTACATCCCTTCCATGTGAGTTTGGGTGAAATGAATAAATGGGTCAAAACAACAAAGTTACAGAAGCTACCGTAAGTTACGGTAGCTACCGTAACTTACGGTAGAGGACAAAGTGTTACGGTAGTTCTCTACTGCCTTACGGCAGACTAGTGTTACCCGGCGACTACCGTAACTTACGGTAGCTACCGCAAGTTACGGTAGAGCCCAGTTATTTTTGTTAAACTTTGCATTTCTTAGTTAATCAAATTCGTTTTTGAGCGTAGTTTCGATTATGCAATTTTTTTTAGAACCCTAATACTAATATTTGTCAAAATCTCCAGCTTTTAGGTATTGTAAGTACGTGGATGATGGTCAAGTCAATGCTCTCGAACCGAACACAATCTTTTGAAGCTTCTGCATTAGATTAACTTCGTTTTAGAAAATGTTTATATTGTAAACAATTTGCTAATCATGTTTTGAATGATGGAACTAGTTAAGTTATCATCTAGAATGTATTTACTTTGAAACTTACATTTGTACTTCCTTTGAAGTAAGGTACCGATTTATGTAAAATCATGTGTATTTACATTATACTCTTATAAAAAATCAAAACGGGTGTTACACTGGAGCAGTCAACCTTGAATATCAAGCAAAGTAATTTCACAGTCACAAATTGCAAGGCTAGTATATTGGTTAAGTTTTGTGAGGACAGCTCTTTGTGCACAGTGGTAGGGTTCCACGAGCATCATAATCATCCGTTTGTTGAGCGTTTTAATCGTGACCTAAGTAGGATTTCAAGGAAACTACCCTTTACATCCAAACAGTTTATCCATAACATGAGTTTGAACAGAATTAGTCCAATTATTTCTCACAGAGTTTTAGTGTCTCTGATGGGTGGACATCATAACGTACGTGACACGCCAACTGATTTTAAGAATTGGATCCAGTCGGTTAGGCTTTATATTGGTGACCGTGATGCGCAACTTGTCATAGATCGTTTGAAAGAAAGATCGGAGAGCTTACCAGACTTTTACTATGAGTTTGTGGTTGAGAAAGGGCAATTGAGGTCGATTTTTTGGGCAGACGAAATTTCTAAGATAAATTATGAGGTGTTTGGTGATGTGTTAGCTTTTGATGCGACTTATCACACTAACAAGTAAGGTTTTGCAAACTGGCACTCTTTTTTTTTTTTCCTTTAACATAGTATTAACTTTTGTTTATTTTCTTTATCTACAGGTACAACATGATTTTTGTTCCTTTCACCGGGGTTGATAATCACAAACAATGTGTGCCATTCGGTGCTGGCTTGCTATTCAATGAAACGACTGAGTCTTACAAGTGGTTACTTGAATCATTTCTGAAGGCACACAAGAAGCAACCAAAGTTAGTTCTGACGGACCAGGACCCTTCAATGAAAGCTGCTATTTCTAAGGTTTTCACAAAGTCTTGGCACCGCCTTTGCATGTGGCATATTATGAAGAAACTTCCCACCAAGGTTTTATTAATTTATCAATCTCGTTGAGAAGGTCTTTTTTTGTTACATTTTTTAACAGTTTTGGGTCCTGCTATGTATAGATTGCTGGAGACCTGTTACAAAACTCTGAGCTAAGGGCATTGATGCATCGTTTGGTGTGGAACATTCACATGAAGCCATCTACATTTGAGACACATTGGCAACTTTTGATGGAGGAATATGGGTTACAAGATCACGACTGGTTGAATGATATGTACTCAATTAGGGACCAATGGGTACATGCCTACTTCCGTGATATCCCAATGTGTTGTCTGATGAAGACTACATCAAGATGTGAAAGTTCTAACTCAAGCTTCAAGGTCAACTCTTCTAGTGTTAACACACTAGTTCAATTCATGCTATGTTATGAAACTAGGATAGACAATCAGCGTTACAGGCAACGTGTTGCAGAGTTTAAAACTTCATCTAGTGTATTAATGGACACTACTGAGTTAGCTATCGAGAAGCACGCTTTTGAGTTGTACACACACACGATTTTCACAGAAGTAAGAAAAGAGATATACAAGGGGAAGTTGTTTTGTTACATTGTGTCACACCCCAACTGATGGCGGAAACATCGGGATGAGACTAACAAATCGCTCAAAAGCATCATAACACTATTGTGACAATATAATTTAAATCAAATTTCATAAATGACTTGAACCAAATACATTGTTTCAAATAAAGACAAATTGTAGCATGATAATGTTTATTATTCAAATGAGTTTCTAAGTCCATCCTAACTTGATTTCTTCATCACTTCGTCTATCAACCTGCAACATGTATTAAAATAACATCAACAAAAAGTTGGCGAGTATACAAGTTTAATACATAGCATAAAGTAGAATAAAAAGTTTAAGTACTCATATCCAACATGAACAACATAATACAAGTTAATAATATGCTGAAACGGTGTCACTATATGTCAAACCCAAGTTTCCAACGCAAACACCCCAAGACTCAAGGGCGGTGCGTACTCCTATAGCATAGGAGTTTAATAAGTATAAGAAGTCTCAGAAGTTTAATAAGTTTAGCTCGGTTAATGAGCATATAGACACGAAAAGTTTACATAGCATACGAGATTAACAAGCATCAAATTGTTTCATGTTTAAAAATGGATAGAGTGTGCATAAAACAAGTTTCAAGCGTTGCGTGTTTTTGTATAGAATACATGTTGCACCCAAAAGTGATAAAATAAAAATGGGATCGAGTATACTCACATTTTTGCGTATGGAGATTCCTTAAAATAACGCACGAGTAACGATTTAGAATCCAAAAGAACGACCGAAGTGTTTATCCTAGAATAGATTTGAATAAAGATCTCGTAAGTGTTTGATTTCTATTTGTTTAGTGTCTACTAAATGGTAAATTTTAAATGTTATAATTTACCTCGTTCATTATTCAATGTTTTAAGAATTAACGTAAATGTGTTAGTTATTTTGGTTAATATAAATTATTAGTTTTTGTTTATAACTCATAAAAAAGGGTGAGGTTCTATATGTACTAAATAAGGTTGAAATTATAATTAAGATTTATTAGAATTTAAATATAATAATAACAATAATTAACAAAATTAAATAAATGAACTATAAGGACTTTACAAAAAAAAAATCGGCCAAAAAGGCCTTCTGCCCAGCTCGAACTCGCGTTGCTTCGATTACGTGCACGTAGCCCGACCGCTGGGCTACGTGTCTAACCCAATAGAAATCCTTGTTTTTTTAATTCTTTTATATTGTTACTGAGATGAATATGATATTGGTCTTTAATAAGCAAAAAGCTCAGCGACAAAGTAGGGACGGGGATCGAACCCGCGCCCTTTGTTTATTAAAACAACATCAACAACCACATCTGCCATCTTGGCATAGTGATCAAGTTAGTTAAGTGAGGTAGTGTGCTAACAATGTGTATCAAAAATGTTCTAGTTTAGTTGATTGCAAAAACAGTTTTCAGGATATAGCTCAGGATATCGAGCTATATCAACAATCAAACAATGAGCAGAAAAGTAAAGGGTGACACGAGATGTACGAGGAAAGCCCTTGATCAATCTAGATCACCGGCACAAAGCCTCGGGAGCTGACAATCGCAGCTGCATTGTTCTTCTTATTACTTCAAAAGTCGGGATACAGTGCAGGATATTGACCAGATCGTTGCTAAGTGTTACAATACTTGTTGAAAGTGTGTAAATTGTGAGAAAGAAAGTAAAAGTGTTCGAGAGCAGTGAATGTGATGTCCCATGTGATCTAGTTATCCGTCTATTTATAGTTACAAAAAGAAACTAAATTCCTTAAAATGGGGGGATGCCAGCGAATATTCCACGTGAACGTTGAAGACCAAGTATTGCGGCTTCAACGTTCTTCTTCTAACAACATGGACCGAGTCTTCAGGGGAAGAGGTCTTCATGAACGTTATGGACTTGTACTCGTACTCCTGCAAACAATCCGTTAGTAATCCTCAGGATACAGCATCAGGATGTTACCAATATCCTGATTCAGCATCCTGGTTGTGAATATATATTATGTAATCAAGATATAATTCAAGATACTATCCAGGATATGGGCTCAAAATTTCACCCATAACAATTGTCCCAAAAAATGTTACCGTTTAAGGATTCTGGACCTAACGGTTACATTTTTCACGATTATCGAGGCAATTAAGAGATAAGACCCCTGATTTGACCGCTTGTAACCGCCCAATCTGAATTTACTCATTGATTCCCTATATCTTCTCAGCCTAATCTCCATTTAATCTCCACCAAGAAGAAAAAAGGTAAAAACTCTCTCTCTCATCTTCATCTCTTCTCTCTTACTTTTCTGCACATTATTCCGGCGAAGATATGGCGAGACAAACAAGGTCCAGTTCCGGGGATTCTGCTCCCACGTTCATCCATCAGAATATCCTTCAGGACCCGGAGAAAGAGATATGCTCGTTCGACAGCGCTCACCTGTCAGCCCTTAAAACCTCCGGCATCTTCCCGGAGGGGACGGTGTTCCGGCCGTTTGATCGGGAAATCCGGTCGGACATGGTCTCTAATGAATGGCTCTGTTTTAACGCTTTTCCATTTACTTTGGGCCTTCGATTTCCTTTCCCTGGTTTTATCACCGAGTTTTTTCATATCACAAAGATCAGCTTCATTCAAACAATGCCAATGCTTTGGCGAGTGTTGCTCGTTCTTGATCGAATCAAGAACGCTCACATTCCTGACCTTTTTGTTCATGATCTTCCGTTAGCATACCGGCTTAGATGCCATGGTTCTTGCAGATTTCTGTTCTATTCTACCTGCAGTGATCCACTGATACTTCGAGTCACCAGGAACGAGGAGGAATAGAAATCCAAGTTTTTCTTTGTGAAAAGAAATTCGATCCCTGGTGGAGCGGAATATCCGGTGAAATGGTTGAGAAAGGGTAGGATTTAGGGTTTTAGGATGATCCCGTCTTATATCCTATCCTATATCCTGAACTGATCTTTATTTTTGTTGTATGCAGCTGACTTCAGAAAACTAGCACCTCCTCTTGCTGACTCAGAAAAAAGAATCAAAGCCATCAGACTTCTTCCAGAAGTTGAAAGAAGTTTCAATCCTTACCCAGCATCTTCAAGCCAACACTCCAGCTCAAACATGTCTGGTAAGGATCCTATTTAATATCCTGCATACATATTATTACTTGATTTTGTTATATAGAAGGGTTTTAAAGTTACTCCCCGTATGCAGATGCCAACAAAGTTTCGATCCTCCTAGACCTTGATGAACTTGACAGCTATCCTACTCCTACCAATGTCAAGAAAGAGACCCCTGCTACCACCAGCTCCAAACCGGCAGTAATCCCCAAGCCTAATCCAAGGACTCATGCTTCCACATCCAAGAAGAGAAAGGGTTCCGAGACCAGCACTCCAGGTTCTGAAGGGTTCTCCTATGAAGAGCTCAGCTTCACCAAGGCCCTGGAGCCTATGACCTCTTTCCTCAACAAGGTAATATCCTGATGCTATATCCTGCGCTTATATCCTGATTGAATATCCTGGTTAGTAAATTTCAACCCATACCTGTATTTTGACTTGCAGGGTCTCCAGCATCTGCTACACCTCTACACCGATGCTTGTGGAACAACTAAGCTTTATGAGGCTAAGATCAAACAACTTGAGACCACCATAGCAGACCAGGGCACTATTGCTGAAGCCAAGACCCGGCACTATGAGGATAAACTAAAGAAGGTCACTCAGGATGCCGAAGTGAAGCTGGCAGCCGTCCATGTTGAGCACGAACAGGCCATGATCTCCTTCCGGGAAGGGATCAAAAACTCTGCTGTTGTCTCCCTATTGCAAGCTCGTATTAAGATGGCTTATGAGGCCAAGGTGTCACACCCCGACCGCGTAAAACAACTAACGCGGCGGAAACGTCGGGGAGTGTTGTAACAGAATCATTGTTTCATAACACATGAAAATTGAAGTTTTGTTTTATTGAATTAAAAGAGGTTACAATATCTTAAAAACAAAGGGACATAACATAATTAACTAGTCTTGCATCTTTTATTGTCACTAAGGCCCAAGTCCGCCTAAGTGTATCTTGATCAATCCTATGCATCAGCTCCTGAAAACACTTGTGAAAATAGGTACGTCAGCATAAAAATGCCTGTGAGATACATAGGTTTAATTAAAATAGGATTCATGACTTGTAAGTTTAAAGAAAATGTTTAACAAGAGTTAGTCATGAACCTTAAAAATGTTTTCTTTTATAAACTATACGAAAATCGATAAGAAATCAGATGATGTAAAAGAAAGATGTATGGTTAAATGAAAACCAAGAAAAATGAGTTTGTATAAATATGTTATTTGTAAAACAATGTTTTATGAAGATATGTTATTTGTGTAAAATGTAATATGTCAAATTGAAATGGTTTAAACAACGCTACGATATGTAATATCATAAAAGCACTTATATATAGGAAGTACCAGCGGCGTATCCACCATGCTTTTATCATATTACACACGCCTCGTTATTTAAATCACTTACCCAAACAAACCACAAATGTAAAAAAAATGTTCATGTATAACCAAATGTAATGTATAGTGAATAAAAGCATTACTCAACCCTATAAGAAAGAAATGTACAAAACAATGTATTTGATAAATCATAATTTAAATCAAAAGTTATGTTTTGTAAAATTAATGCTTTATTGATACAAACATCTACGGGGTATTGTTAAACGTATACATCCAAGCCTTGAGACTGTGGCGACAAACCCCTAACAAGTTAAAGGTTCATCTAAATTCTGAATTCGGATTCGGTCATTCCTTCCACCCAAACAAACCTAGGATTTCAGAAATTGGAGTTGTCAATTCCTATGGTACCACTACCTACTACCGAGCGGCATGATCGGTGTTAATGAATGTATTTTTGAGCCGTTAAACAAACCAAATGTTATACCAAATGTAAGCATGTTATGAGAAAATAATGTACTAATTATGCTAAATGAACATACAAAGTAGAAATGTAAAGCAATGTGTCCATATGCTGAGTGAACATTTGCAACAAAAGTATTTATGAAAATCAATGTGCTAGCATGCTAAGTGAACATACATAGAAAAACACAATGAAATCATGTACTATATATGTACTAATGAACATAACAAGTATATGTTATGAAAGCACGAAAAGCACGAAAGTAACAAGTAGGCACATGTGTTTCACCACAAAATATTTGAAAATAGTAAAAGAGGGGTCTATGTACTAACTTGAGAAAGCTTAGAAGTCTTGAATAACAACCAAGCAAAGCTGGAAGGATCACGGAATCAAACGGCACCTAATATAGGTAACTATGTTAATAAACTGGACCTAAATCGGAAGATTGGATAGGATGAGGTTTTGTAAACCAAATGAGTATTGGAACTCATATGATATGGTTTAACAAAGCCTACATACTTAAATCAAAACCTAACCTAAGTGCTTACGACCCGTTTAGGTAGCTTACGCTACTTTAACGCGTCGTTCGCGTAAAACGCGTTCGGACCGCCTAACTAGTCCTATGACAAGTATTATTTGCCTTAATATGTCTAATAATGTTCCCTAATCAGTTTAGATGTCAAAATTTAGGTTACATATGCTTAAAATGAAATTATTTGTAAAAAGGGCACTTTGGTCATTTTCCTAAGGCATATAAATTACCTATCATACAACTAACTAAACGTAGTGACCATAAGGTATAACCTCGGAAGGTTATTCCCTATACAATTATGGTCACAAAATATGTTTGGTCGGATCCTAATGATCGACCAAACGGGTCGGGTTCGAAAGTCTAAGCGGTTGTTTAGACCGCTTATCTTACGACCCTATATAAGCACTAAACTAAAAGTGACGAGTTAAACATGTTAAAACATGTTTAACTAAGTTAGAAAACAAGTTTGATATCAAAACAAAGGGTTTTGATACCCAAGAATAGTTTGGTTGCAAAATACGTATAAACACGTATTTTGACCGAAACTATGATTCGTCACTATACCTAAATAACGTGGTAATCAGTAGGTATAGTCACAAAGGACCATGACCATCGTGATTACGCTCACGTTGCGAAGTTCAAACGAACTTCGTGTTAACCATTGACTGGTCAAAGCAGAAAGTCAAATACTGTTTGACTTTCGTGCTTAAAAACGCATAAAAGATGAAGGAAACTTACAAAAGGTCCAAGCAATGGAGATTTGATTCAAGTTGCTCAGGTATGAAGTGTGGAAACTCCAACTTAGAGCAGAAATTGAATCAAGTGTGAAGAACCAAATGAATCAAGGTGGGTATTTATAGGAATTCAAGAGCCGTTAAGATCGTTTCTCGAACTTTGAGCTTCAATCTGGACCGTACAAGTGTGGCACACTGTTTTGAATACAATTGGAGCCTAAATACCAGTCCATAGAATGAAGAAATCATGTACAATAACCCAGAAACCAGCTGCTGTTTACAAAACTAAGTTTTGCTGATCTAGGCAGCTCTCGCGCCCCGCGTAGGCTAAGGCCTGCTCTTACGCGGCCCGCCACCTAGTCCCATATCAGCAGAAGTTTGACAAATTACAGAAACAGTCCCTGCACATGTTTAATGCCATTTTTGACACGTTTAAGGCACATTAAGCCATTTTCAAGGCTCTACAATGATTCCATAGTGTAGGGGACATGAAATATGCTCAAAAACATCTCGGATGTCGGTTCGTTTGGTCGTACGGTTGCGTTGTTCGGTTAATTACGACGAAACTCGAACGGACGCGAAAAACGATCCAAATTACGCGATGAATGGAATTTTATCATGCCAATCACTAAAATAAAATATTTTAATGATTACAAAAATTTTTGGATGTCCGGATATATTCAGAATGTAAGATATGCGCGTAAATGCAAACTTGTGCACTTTTTGCGCTTTAAGTCCCTGTTTGACCAAAAAGTTTTTTTTTTGCACACCGAACCCCTCAAAGCCTATTTCTAAGCTATGTAAAAGATATTTATGGTATGTTTAACTTATGGTCAAGTTTCGGTATGTTCGATACCATTCGATTCGGTATACTTTTGCAGTTTGACGCAAATAGTCCCTGCGATCGAATAAACTTGATTTCGACACACCAAACCTTCCAAAACTTATTTCTAAGTTATGTAAAGGTTATTTAAGGTATGTTAAGCCCATGTCACTGTTCTGGAGTGTTTGTCACATTAAACTGAGTACGTTTACGCATCGGTTCGCGTATAACTTTCTAGAAAGCGATTTAGAGCTCGAAATCGAACGAGAATTGATATGTGCAAATGATACACATATTTATACAATTCCAATTATGAAACACAATATTTCATTGATTTGGTATTTGTTTGATGGTCGTAGAGACACATATGTCACACAATGAGACAGGTCTTGAGTGCCCATCCTAGCTGGTTGACTCCTAGGTGGCAAAGCTTAAGGAGCTTGGAGGCAATCATGTGCCACATCCTGCTAAAGCTGGGGCTGGAGAAACTTCTAAGGCAACTGAAGTGGTGGAAAAGGCTGGAGAAAAGAAAGATGCTGGTACGGATGCTGATGAAGATGCTGATGAGGATGTTGCTCAGGATGCTGAGGCTGAGAAGGCTAAGAAGGATGGTGGTGATGCCGCTATGTGAGGGCATTCAAGTGGGCAATGATGGATATTGACGCCTAGTCCGGAGCCCACTTTTTTAAATTTGAATGGTCTGTAATCCCAAAACAATTTACTTTTCCTGCACTTTACTTTTCCTACACTTGAACAATTTATATTTCCTGCATGCTTTTGAACAATCAACAGTTGAAGGTGGAGGGATCCTGTGTTTTCAGGATGAAGCCTTCAACTGTTTATGTAAATATGGTTTAGGACTAACTGCACTGTTGGTGGATGGGTCTCGTTTTGAGATGAAACCAATAGTGCAACCTTTTGCATGTGAATAATAAACTAACCAACCTTTCGGCCTTATCTTTGTTGTTGTATTTTTATTACATTGCGTGTGTTTGATTTTGAAAATATTTTCCCTTTATTATTTTAGATATCCTAGGGAAACATTTTGAGTAAATATTCTGAAAAGTATTTTGGAAGATATCCTGAAAAGTATTTTGGAAGATATCCTGATCAGGATACTGTTATTGAATTCAGAAATACATAACTCTAAAAACTTAAGTTATTTAGATAAGGTTTTAAAAGATGAAAAGGGGAGATCATACCAAAGACTTTTAGAGAGTTGATTCTAGTTTCCCATCTTTGAACCTTTTGCAACATTCGCCTCGTGGATGTCCCCTGTGCATACTTAGGAAACTGAGTTCATCCTTCGAATTGTATCAAGGTGTATGTCCCTTGTGTTCAGCGTATTCGAATACTTAAGAATTTTTCTGTTGTAAACAGAATCATATTCTGTTTGGAACCTGTCCATAGACTTTAGTTTTTCTGGGGATAAACCCTCAATATCCTGGGGATAAACCCTTAATATCCTGGGGATAAACTCTTAACATCCTGGGGATAAACCTTTATTTTCATGCGCTACAGGCGGGAGTGTCTAAACTCCAAGACTTAGAAAGGTGAAAACCTTTAAACCTTAGAGAGTGTGAAAATACCCTTTCGTGAGAGAGGGTGATCAATCCTCATATACCTTAAGGATCCAGGATATAGCCAATAATAACGAAATTGTCAGCCACTTTTACATGAACTGGTCCCACTATCTTGAACTATCCCTGGATAACTTGCGCTCCAGGCGGGGTGTTTAAACCCAATTCAAGAGAAAGGTGAATACCTTTAAACCTTTGAAGGGATAAGGATCCCTTAAACGTGAGAGAGGGGGCCAATCCTCTAATCTTTTGGTTTATCTTGAGCATATATCCTGGATTAATATCCTGAAGCATATCCTACAAAACACCTTCAAACTAAGGTGGGTGTTAGCTTCGCTAACACCCCTCCGATGCTTAAGTTAGTATTGGGTTCAAAAGAATAAATTCAAACATATTTAAAAGAGATAGAATTCATACCATCCTGAGTTAGAAATTAAATTCTAAACTCACTTGAAATAGAGCTTAAGGTGTATGGCATTCCAAGATCTTGGTAGCATATTCCCTTCCATATTCTTGAGTCGGTATGCTCCTTTCCTAGATTCTGATTCAACTTCATAAGGTCCTTCCCATTTTGGGGCAAGCTTCCCATCAGCAGGATTAGTAGTATTCTGAAAAGCCTTCCTTAACACCCAATCTCCAACTTGAAACCTTCTAGTCCTCAGATTCTTGTTATATGCTCTGGATATCCTCTATTGATATGCTGCCATCCTCAACTTTATCGCATCTCTTATTTCATCCACAGTGTCCAATTCTTGGCACATGGCTTCAGGATTTGCCTCAGGATCCCGGAGGCTCGATCTTGCTGTAGGTATCACCATTTCTGTCGGGATCACTGCTTCTGCCCCAAACACCAAGGAAAATGGGGTTTGTCATGTTGCACTTTTTACTGTTGTTCTATCAGCCCATAAGACAAAGGGTAACTCTTCTGCCCATCTTCCTTTCTTAGCCTCAAGTCTTTTCTTCAAATTGCTGACAATTATCTTGTTTGAAGATTCTGCTTGTCCATTTGCCTGAGGATGTACCGGAGTGGATGTAATCATCTTGATTCCCCAGCTTTTGCAAAAATCAGTGGTTCTTTTGCTAATAAACTGAGAGCCATTATCACAAATTATCTTAGCTGGTACCCCAAACCTAGCCAGGATATTCCTCTTTATGAAAGACACTACTTCCTGATCTCTGACTTGAACAAATGCCTCAGCTTCAACCCATTTGGAAAAATAGTCTGTCATTGCTAGCATAAAAACTTTTCCTCCTGGAGCCTTAGGCAATTTTCCCACTATATCCATACCCCACTTCATGAACGGCCAAGGGGAGGCAATAGGATATAGTGGCTCAGCAGGTTGGTGCAATATATTTCCGTGCCTTTGACATGCATCACATCTTCAAGCATATTCTGCTGCATCTTTCCTCATAGTCGGCCAATGGTATCCTGTTCTTAGCACCTTCGAGAACAATGACCTGCCCCCAGTATGATTGCCACAATCTCCTTCATGGATATCCTGAAGTACCTCCTTGGTCTCAGGATCCTCCAAGCATCTTAGGTATGGTCCTGCAAGAGACTTTTTATACAAAACATCATTTATAATAGTAAAACGAGATACCTTCATCCTGAAAGCCTTATGGTTCTCATCCTTTGGGATTTCTCTTTCTTTAAGGTATTTCATGATTGGAACCGTCCATGATTCAGGATTCTCTCTAGGATACCCATCATCAGGATCCTGGATACTTGCTACTTCCTTATCCTGAGACTTGAAGTGTTCCATCGCAAGATACAGGATATGTAGTATTGGTATCTGAGTTCCTTCCGGTATCCTGACTGATGATCCTAAATTTGCCAAAGCATCTGCCTCGGCATTATCCTCTCTTGGTACCTGTTTAAGTGTAAAAACTTGGAAATATCCTGCTAATTTTTTTACAATTTCAAGATATTCGATTAATTTTTCACCTTTGATTGCATAGGATCCATTGAAATGGTTAGTAATTAACAATGAATCAACATTTACTTGGAAATTTTTAACATTCATGTTCTTGGCCAACTCTAATCCTGCAATCAAATCTTCATATTCTGCTTCATTATTAGTGGCAGGAAATTCACACCTAATAGCCTGGGGTAATATGTCCCCCTATGGCGATTTTAGTAGTATACCCAATCCTACACCTCTCACATTAGATGCACCATCAGTATATAATGTCCAGGATTCTAAGGTTTCTCCTAGTTGTTGTACTTCTAGGTCTACTTCATTTTGAATATCACTACTGAAATCAGCCACAAAGTCTGCTAGAGCCTGAGACTTTATAGCATTTCTAGGTTCATATACTAGATCATAGGCACTTAACTTTACTGACCACTTAGCTATTCTACCCGACATCTCAGGTTTCCTAAGCACATTTTTAACAGGATAATTAGTTTTGACATGAATCCTATGTGTCTCAAAATAATGTCTAAGCTTAGTTGATCCCATAACTAGGGCTAATATCAATTTTTCTACGTGTGAGTATCTAGTTTTAGCATCTAACAAACTTTTACTAACATAATAGATAGGATACTGCTGACCTTCATGATCCTTTACCAGAACGGCACTTACTGCATTCCCTGATACTGCGAGATACATGGATAATGGTTCACCATCCTCGGGCTTCATCAACAGAGGTGCAGTTGAAAGATATTGCTTTAATTCTTGTAGGGCTGCTTCATGCTTTTCTCCCCACTCGAATCTCTTATTCTTCTTCAGGATATCGTAGAATTCTTTGCATTTCTCTGAGGATCTTGAAATAAATATGTTCAATGCCGCTACTCGTCCTGTTAATCTTTGCATATCTTTCATGTTGGATGGTGACTTAATATCCAGGATAGCTTTGATTTGTTCAGGGCTTGCTTCTATCCCCCTTTTAGTCACCATATATCCTAAAATTTTTTTTGCCCCCACTCCAAAATGGCATTTGGCAGGATTTAGCTTCATATTATACTGATCCAGGATATCAAATGCTCCTTCAATATCCTGGAGATGATCCTCAGCCTTCTTTGATTTTACTACCATATCATCAATATACACCTCCATGGTGTCCCCTAGTTTGTCTTTAAACATCATGTTTACCAATCTCTGGTATGTTGCACCTGCATTTTTCAAACCAAAAGGCATAGCAGTATAACAGTAAATACCTGTTGGTGTCATGAAAGCAGTATCCTCCTGGTCCGAAGGTTCCATTTGGATCTGTTGGAATCCTGAGGATGCATCCATAAAGGTTAACATCTCATGACCTGCAGTTGCATCCACCATCGAGTCTATATGAGGCAGAGGGAATGGGTCTTTAGGGCATGCTTTATTCAAGTCTGTGTAATCTACACAAACTCTCCATTTCCCATTCTTCTTTTGAACCACGACCACATTTGCTAGCCACTTGGAAAATTTGACTTCCCTGATCATCTTGGACTTCAATAATCTCTCAACCTCTTCTTGAATAATTGCGTTTCGTTCAGGAGCAAACTTCCTTCTCTTTTGCTGAACAGGCTTGAAAGACCTGTCAATTCCAAGCTTGTGAGTTATAATATCCTTAGAAATACCTGTCATATCCTCATGCTTCCATGTGAATGTTGACATCCTACATTTCAAAAAGTTAGTTAACTGATTTTCAATATCCTGAGGGATATTGGCTCCTACGAGCACTAAGATATCTGGATTATCCTGGTCCAGGATAATTTTCTTAACATCCTGCTCTAAAGCCTCCATGATATCCTGGGCTCATGTCTTTAATTGCTATCATACTTTGGGCTTTGTTGAGGATTTCATCGAGGAAGAATAACATTCCTTTTCCTCTTGTTGATCACTTTCCACCTTGACAACCCCCCAAGGGGTAGGGATCTTGATACACTGATGATAGGTTGATGGCACAGCTTTCATATCATGGATCCATGGCCTGCCCAATATGATATTGTAGCAGGATAAGGAGTCCATGACACAAAAACGTTGCATTGAGTTGACTCCCTCAACATATACTGGCAGCTTTATTTCTCCCACAGTATTCTTAGCCTCTCCACTGAACCCTACAAGTACAGTGGATTTTGAAGTGATCTCCATTTGGGAAATATTCATCCTTTTCAGCGTTTCTAGTTGAATAATGTTGACGGAGCTGCCATTATCCACCAGTATCCTGCGCACAAAATGATTAGCAATATATAAAGTTATTACCAAACCATCATGATGGGGATCCTGGACACTATCCATGTCATCACTGTCAAACGTTATCACTTTATCAGTTGTAAGGGTTGTCATCCTGGTTGGCTTGTCTCCCCGTTCTGCCTTAGCCTCCTTTGCATGTCTTTTTGCTGCAGAATAAGAGGTTCCACAAATGTCGGATCCTCCTGAAATAAAGTTAATTATCTTGGCGTCCGCAGGAGGTGATGCTGCTCGTTCAGGATCCTTCTCGGTATCCTGACCCTTATTCTTCTTTCTGCCCAGAAGATCCTTCAGATATCCTTTGCTTAGCAGGTAGCTTATTTCCTTCCTCAGGGCTATGCAATCCTTCGTGACATGTCCAAAATCCTCATGGAAGGTGTTAGGGGAGGATTTTCCAATGATCAGTGATCCTCAATTACTGTTGGGTTTAGTGATCCTCACTTCTGTTAGAATTAGTGATCCTCAGAAGTGTTGCAGGATCAGGATCATGGATCATCTTAAGGATCCTTATGCTAACGATTGTCTACTTTGAATATGATGATGTTTTGCAGGAACACGAGCTTGGACTTGGTCTTGGCGATATTCCTGGAGCATATTCCATATTTATTCCGCACGTGCATGGCAAAAATGGACGTTATGGAGGTCGTGGGGGACTTGCACCAAATGCGGAATGTTTGTTAGCTTAGATATTTTCCATTTTTAAAAGGGGTAGCGAGCTAAATAGAAAACACTTGGCTATTTTTTGGCTAAACACACACTCTTGCAACTGCTCTCATCAGCTCTCGATAATTCACTTGGCGATTACACACTTTTTTACACAATACACTATAGTGATCCTTGTAATTAGCTCGCTATCATCCGAAGTTGTAATACATTTCTTGTTTAATCTGAGTTGGTGATCGGTAGTTTCCATCACCCGAGGTTTTTATGCCGGAGATCACTCATTGATCAAGGGCTTTTTCCTCGTATAAATTTTTGTGTCATTTGTTCATTACATTTCAGAGTGATCCTTAGTGTTGTTCATTCATTCAAGCATCATACCTCACAACAGAAAGTTTGGTTGCATTATCATTGCTTGATTTTTGACCAAAACAGAAGGCACACCATTTGGATTTGTCCTTCCAATCAGCCTTTTGCTGGTTCTTCCTGGGCCACCTCGCTTTATCTCCCAAACCCTGCATAGTATACATTAGTTCGGGTATATTAACAGAAAAACAATATTCTGACAACTCAGGATACTCCTCAAGATCCTCATCCTCAACAGCATTCACTTTCTTGTTATCATTCCGGCCATATGGCTTAGAACGATATGGCTTATACGAGGATTCTGACTTCCTATTAGTTGATTCATAGGTTGAGGATGAATTCATCCTCTCTTGCATCTTTTTGTCATCTTCTAGTCGAATATATCTCAAAGCCCTGTTTCGAGCTTCGTCCAGGTTCCTGCAAGGATTAATTACAAGATCCTGATAAAATTGGGAATCTTTTTGCAACCCCATTTTGAATGCCTGCACAACTGTTGCAACATCAAGATGTGGGATATCCTGAGATTCCCTACTAAACTTGTTCACATAATCCGTTAAGGATTCTTGAGGTCCTTGAGTTATCCTGTAGAGATACTGCAAGAGAATTGACTATTAAATAAATTAACTAAGTGAGCAAATGATGTAATTGAATGAGGTGGAACGTTTAAGAGCCATTTTAAGGCTGATCCTGTTAGAGTAGAGCCAAAACTCTTGCAGAGGCATGCTTCCTTGAGGTCCGGGGGAATAGGGTTAATCTCCATCCTCTCCCTATACTGAGCAATATGCTCCTTAGGATCCGTGGTTCCGTCATAGAGCTTCATGTTGGGAGTTTGAAATCTTTTTGGAATTTCAGCATCATAAATAGGATGTGCAAACCGGGATATCCTGTGGCTATCCTGGGATACTTCTGGAATCGGCTACCCCAGGTACACTGGATATCATATCTTTTAATTTCTGAAACTCCCTAGAGAGTGCCGAGGTCACACCTGTATTCTGCAAGGATCCAAAACTATTAGTAGCAAGGGTATTAGGAGTATTAGGTAAGTTACCAGCCTGAGGATTCTGGCCATATCCTGGAGAATATCCTGATCTTCTCACAGTTGAGACCCTGATTGATGAGGGTATCTCAGGAGTATGACTCTGGGAATGACTAGGTCCGATATTGCCCCTGTTATCCTCAGTATATACTGCCGAACTGAAGTTCAATGCTCTGGGCTGCAAGGGAGTGACAGTATCCTCAGCAGGTCTACTTGAGCTGGATTTCAAGAGTTGTATCTCTCTTATCAGCATTTAGTTGGTCTCCTGCTGCTGTTTCATCTGATCCTGTATACTACCAAACAAAGTTAGAATTTCATCATTTGAAGCCATAATAAGGGTTCTCCCTGAAGCAGCAGATCCTTGAACATTCTGAGTAGGAATAATATCCCGAGCTACGTGAGTTTCAGTCCTTCTTGGAGGAGCTTGAGGTTGTGAAGAAGCTTGTGTCCTTGGAGGTGGTGGAAGCACCGAACCAACTGTTGCAGAGGTTGTAGCAGACATGGTAGAAGAGCTCATGTTTGATTTTGAGGCCATTGGAAATAGTGTAGTAAAAAGTTTTGAAAATAGGAAACCAAGTAGTGATTTTAAGAAAGTTTTTATCAGAAATAGCACCACTTGCCCCACGGTGGGCGCCAAATTGTTTTGGTCAAAAATTACCGAAGCAATTTAATGATCAAATTAGTTAAGTGAGGTAGTGTGCTAACAATGTGTATAAAAAATGTTCTAGTTTAGTTGTTTGCAAAAACAATTTTCAGGATATAGCTCAGGATATCGAGCTATATCAACAATCAAACAATGAGCAGAAAATTAAAGGGTGACACGAGATGTACGAGGAAAGCCCTTGATTAATCTAGATCGCCGGCACAAAACCTTGGGAGCTGACAATCACAGCTGCCTTGTTCTTCTTATTACTTCAAAAGTCAGGATACAATGCAGGATATTGACCAGATCGTTGCTAAGTGTTACAATACTTGCTGAAAGTGTGTAAATTGTGAGAAAGAAAGTAAAAGTGTTCGAGAGCAGTGAATGTGATGTCCTATGTGATCTGGTTATCCGTCTATTTATGGTTACAAAAAGAAACTAAATTCCCTAAAATGGGGGGATGCCAGCGAATATTCCACGTGAACGTTGAAGACCAAGTATTGCGGCTAACAACCTGGACCGAGTCTTCAGGGGAAGAGGTCTTCATGAACGTTATGGAAGAGGTCCTCGTACTCCTGCAAACAATCTGTTAGTAATCCTCAAGATACAGCATCATGATGTTACCAATATCCTGATTCAGCATCCTGGTTGTGAACATATATTATGTAATCAAGATATAATTCAAGATACTATCCAGGATATGGGCTCAGAATTTCACCCATAACACTTTTTACCTGGTGTTGCATTTAATTTGTCATTAATTTTCATATCTAATCACCACCATCCACCCCCCAAAGTTTATTTCTTATTATAAATAGTTTCAGCATAGACAATATGTACATCCACAAACCATTCTTAACTACTTATCACACACAAAGCATAACAATGCACAAGAGGCCATCCGAGGTTTCCAAAGTTCCGGATGTTGAGGTCATCGATCTCACGCCTGGGAAAAATAAGTTTATTAATATCGGGAAGAGACTTCGAAAGTATGCATCAACTCCAGCCAGGGTCGGTGATATGCATGAAACAACCCCTTTAGACCCTATGCCCATGCATATGCTTAGGACGATTTTTACAAGTGATGGGCACCCCCGCAGAAAGAGATGTAACTTTTGTTCGTCCCCAAAGGTGGAACCCCATGCGACGCCTATGGCGCGAGCAATACCGAAAAAGGAGCCTAGTGTTAACCCTACAGTCAAGACGGATCCAAATGTAGCGCCTAAGGGTGAACCTTTTGGGTTTGATACATACAGTACCGGTAATGTGATGCCTAGCGACGAGCCTACAGTATACCCAACAAAAAGACATGTTGATGATCCTAAAATCAGCAATTTGGTTGATGATGTCTCGTGGATGAGTGAAATTGAGTGGGATTCATATTTCCCAATAAATATATTAGTTTCGCCCGTCCCACCAAACCCATGCAAGTGTAAGAAGTGGTTCACATGAAGAAGGTTAAGTAGAAATCAGGCGTTGTTGTTGTGTTTTTCTAATTATGTTTTTTTTGAAGTTCTATGTATGTATTTAGCTTAATTAGAAATCAGGTGTAGTATCAGGTTATCAACATTAACTAAGGAGCAATGTATGTGTCTTCTGATTTTGTAATTTTTGTTGGTGTAATGCATAATGAAAAAAAAAAACATCTAGTTTGTGTGTTGTTACTTCTTTTTTGGGGTGTATATTTTTTGGTGTTTTTGGTTACACAAGTTCACTGGTAGTAAAACAGTTTTTAGGGGTAGGCCCCAACGGTAACAAATGAAAAAAGTAAAAAAATAAAAAAAAGAAACAAATGCATGAAAGTGGGTAATGACAAAACAATATGTTATTATAGTGGGACCCACAGATCCTTCTTGTAGATCCATCATCCCAACTATATTCAAATATTTCATTTTCTTATCTCCTTTTTTTCTTTAGAATTCATCTACCTCTCAAAAAAGATGAAAAAGTGTTCATGTGGGAGGATTGCTACCATCCACACATCATGGATAGATGACAATCCAGGAAGAAGGTTCTATTCATGTCCATTTAAGGTAAAAAAATCGATCACTGTTTAAATAAGTAAGTGTATGTTCTAATTGTGTTTTATCTCCATCTTTTTAATGTAGCCCAGCAACTGCCCTTTCATTGGTTGGTTCGACCCACCGATGTGCCTGCGGTCAACTAGGATTATACCAGGTCTTTTGAGGAACATCAACAACCTGCAAGCTTAACTTTTTGTCCGTGAGCAAGAAATTCGAAAGAAGAAGAGAGTTATATGGTTACTGATATTAGGGTTAGCGATTGGCAACTTACTTGTTAGCAATGTTTGTTGAGGTTTTTGCCGTTGTTTGTTGAGATTAAGAAATAGGTGCTACTTAGCTGCATTATCCTTGTTAATATGTTAATGAGATTTTCGGTATTATTTGCTTGTTGATGTTTGGTTGAATCTGTTACAATTTTTTATGTTTATGCATTTTTTGGTTTTGTACTTACCTTGTTACATTTTTTTTCCTTGAGAATGTTGTACAATTTTTGTTTTCATTTTGGCAGTATGTGTGTTTGATCATGTGACTCTTTTTTAACGTTTTTTTTTCTAAAGTGTGTAACTTCTGTAAGCCTTTTTTAGGATATTAACTATTTTTTTAGTTTTTCGTTATGCTGGAAGACAGTATTTGTTGAAAACATATAATAACGACACGATTTTGGTGAATGGAACTTAACACCTAGTTTGGAAGAACACAGATTTAACACAATAGTTAAATAATAACGTTCACAATATATATGGTAAACAACATAGCATAAGGAAAGTTGCCCCTATATTGCATGTGAGAGGGAAAACTGGGGCACATTCTTTTTACACACACACATAGTAGTAACTTCGCATAAACACCACTTTTTAGTCGAGATATGAGCTTGGAGTGCCATACTCGATTTCAATACTGAATGGTTCTGGGCTAAGCTCACTCTCCCACGGGTTGTGGTTGGCCCACGACACAAGAGTGTTTGGAGAATAACAAGAGTAATCATCATCTATAGGATCATCTTCAGGATCATCGGTAGTATTTGGATCAACTGCAGGGGGGTTCTCTTGGGTGGTGTTGACTGGTTTAGTTGGATCAGTGAGCACCACAGATGAAGATTGTTTGACAAAGGTAACTTGTGTAGTGGGGAAACATGATTCCCAGTCAATATCAAAAAGTGCCTCATCTAACCACATCTCATCATGGGTTGTTGCTTCAGGTTTAGTGTTAGTAAGGAGGTCACTTATAAGCTTGGCATCCATAGCAAGATTTTCTTCAACAGTTGGCGGTGTTGACGGAAGAGACATGATGTTTGTGATTTAAGTACACTCTGTGTTGCCATCAGATCTCGGAGTTTGGAGTTCGAATGAAAGAGTTCTCCGTAATCGTTTGGTAACCCGTTTTGAGTCAGATGGCGATGATGGACTAGACATAATAAGGTTATTTTTTTCACTTCTTTTATGGTGAACAAGTGATGAAACAGGTGTTTACATTTGACCTTAATTTATAGACAAACAAATGATGTTAGGTATATAATTTAATTAGATTGTTCACATCAACATTAAATGTAATACACTAACCAACATAGAAGATAAGTATGTATTTATTTACTCTTTTTGTTCTAAAGCAAGTAACATAATTATATTATACATATGCAAGTAAGGAAACCATGAGGTGTTACATGTTGAATTCGCTTTATTGGGCAAATGTAACATAATTGTATTATATATATGAAAGAAGTTACATAAATTTCCAGGTTTGGACAAATGTAAATCATATTAGGGCCTTCATCTTTACTTCATGTATAAATGTAACTTATATATTTAGTTTTTTCACTCCCTTTGTATTTTCCCGCCAAAACCCCACCTATTTTTTTTATAGGTTTGCATGTATTTGAATCAATATATTTTTTTTTCAAGGCTGTCATTTCTTAGAAAGTATTTACACTTGATGTAACAAGTCTCTTTACAGTTGCTGTCATTCATATTTAAGGTTTGAACTTTTGATTCTTCCTTCCTTTTTTTAGCCAAACGTGCATATATATATATATATATATATATGTATGTATATTTTATTTTTTTTATTATCACATCACAACATCACATCTATTTATGGACAGGGGTGGGGTTGGGGGCGGGGGTGGGGATTTGTGAATATAAAAGTGCCTATAAAAGTATATGCCCCAAAAGTATTCATACATATATATTTTTCCGATTATCAGATTATGGCCCATCAAATGTTACCTTTCCACGGTTATTTTTTTGTTTATGATTTTTTGTTTAGAATTGCTTTAAAAATGATTCAATAAATGCTTGTACTATAGTTATCAAATCATGAGGCTTAGACTACTAGTCATCACCGTGTACAGCATATCCATACATATCTTTTTTTAAATGTGTAAGACAAGACAAGGATACAATGGGGATTAAATAGAAGTACACAATTTTTGTTTTTTATTATGTCATGCTTTTTCCTTCTTTACTGTGCACATCAACCATATCCTTCCTTTTTTGTCCAATTTACACTCCCCATACTGTAGCATTTATATGAGATTGTACTTTTTTTTGTTTATATATATATTATTAGAATGAATAAGTACTATGGATATTTCTTTGGATATGGTATTGATGTATGTGCGTCCTTTTTGTCTACATTGGACACTCCCAAACTGGCAACATTAATTTGAAAGATTGTACTTTTTTTTTGTTTATATAAATATTATAACAATGAGTAGTGTCTATGTATATCATTAACAAAGAGATGACCCATTTTAATATATGTTGTTACATTTTTTTTGTACTGATTTTTGTAACGAAATAGGTATTTTTTTGTACTGATTATTTTTTTGTAACAAAATAGGTTGTACTGATGATTACGACTGTTTAACTAACACTAATTGTTACAGCAAAGAACACACATATTAGACGTAACATTGTATTACATTTATTGATTGATAAAGTTATCAAACAAAAAGATTGCATTGTTATTTTAAAAGTTTTAGAGAAGCTATAACCTTTTGTTACACCTTTTTTACTACGTAACATTGTATGCTTTTCAAAGGAAAATATATATCTTAGTCAAACTTTCCATTAGTGTACTTATGGTTCACCAAAATGTAACGTTAACAGTACACATAAAGACATGTGTTCCAGATCAACTACATACATAAAGTCAAATACATAGAGAGCCAACCGACAAAGTACGAGTTAAATTGTTTAAGTTGTCCACAAAAAACATAACATTAGCACATGGAGCAGCAGCTTACACTGATAATGTGGCATCGCGAACCTTTCCTTTGATTAAATTCACATCAGAGAGTAGTATGCGTGTGGAGAATTTCTTTCGGAGGGCAAGAATTTGGTTTTGCTTTCTCTTCCAGTGGCTGCTAAAACCACATTCAAAAGGTTCATTGATGTCGTTAAAATTCTGCATGAGCTGCATAAGGAATACGGCACTATCCATTGGATGCGCAGTGGTCGCCTAATGAATATCACACCTCTTAATCTTGGCTGCTGCAAGTTGATCCTTTGACGGATGTTCGGAACGCTCCAAATAAGCGACCAACATATGCTTATGTTAAAAAACAATAAAATAATCAGTTTTGGAATGAGTTATTGTTTTTTATCCTAATGTTTACAAGAAAAGAAAATGACTAACCACTTTGTATGGTGTATCTTTATTGTAGTAATCTTGATGATCCCTAATGCCAACTAAGGGTGTGCGATCAGGCTTGTGGTCTATCACGGTAATTGCGCCGTTTTCCAGGTCGAAAACAATCAAGTAATATTGATCATCCTCTAGGATTGGAAAGAAAAGCATTTTGACCCCAATGAGTTCATATGCGCCAGCTCCCATCATTCTTTCGCGGAACGTTTTCATACGTTCAGCATCATCACAAGTAGAATCTGTTAATAACCAGCTGTCCTGTTTTTTTTTCAAATAACATGTGTCAATAAAGTGGTGCAAGACACGAATTAAATAAAGCAAAAATGCCTTTAAATAGGCAAACTTACAATGTTCAAAAAGACTCAAATCAAAAGTGACTACTAGACTTTCGTAACTAACTGGCTAATTTATGGGATTCTTGTCTCAGTTATTATTTTCCAACGGATACATAGCATTTCAACCAAAGAGTTATCTTGGTCTATAATATGTTATTCAAATATAATAAATATATAATCTAAACTAAACCAAAAAAAACAACATGCCAAATAAACAACTGATTTAGATGCCCCCGTAACCCATGACCCACAAACAAACTTTAATACATCCAACATCCATCATAGACAAAGATCACATAATATAGTATGAATACTTACTATGACAGTTGTTCTAAAATAAATACGCGTCTCGCAGCCAGCAGTTCTATCAACTTCTTCATAATTCATTACATCTACCCAAGCATCAACCACATCAAAGTACACCTTCACTTCCTCCCTCAATGTGTGCATCAGCGTCTTTGTGATTTCGACACCGTACATACTCTTGAAGATAACATCTCTACGTAAGACAATGTTAGATTTTTAAAACAGATTCTGGATATTAAAAAACTACCACTACTATGTTTTACGTATATTTTATAGAACTGAACTTACTCAGCAGATTGACCGAATTTTTTTGTTACCCCGCTAGACAAAGAGATGACCATTTTCCGTGGCATGTATGTTTGTTCACGAAAAAACGTATGTTATTATTGATTTAAAACAAAACATACTATTTGGAGCAAAACATTCCCTAATCTAACAGGAGCAAAGCATTGCATAATGTGACAACTAGTATTTTAATATTTAAATGGAAGGTTACATTGAGTATTTCACATCGAACAGAAAATCCCATATAAGTTGTTCTTCCGATGTAATATAGATTTCCATTTCGTCATCATGGTCATCACATGAACGGTTGAACCTACCAAATGGTTTTCTTCGTTTTGATTCAAGCGCGTTTGCCCAAGCCTTATCCGTGATATCATTTTCAGTCGTTCCCTTGTCTGCTTTTATATTATTTTTTGTTCGTCAGTATTAACAAAAAAAATCCCAAGTTTATTATAATGTTTGAACGAAGTTAAAAACATGTAGAACTTACCATTGATTGTATTTTTGGTCTCTTCTTCTTTTGAATGCTTATCTTCTTGATTTATGCCATCACTTTCTTCCACCACAGGTGGTACGGAAGTTTCCGTATTATCTGTATCATTGTCATCAGCACCTGCATATTTTTTTTGGTTCTGATAAGTGCCATTTTCTGTTCTGTACACAAATGACACATGTTCACATTTTTTTTTTGAATCATGACTTACCTAGTTCTGCGTCTTGTGTGAGTGGCTGAAAGGTAGGCCCATCAACCAATCCTGGCATTTTTTTGTTTCGTTGCTCCTGTCTAATTCTATTCATTTACATGCAGACATACATATACGTGTTAGTTTGTTTGTGTATGATCGGTTTTTCTTGATTTTTATATACACGTAACAGCTTATACATGAGTTTATTTAATGGTTGAATGAGAAAAAAAAACACCTAGAACTTACTTGTCGGTGTAGCTTTCGTCTCTTCATGTTTTGCCTCCTTTTCTTCGTCACGTATGACTCCATATATGCCACTTTTTTCTGTAGTAGCTGCCGAACCCGCTGTGGTATATCTGCCACTTTCTTCATCATGTATGATCTCTTGTGTTTTGTCACCCTTACCCCCATCTAGTTAGTTAAATGCGGTCACGTATACACATGTTAGGTTTAGTTTGCATTTAGCACCCCCATAAGGTGGTTAACGTTACTTTAGTGCGTTACTTTGTATGACTTTTTACTTTATTGTTTAGTAAAACATGTTACATTTTTTTATTGGTAAAGAAATGTAACATTGTTGTCACTATGTTTTTTAATTATTTTTTTATCTACAATCAGTGCACGTGTATGTTGTCGTGTATGTTTCTATAGTGGAGTTTCTATTTCAAGACAAGAAATTAAGATTACCTTTTGCACACATAAGATTTTTGTTAGGTTTGCCATCACTAAAGTTACCTTTTGCAGACACAACTTTCTTCCTTCGCTTGGCATCACCGTCACTCCGATCACCGCCAGATGCTACATACGTTTAAACAAACAGTATTAAAAAACTGTTAAATGTGCCAATCAATTCAATTAGCTTTTTATATAGCTCATTATCACATGTGCCTGTATGATATTTTTTGCACCTCACCTTTTTTTTGTAAATTATCAGTCGGAGCAGTGATCGGTGCATTTTAGGTACACATTAACGAATACTAACTTTGGTAAAAATGCATTGATAATGGTATAAAAGAAGCTTACATTGGTTTATTTTTGTATTGAGTGAGTGATAGTGAATTTGAGCTAAAACGATCAAATTATAAATAAAAATAAATAGTAATGATCATCAGTTATAAATAAAGCTATACAATATTAGATTAATACATGGTTTCATTACCCAATACATGCAGGTTGTATCGAGATTCGAGAATCCAATGAATAAATGGCCATCACAAAAAGTACATGTATTTGTGTTGGGTTGTTGCAAAATAAAAGAAAAACTTGGACTGAAAGGTTTGGGCTTTGGGACCACACATCACAAAGGTCAATAAGCAGAAGTTAAAAAAAAGGGGATATATAGATCGCACAACAGGAAGTTAAGGGGGTTTTTTTTTACGGCTGACGGCAAGAGAAGGGACACGCGGAAACGCAGCCGCCTTCGGGCGGCTGTACATGGCTTAAGAGATGATTGGCTAGGTGGCTTTCTCCAAGTGAACGGTTTGTAGGGTTTATTACTTTTCTTAGTTTTATTCATTATTGGATTTGTTTTTGACATTGACAACGTTGTTAAACAATTTGATATGTTGGTTTCTTTGAACTATTTTTATGTGTTTTGAGTTCTTACTTTACAACTTGCTCGGTTGATGACAAAACTTTGTAGCTCGTTGGGTGACATAGAGTAGGTTGACTCACACTAGTAAATAGGGTAATTGAACTGTAAAAGATCTGATGACAAAGACCTATTTTTTATTACCACTTAAATTAACCGACTTTTCAGCACCATGTCTATGTGGTGTCCAATTAATGATTAAATTGAGTTTTGTGTGAACCTAGAATCTGAAACTTGGAGAACATTATCTTTTATCTTTTTGTTTGTGGCTTCTGCTCGGATGAACGATTACTTTGTTTTTCATTAAACTTTGTTTGCGGATTCTTTTTAACTGGTAAAGCTTGACCACTTGTGTTGAATTCTTGGTAAACGTTTTTTATATTTGAATTATTTGTCATTTATCAAGCGTATTGGCGATATACTTGCATCGTTAGCGGGTTGGTAAATTGGTGGGTAGTTGATATAAATAAACGGATTATTAGGTTGTATGGTGAATCTTAAAAACTATCCCTAATAATTAATCAAATTCATTAATTCCGAGGCCATGTCTATGTGGTGTTTTGAATAGGTAAACATGTTTTCGTGTTAAACTTGCAATCGGGATTCTGGGTGAAGTTGCTTTCCTTTAATATATAATAATTCTCTAGTTAAACACTAACCACATATTCCCCGTGGATACGATACCCTACTTACGCTATCTACGTAGTTTAATTAGGTTTTTGATTGACTCTGACGACAGTCATCAAGCAGTGCGCTTTTTCTCTGGTACATTCCCATGATCGTCTATAGTTGAACCTGTCAATTATCACTATTTGTATTATAAACGATTGGTATTTAAAGATTCAATACATGATCATGATCCATTAAATGTTCATCAAGGTTTTGAACTAACACACATAGTCCTTTTTAATGGTAGTGTTATATTTGGGATGTTATCAAAATACCTTGTTAATCTATCTTTTACTTAAATTTTAACTTGTAAGAGTAAATCGATTGAATCTCAAGAACCGAAAAACAGTTTTTTAAGAAATTTTCCAGATTGTGTCCTTTGCCTAAGATGATAAAAAAAAATGTAGGTTCATGCGATTGGATTGATGAGATTTCACAAAACGGCTGATGAACTTGCGGTTGAACTAATGTTAATGAACTTGCGATGAGTACATTCCTATTGACAAATTCGTTCACAATTTCCTTGTTTCAGCAAGTCTTACACAATAAGTTCTCTCACATAGTATATTGAGCTACAAATACTTAGAAATACTTTTTTTGTGTAAACGATTATAGGAATGCGAAAAAGGCAAATAGGTATGTAAAAAAGTTCATACCATTGATGTTTGCTACATCAGCTGCAGTTGCGGCATCATCTTCAGGGTCTGCATTTGTAAAAAAACAAATTAGTTACAGTTTGTAGAAAAACTAGATACATCTTCAGGGTATTGATTTATCCGTTATCCGTATTACCTTATGTGTAATCATTTTCGGGGTTTTGCATTGTGTTGTTGAGAGACATGAGGACTCCAGCAATTTTTTTCCGTGGGGTATCAGGCGCCAGCCATACCCTTGTTTTTCTAGAGTGTACAATTTTCTCAAATCGTTCTATCAATTTCTTAACATGCTCGTTGTGTGGATGAGCATTAAACACCACTTCCAATTTTGTTTGCACCGTCACCTTCTTTGCTTCCATGACATCCAAATGTTTTTCTATAGATAGGATTTCATTCTGCAAACAAAGTTTTAAAATACAGTTTTTAACTAATGTTGTAAAAAGATAATTATTTTCTAACTGGTTATCATTACGATTCTTACATTGAGCACTTCATCATTAATACGTAAATCAGTTTTACTTGAATCCCGTTGAACCACAGCAACTTCATGCAACTCCCCTCTACCAAAGCCACCTCTTTTTATCTCTAATCTTTCTCTATTTTTCAGTTTGTTTTTATTCCAGAATACGATTGGGTTTATTGACCGGTCAACTTCAAATCCGGTGCATTTAACTCGGTCGACATATAGTAGCTGTGTAATGACACAAAAAACCAATAACAATGCCAAGTGGCGAGATAACTAAACAAATGTTGTATACCTATATTTTTAGTAAGTTTTGTTATAAAAAAACACTTACACCCAAAATTGTGAGTGGTCCGGAAAATGGAGAATCAGGATCACACCTCTTCCATTGTAACACCTTGTAAAAGCACGTCCAATGATGTATTGACACATGTAATAAACCCTAATAAAGTCAAACGTTGACTATGAAGGACTAATTTTTCGAAAAAAAAATTTTTGATTATGGAAGGATTGGAAGTGTTATCATGCTTAAAATAAGTCTCTGAATAACCTCTTATGGTATTTATATTCACAAATGAGCCACTTGTTGATCGAGTGTAACCGTTTGCGTAATTAATTGAAAGTTTGCGCAATGAAGGGTTAAAAGCGTCAACATGTTAATTCTTACCTCTGAGTGATATTTTAACAAACCGGGAGCTTCATGATATTTGATTATACTCTCGAGAATGCCAATTATTGACCATCTAAGGCTTTTATGCCTTTAAGCGACGTTACGCGCAACTTTGCAAGTTTAAGGGGGTAAAAGTGTCAATATGTTTAATTATACCTCTGAATGAATTTTTTTTATGAAACCGAAGCATCGTGATGTTTAATAATACTCCCAAGAATGCCTAATATGGATTAGATAAGGCTTCGATGCTATTAAACGATGATATGCGCAAGTTTGCGCATTAGAGGGACTATTTGCGTCAAACTGCAAAACTATACCGATTCGTATGGTATCGAACCTTCCAGAATATGATCATAAGTTAAACATGCCCTAAATATCCTTTATATAGCTTAGAAATAGGCTTTGAGGTGTTTGGTGCGCAAAAATAAACTTATTCGATCAATAGGGACTAAAAGCGTCAAAAAGTGCATAAGTTTGCATTTTCGCGCATATCTTACGTTCTGAATATATCCGGACATCCAAAAATTTATGTAATCACTAAAATATTTTATTTTCGTGTTTGGCATGATAAAATTTTATTCGTCGCGTAGTTTGGTTCGTTTTTCGCGTCCGTTCGTGTTTCGTCGTAATATTTTTGATTAGCCGAACAACGCAACCGTACGGCCAAACAAACCGACATCCGTGATATTTTTTAGCATGTTTTATGTTCCCTATGTTTAGGCATCATTGTAGAGCCTTGAAAATGGCTTAACGGGCCTTAACCGTGTCAAAAAAGGCCTTACAAGCTTACAGGGACTAAAACTGCAACTTTTGAAAGTTTGTTGCTGATCTGAGCTGAGTAGGCGGGCCGCGTAAGCTGGGGACTCAGCCTACGCGGGGCACGAGAGCCCCTAGACCTGCTGAAAACCAACTTTTCACTTACAACAGCTGGTTTCTGGTATTGCACTTGGTTTCTTCTTTACTATGGGCTTGTTTTAAGCACCCATAGTATTGAAAAACAATGGGTGATACTTGTACGGTCCAGATTGAAGCACGGGTTACGAGAAACGATCCTAACGGTTCTCAAAATCCTATATATATCCACTTGTTTTGGCTTTCTTCATTCATTCCATTTCAATCAGCTTGCTCTATGATTCTAAGAGGATCTTGAACTTTTTGAGAACCTCCTTCAGTCCTAAGGACCACTTGTAAGTGCTCCTTTCGTGCTTAGTTTAATTGTTTGGCACTTAAAGCCGAAAAGTCAAGCGTTCGTGATAAACGTTTTGACTTTTAAACGATCGAGCCATTGTTCACAACGAACATGGCTACGTGATCGTAATTAGGTAGGTATAAAACCCTCAAAGGGGCACCTCCTAATTCCCATGTTTGCTTAGTTAATTGTCGGGTCATTGTAATTAAAATTTAAAATAAAAGTCAAACGAGTCGGTTTTTAAACAAAATCCATGACTAATGATGTAAAGGCAATAAAATCAGTTTTGTCACCTTAATAACTTGGTAAATATTAATTGAACATGTCTAGACATGTTCAACCCGACAATTCTGAGTTTAGGCTCGGTTCGGAACCGAAAGTCGCAAAAGTTGACTTTTGCTTTGACTTTCAGTTCTGACCCGATTTAGCTTAGTTTAAGTATGCCTTAGGATTCCTTTAGGACCGTATTATATGTTAGTATAACCCTCCAAGGTTATACAACATGGTTCCTTAGAAATCCTAGTTCATTGCATGTTTCCGTTAATTGCTTAAATGTTGACCATAATGCCCTTTTGATATTAAAACGAGATTTTTGAAAATGTGAGAGGACAAAAACATTTATTACTGATATTTAAGTGTGTCCTAAAAGTTTGACATCAGTTTATGGTCTGAAATAAGAGTTATGCTTGATATCGTAAATGAAGGTCTTTTTATTAATTAAACGACATATTTGATATAAATCCTATTTAAACTCAAATTTTGACATCAAACCTTTTACCTACTGATGTAATATAATATTTTTGGATTTTTGGAAATTTTTATTAAATTTTAAGATGATCATAACATAGAGTTCTCGCATAGGCTCGGTAATTGACGATAACGCCCTTTTTGCTAATAAAATGAGTTTTATACATCCTTTACATGTCAAACCTTTTTCTATTGATTTTATATAATAAATAAGTTATTTTAAACTATAAAGGCTGGTCAAAATCTCAGATTTCCCTATTTAAACCAAATATCGTCAAATACCGACTTTTATGCGATTTGGGCGCATAGGATGGTTTAAACCATATTAGGCATCTAAAGCTTGATACCTACTGATGTTATGAATAATTTTTTATACTTTAACAGTAAATAAAAGTTTTGAACTCAGTTTTCCAAAATTAACCCTTAAAGCATATGTGAAATGACCAAAATGCCCCTACGGTGCATAGTTTGGCCACGAATGATAAATTTCACATATGTGAGATATCTTACTGATATAACTTGATAAAATAAGTATTTTTACTGATTATTTAGACCAGAAACTCAGATTATTATTTAACCTCTTTTATAAACATTAAAATGACCAAAATACCCCTACAGGGCATAAATTGTTTTTAAATTCGTTTTGGGCATAATGGAAGGTATCCTACTGATATCACAACATATTTAAGGCATATTAACTTGTGAAACATGTTCATGACTCATTTGGTTACCCGTTATGCACTTTACGCGTTCGGTACGGTTTATGTAACTAGTTTACATGAATTAACCGAAACGGGTCAAACCTTATCATTTTCACTTCAAAATTCAGAATGTGTTTAGTTTACCCATATTATACAAGTCTCCATACTTGTCGGGTCTAAATCACATTCTAATCCGGTCTTCGCTTAATCTTGCGTTTTGAACCGTAAACCTTTCCTTAAAACTAACCGGTCTAAGTTACAAATTAAATAAGACCCGTTAGGAATCTAATAGGTTAATAAAACCTTCGTTCCAGATTGAGAGCCCCAGTAGAGGTACTTGTGCTTGCTGATTAGAATATACGGCTGAGTATAAATTGCATTTTAAGCTCAGGTAAATACTTTTAACTTATTTTTCGTTATACGGGCTTGGGATACGGTATTATAAAAATACCGCTTGGTCGGGTGTAGAAACCTTTTAATCGGAGATGATTAAATTGCATAATCCCGTTTTAATCAGTATTGCTTGATAACAAATAACATTGGGGGTTAATGACCGTGTCCTGGATATCCTTGGCTCATTTAAAAAATGTAAATGGCCACAACTTAAGCACAAGGTGTAGGCATAACACCTCCTGTTGCGTATGTAAAAGATATACTCACTCGTGAGGTAACTTCTTGTGAGTTATATTTGTGGTGTGTCGATTAATCTTGATCGGTTTGTTTAATCATCGGCCCTAAATGTTGGACAAACATATAAATCTGATACAAGATTGTTATTAATATAATTGTCCCAAGTTATAAAAGAATATTTGTGCCTTGTGCATTTAAATCAATTTTCTTAAATATTTTCAAAAGAGTCAGTTAATTGTATTTACCAGTGTAAACTGACGTATTTTCCAAAAAGGTTAAGTGACATGTACTATACGTAAATTGGTTGGGAGCTCAGGGCGTTAATAAGGAATCTTGCAAGTTCTAAACGTCTAAAGTCTGTTGAACAGTGTTTATATTTCTGTTTTAAGATCCGCCTGTGGATCCTCTTACATTCCGTTTGTAATACTTATGTTACTTTCACTCGGTTTGTAATATATTTTACTTTAGACTTCCGCTGTGCATTGAACTGTGATTATTTGACTATGATGATATCAACTACGTCACGATACTCCCCACCGGGCCCACCGGTAATACGTGGAATATCGGGGTGTGACATCCATCCAACTTTGCATGATTTAATTTGCTGAATCACATAGGCACACCAATTTATTTTACTGAAATCTGTATCTCCAGTAAAAGTTTTCAAAATCCATTCTTTCATCCGCCTATTTCTATTACACTCAAACATGACGGTTAAGAATAACATTAGGAAGTCTAGTCGGAAATTAAACCTATTGGGTTCATCACTTGTCATTATAGATTGTGCCAGATTCGTCGGTGCCAGAAATCGTGCACGATATCGTTTTCTCCATGTCATAACAGCAACATCAAGCTTTTCATATGCTCTTACATTTTGCATGTCTATCCCTTTGTTAGGAATTCCTAGAAGGTCATGGACAGACTCAACATCAACGTTTATTGACCCACATGACATCTCAATAGCCATTTCTTCCGTGTTGAAGTGGTCCACAACATAGTGTGCAAGTTTTGCAGGTATCCCATTGACGTTGAATGATAGCATTTTACCAATCCCATCCTCTTCACGTCCTCTTGTTGGTTACTGGTTAGAGACTTGATGCATTTGTACAATTGCATAGGCGCTGAACGTGTTTTTATTCTAGACCACTTATGTGTGGTTTTGGGTGTTTCCCACTTCGGCTTTTCACCCGTTCATGTTTTCCTTTTTTTGTTTTCCCCACAACAACTGCATCCTTTCTTGCCAGAACTGCACGACCATTGTCACCCAAGGCGTTGTTACTTAACAAACCTCGACTCATCTCTGAGTCTCTGTCCACTGAAACTAACACACCAACTTTCTGTTACGATTTACATATTTTCTAAAGAAGGAAAAAAGTTGTGTGTACGTACTTATTAGCTTCCTTTTGACAAATTTCTTTGCTTTGCTATGCGCCCGTGATTGCTGACCTGTAAATATACATTTTTTTAAACAATCAGTATTAAAGTATCGATATATATCTTTATTTAGATTCCTAAAGATCACGTTTAAAACAGGTTTGTACCTCCTCTAGTACGTGTTGCTGGACCGCCCGCATCGCCGTCAATTTAGAATGTTTTACAAAGTTCATGTACATAAATATTAGATGTAAAAAAGATGTAACAAAAAAACTTCTATACATAAAAAAATACCTTTTTTTAATTTCTGCATGTTTTGCCTGGGGGCGTCCAAATCACTGTCCGGTGAGACTGAGGCACCAACTTTGTTTAATAATTCATATAAAACATAATTCTAAGACAAGCAAAAGAAAAAAAAATGTTTGTACGTACTTGTTAGCTTCCTTTTTTGCACTTTCTTATCACAATACGCTTGCTGACCTACATTTGTACATGTTTTATATAAATCATAAACCATTATCAAGCTTTACAAAATATATATGTCTTAACAATAAAAAAAAGACTAATTTTAAACTTTATTTACCTCCTCTTGTTTGCGTTGCTGGACCGCCCGTGTTAGCATCCGCTGTCACTATTTAGAAAGCTTATATATAGATTAGACATAAACATGACAACAAACATGTAATGAATTCAAAGTATTTACGTACATATTAGTTGCCTGTTTACGCGCTTCTCAACAATCGGGGTATGGCGAGCCTTTTTAGCTGCATTTTTTAATTGTAAACAACATTAATAAAAGAACTTGTAATTTAATGTGTAAGCATAATTAATAACAGTTTTTGTAATTATAAACACCTGGGCTCACTTTTTCCTCGGATGTGTTTTGTTATACTTAGCTGTAACAGCCAATTACTGCAAAGTACCAGGTAATCCAACAAAACATCAGATTAAGAGGCAGTCAATTTATGGTCCAGATCATTTTATAGCCCAGATAAATGACCAGTACATAACAAATGCAGGACCACAATCACCAGTAGATCACTATGGACCAGTTCAATTTATAGCAAACATAGATTATTTTCTCAGACGAACATTCTTCCCACCTTTTTTATCCTTTTATTTTTCATTATCCCCCAAAAACCTTAATATTTTTTTCCACTTTTCATTATGTATTGATAAACCCTGAATAGCTGTTTTTATAATAACAGAGTATTATTGTAATTTATTTTCTCAAATCAAAATTAACACACAAATCAGACCCCCCCCCCCCCCAAATGATCACGTATTCAGCCAAAAATCCTTTTAATTAAGCGTCTAAAACATGAGATGATTCAAAAAAAGAAAAACCCTAACCGTACACAGTCATTAAGAAAACCCAGATGGGTTTACAAAGGAACCGAGAAATTTCTTGTTAAGACACATCAAAACTCTTTAAAACCATAGAAATACTCCATTGAACACAACCCAAATCTCTATAGTTAAAACAAAGTTCATATTTCTAGTTAAGAAAGACTGACTGACGCACCTGAAATTCTGACGTTTTTGTTGAATATCTCCAGCGAATTTTGCTCTGGACGGAAATATCCGTCGGGATTGCGTTATGGATTCTCTTTCTTGATGAGATTCTCCGGCGAATTTTGGGTATGGATGAAGAGGGATGAAGATTCTGAGAGAGAGAGAGAGAATGTTTTGGGTTTTGGTTTTGAATTAATGAACTCTGATAACAATATAGGTAGGTTTGTAGGGGGTTTAGTGTAACGATGAAGCGGATTTTGTCACACCCCAAAATATCAGAGCATTGGCGTGACTGGACTGGTATCTTCATTGCACAGCGGAAGCAAATAAGCTGTCACACCCCAACCACGTAGAACATACAAAACGTGGCGGAAACATCGGGGAGTGTTGTAACAGAATTAATTGTTTCAAATCCATGGCAATTGAAGTTTCGTTTTATTGATTAAAGGTGTTACAATGTCTTAACAAACAAAGAAATACAACATAATTAACTAGTCTTGCATCTTTTATTGTCACTAAAGCCCAAGTCTGCCTATGTGTATCTTGATCATCTTATGCAACAGCTCCTGAAAAACACATGTGAAAATAGGTACGTCAGCATAAAAATGCCTGTGAGATACATAGGTTTTGTGAAAATAGGTTCCATGACTTATGTTTGAGAAAATGTTTAGTCATGAACCTTGTTATTTGCTTTGTTTTGTAAATCATTTGAAAAACAATGAGTTCAGATGATATGTATAAATAAGTGAATAATGTATGGTTAAATGAATAACCATAGTAAAATGGATTTGTATAAGATAAGTTGTTTGTAAAACAATGTCTTGTGAAAGGTATGTTATTTGTATAAAATGTTCTATGTCTCAAACTGAAATGATTCAAATAACGCTATGATATGTAATACCATACAAACACTTATATATAGGAAGTACCAGCGGCGTATCCACCATGCTTGTATCATATTACACACGCATCGTTACTTAATCACTTAATCAAACCAAACCAACCAATGTAAGAAGTCTATGTTTAAATCAATTGTCAAATGTATTGGGTAATATGTCAAAGTGTTCATGTCAAGATGTAAATCATATCAAAATGTCTATGTCAAATATCCATATCAAATGTCTATGTCAAATGTCTATGTCAAATATCCATGTCAAATGTCTATGTCAAAATGTCATGTATGGCAAGTGAAATGTCTCAACTAAACCATATGCACAAAAACAAAGTATTGAAGTAAAACTTGGTTTAAATCAAAGTTATGTTTTGTGGGAAATGCATGATCAAATGTCAATCATGTTAAAATGTCTATGCCGAAATGTCTATGTCAAATGTCTATGTCAAAATATCATGTAAAACGATGTACTAAGTAATGCACACAATGGGCACACCTAGCATAAGATGAAATGAAATCATGTACTATAATGTACTAACGAACATAGCATGTATATGATGTGAAAACAGGAAAGCATGAAAGTAACAAGTAGGCACATGTGTTCCACCCCAAAACAGTTTGGAAAACAGTAAAAGAGGGGTCTATGTACTCACTTGAGATTGCTCAGTAGTCCTTGAGTAACAACTAAACAATGCTAGAGATCGCGGATATCAAACGGCACCTAGTATAGGTAGCTACATTAATAAACCGGACCTAAATCGGAAGATCGGGTAGCATTAGGGTTTGTAAACCAAACGAGTGTAGAGACTCGTGTCATTTGGTTTAACAAAGCCTACATACTAAATGAAACTTAACCTAAGTGTCTACGACCCATTACGACCCGTTTAGGTAGCTTATGCTACTTTAACGCGTCATTCGCGTGAAACGCGTTCGGACCGCCTAACTAGCCCTATGACAAGTGTTATATGTCTAAACATATTACATAATCAGTTATGTGACAAAGGTTTAGGTTACATATGCTTAATTACCAATTATACATGAAAAGGGTATTCTGGTAATTTACCTAAGGCATATAAACTACCTATCATACAACTACTTAAACGATGTGACCATAGGGTATAACCTCGGAAGGTTATTCCCTACCTACTATGGTCACCTAATGTGTTTGGTCGGATCCTAATGATCGACCAAACTGGGTCGGGTTCGAGGTATAAGCGATTCATTAGATCGCTTACCCTACGACCCTAGACAACGTGGTAATCAGTGGGCATAGTCCCAAGGGACTATGACCAACGTGATTACACTCACGTTGCGAAGTTCAAAAGAACTTCGCATTGACCATTACTGGTCAACGCTGAAAGTCAAACAAAGTTTGACTTTCGGACTCGAAAAGCAATAAAATAAGGAAAAGAACGAAAGAATACTTACGAAGGGTCCCCGAATGCTAAACTCGATTCAAAAATCTCAGGTATGAAACAAATGTTTCAACTTAGAGTTTCTCAAATCAAGTTTCTAGTGATTTTAGCAATGGGGGGTATGGGGTATTTATAGGAATACCCGAACCGTTAAGATCGTTTCATGGAAAACGTGCCTTAATCCCATCCGTACATGTGTTGAAAAGTTATGGTGCTTAGATTCCATCCTTATCCGCTGACTAAGCAAGTTTAGAATGTGTGGTTGTGAATTAAACAACGGCTAATACATCGAATCTGGTCCCGAATGCGAAAAACGATCCAAATGACGTGACGAATGGATTTTTCTTATGGCGAACACTAAAATAAAATATTTTAGTGCTTACATAAATTTTTGGATGTCTGGATGTATTCAGAACGTAAGTTATGCGCGAAAATGCAAACTTGTGCACTTTTTGACACTTTTAGTCCCTGAATGACCCAAAAGTTTATTTTAGCACACCGAACCCCTCAAAGCCTATTTCTAAGCTATGTAAAGGATATTTATGGTATGTTTAACTTATGGTCATGTTCCGGAAGGTCTGTTACAGTTCAAATTGGCATACTTTCGCAGTTTGTCAACTTTAGTCCCTGTAAGCGATTAAACTTGATTTCACCACACCAAACCTTCCAAAACTTATATATAAGTTATGTAAAGGTTATTTAAGGTATGTTAAGCCTATTTCACTATTCCGGAGTGTTCGTTGGATTAAACTGGTTATATTTACGCATCAGTGCGCGTATAACCTTCCAGAAAGCGATTTAGAGCTTGAAATCGGACAAGAGTTGATATGTGAAATCGATACACATATTTTTACAAATCCCAAGTATGAAATACAATATTTCATTGGTTTGGAATTTGTTTGATGGTCGCAGTGACACGGGTGTCACAGTCTCCCCTACTTTAGGAAATTTCGTCCCGAAATTAGTTCGTAGGAGTCTATTTGTGACTTTGTGTTAAATAACCATCAAAGATGAACAAGACTTAATCCTGTAATTTCTCTTTAACGAACATTTTTCAGAAATGAAAAATGAACGGAGTTATTTTCAACAGGCATTCTTTAGAAACAAAAATGAACAGAATAGTCATTTTCCACAACATCTTCAGAAACAAAAATGAACAGAATAGTCATTTTACATCTTCAGAAACAAAAATGAACAGAATAGTCATTTTACATCTTCAGAAACAAAATGAACAGAATAGTCATTTTACATCTTCAGAAACAAAAATGAACAGAATAGTCATTTTACATCTTCAAAAACAAAAATGAACGGAATAGTCATTTTACATCTTCAGAAACAAAAATGAACAGAATAGTCATTTTACATCTTCAGAAACAAAAATGAACGGAATAGTCATTTTACATCTTCAGAAACAAAAATGAACGGAATAGTCATTTTACATCTTCAGAAACAAAAATGAACGGAATAGTCATTTTACATCTTCAGAAACAAAAATGAACGGAATAGTCATTTTACATCTTCAGAAACAAAAATGAACGGAATAGTCATTTTACATCTTCAGAAACAAAAATGAACAGAATAGTCATTTTACATCTTCAGAAACAAAAATGAACGGAATAGTCATTTTACATCTTCAGAAACAAAAATGAACGGAATAGTCATTTTACATCTTCAGAAACAAAAATGAACGGAATAGACTCTAGACACATGACAAAATTCACTGTGGTTTCTGTGCACTGAATTTCATAATTATGTATGCATCCATAATTACGCAATTCCTTGCATAGTCCGCACAATTTGTCTGAAATGTGAAGGGGAGGAAAAATCAAACCTGATGATGAGTGTGACTAAACTACCATAGGGTCCTTTTAATTAGATCGACAAAGGATCCTTTTAAATTAGGCCACCAAGGAGTCCTTTCAGCTATATCATCACATGATATTCCTAACCAGATTTTTGGATCAATCTGTTTACCTAGACCTCTCTGGGTCTAATTATGGAATGATACAATATAATCCAAGGGTCTTTACTATTACGTACAAGCCCGTTGAGGATTTAATATAGCACCCAAAGATATGGAAGATTCTACGAGGATTTGGATGACAAGAATTTGGATCACACAAAAACATAAAAGGGAACACATAAGCACATAATCACATAATTGTTTAACTTGATCTTTACTTTGTTATCTTTGGACACGGATATTTAAAGCACACTAGGAATCCAATCCGTGGATTCCATGCGGCACTTAAATCATTAGAATCTAACTATGAAGATAGGAAGATCTAAATAAGAATTCGGCTTTGTCCTTATTGAATGGTAATGTACGTATTAAGGCATACGAATAATTCAATTAAAGGCTCCGATTTGAGTGATATTCATCCACAAGGATCTGATTATGAGGATATAAAGATCCTTTATGGATTTTGAAATTTGTGTAACGAGAGGTGCTTCGACACCTTGCACTAGGCGTGCTTAAGTCGATACACAAAGTAGAAAGTTCATGAGGTTGAGGTGCCAGATATGCCAAGCAACATATGAAGCAGAGTTTGAAGGTTGAGCAGCAGCAGGATTTGTAACAGCTTTGCTTTGGATTGCAAAGCGGCACATGTTAACCAAATGTCTCCATCGTCCACCGTGGGTACATTTGAAACAGGGTATTTGGTTTGGATGATGACAGTTGCATTGATTGCACCAAGGAGCAGTTCCCTTACGGCTTCATCCCTGAGGCGAGTCATGGTGATAGCTAAGTCAACGGTCCTCTGGAGTAAGTCGCCTATTCGCTGGGTAATTGCAGCACCTGGTTCGGACATTGTCGTTGCGATGAAGGAGCATCTTGAAGATAACAAAAGGTATAGGAGGAAACAAGCGAAAGATAGTCAAAAGGAAATGACAAGGCATGCAGATTGTGACCATTTGTTTGTTACCAAAGGCAAACAAATGAGACAGTGACTAATCAAAGTAAGCGGGTCAATATAATGTATCGCGAAGACATGCTCGCCTATAAGTGAACACTCATCCCAAGAATTCCCAGGTAAGCACAACTGGTCTCGCGTCTGGTTGAGATGTATACGAAGTGCTTGCCTAGACAGAAAACCCAGAATACAGGCATTCACCCTTCCAGTTTGCACGTGTTCACATTATTAAAAACCCAAAACCTTGACGAGAGTTTTGAAAACTCAAAGGGGTTCAAAACCGTATAACAGAGGGTTCAAAACCTTACAATAGAGGGTTCAAAACCTAGTAATCAATCATCCTAGAACAGATGATTAGTTTTCAAAGCGGTTTTGAAATTTATGTTCTTGTTGTGGTCGTCGCCTAAGGATAGGTGACGGTATTGTTTTATGACTAAACGCAAGTAAACTCGCGTTAGGGTCCTAAGAAAGTTATAGACTAGGTCAAAGCATTACTAATAACCTAATTCCCTATAACCATTGGCTCTGATACCATCTTTTCTGTCACACCCCGACCACGTAGAACATACAAAACGTGGCGGAAACATCGGGGAGTGTTGTAACAGAACTAATTGTTTCAAATCCATGGCAATTGAAGTTTCGTTTTATTGATTAAAGGTGTTACAATGTCTTAACAAACAAAGAAATACAACATAATTAACTAGTCTTGCATCTTTTATTGTCACTAAAGCCCAAGTCTGCCTATGTGTATCTTGATCATCTTATGCAACAGCTCCTGAAAAACACATGTGAAAATAGGTACGTCAGCATAAAAATGCCTGTGAGATACATAGGTTTTGTGAAAATAGGTTCCATGACTTATGTTTGAGAAAATGTTTAGTCATGAACCTTGTTATTTGCTTTGTTTTGTAAATCATTTGAAAAACAATGAGTTCAGATGATATGTATAAATAAGTGAATAATGTATGGTTAAATGAATAACCATAGTAAAATGGATCTGTATAAGATAAGTTGTTTGTAAAACAATGTCTTGTGAAAGGTATGTTATTTGTATAAAATGTTCTATGTCTCAAACTGAAATGATTCAAATAACGCTATGATATGTAATACCATACAAACACTTATATATAGGAAGTACCAGCGGCGTATCCACCATGCTTGTATCATATTACACACGCATCGTTACTTAATCACTTAATCAAACCAAACCAACCAATGTAAGAAGTCTATGTTTAAATCAATTGTCAAATGTATTGGGTAATATGTCAAAGTGTTCATGTCAAGATGTAAATCATATCAAAATGTCTATGTCAAATATCCATGTCAAATGTCTATGTCAAATATCCATGTCAAATGTCTATGTCAAATATCCATGTCAAATGTCTATGTCAAAATGTCATGTATGGCAAGTGAAATGTCTCAACTAAACCATATGCACAAAAACAAAGTATTGAAGTAAAACTTGGTTTAAATCAAAGTTATGTTTTGTGGGAAATGCATGATCAAATGTCAATCATGTTAAAATGTCTATGCCGAAATGTCTATGTCAAATGTCTATGTCAAAATGTCATGTAAAACGATGTACTAAGTAATGCACACAATGGGCACACCTAGCATAAGATGAAATGAAATCATGTACTATAATGTACTAACGAACATAGCATGTATATGATGTGAAAACAGGAAAGCATGAAAGTAACAAGTAGGCACATGTGTTCCACCCCAAAACAGTTTGGAAAACAGTAAAAGAGGGGTCTATGTACTCACTTGAGATTGCTCAGTAGTCCTTGAGTAACAACTAAACAATGCTAGAGATCGCGGATATCAAACGGCACCTAGTATAGGTAGCTACATTAATAAACCGGACCTAAATCGGAAGATCGGGTAGCATTAGGGTTTGTAAACCAAACGAGTGTAGAGACTCGTGTCATTTGGTTTAACAAAGCCTACATACTAAATGAAACTTAACCTAAGTGTCTACGACCCATTACGACCCGTTTAGGTAGCTTATGCTACTTTAACGCGTCGTTCGCGTGAAACGCGTTCGGACCGCCTAACTAGCCCTATGACAAGTGTTATATGCCTAAACATATTACATAATCAGTTATGTGACAAAGGTTTAGGTTACATATGCTTAATTACCAATTATACATGAAAAGGGTATTCTGGTAATTTACCTAAGGCATATAAACTACCTATCATACAACTACTTAAACGATGTGACCATAGGGTATAACCTCGGAAGGTTATTCCCTACCTACCATGGTCACCTAATGTGTTTGGTCGGATCCTAATGATCGACCAAACTGGGTCGGGTTCGAGGTATAAGCGATTCATTAGATCGCTTACCCTACGACCCTAGACAACGTGGTAATCAGTGGGCATAGTCCCAAGGGACTATGACCAACGTGATTACACTCACGTTGCGAAGTTCAAAAGAACTTCGCATTGACCATTACTGGTCAACGCTGAAAGTCAAACAAAGTTTGACTTTCGGACTCGAAAAGCAATAAAATAAGGAAAAGAACGAAAGAATACTTACGAAGGGTCCCCGAATGCTAAACTCGATTCAAAAATCTCAGGTATGAAACAAATGTTTCAACTTAGAGTTTCTCAAATCAAGTTTCTAGTGATTTTAGCAATGGGGGGTATGGGGTATTTATAGGAATACCCGAACCGTTAAGATCGTTTCATGGAAAACGTGCCTTAATCCCATCCGTACATGTGTTGAAAAGTTATGGTGCTTAGATTCCATCCTTATCCGCTGACTAAGCAAGTTTAGAATGTGTGGTTGTGAATTAAACAACGGCTAATACATCGAATCTGGTCCCGAATGCGAAAAACGATCCAAATGACGTGACGAATGGATTTTTCTTATGGCGAACACTAAAATAAAATATTTTAGTGCTTACATAAATTTTTGGATGTCTGGATGTATTCAGAACGTAAGTTATGCGCGAAAATGCAAACTTGTGCACTTTTTGACACTTTTAGTCCCTAAATGACCCAAAAGTTTATTTTAGCACACCGAACCCCTCAAAGCCTATTTCTAAGCTATGTAAAGGATATTTATGGTATGTTTAACTTATGGTCATGTTCCGGAAGGTCTGTTACAGTTCAAATTGGCATACTTTCGCAGTTTGTCAACTTTAGTCCCTGTAAGCGATTAAACTTGATTTCACCACACCAAACCTTCCAAAACTTATATATAAGTTATGTAAAGGTTATTTAAGGTATGTTAAGCCTATTTCACTATTCCGGAGTGTTCGTTGGATTAAACTGGTTATATTTACGCATCAGTGCGCGTATAACCTTCCAGAAAGCGATTTAGAGCTTGAAATCGGACAAGAGTTGATATGTGAAATCGATACACATATTTTTACAAATCCCAAGTATGAAATACAATATTTCATTGGTTTGGAATTTGTTTGATGGTCGCAGTGACACGGGTGTCACATAAGCTAAGTCTTTTAGAAAATGAACGCCACTAAGTACTCGACTCTTCATGGTTCTCCTATTCCAACCGTGCCTTGTCTTAGAAATGCAACCTGAGAAAGAAACATGCGAAAAATCAACATAAAGTTGAGCGAGTTCATAGTTTGTTTGTAAAAGATTTGAAATAAATCTTTTGAATAACCGGTTTTTGAAGTATTGTTGAGAAAACGAATTTAAAATCATTTTCTTGTCAAGTTATACAGAAACTTTGTATGAAAACATGGTATGTATCTTGTATAAATCATGTATTCTTGTGTAAATCAAGTATTCTTGTATGTATCATGTATTCATGTATGTATCATGTATTCTTGTATATATCATGTTTTCTCGTATAAATCAAGTCTTTCTTGTATGTATCATGTTGTTAATGGGTTGCAAGGCCATTAACATGTGACACGACATAGGAAGTCACCAAACCATAGGCATTTTTCTATAGTCGATTCACGACTGAGACACAAAAACACTACTTGGTTCTAGTTGTCACCAAGAGTGGGGCTGCCCTGACACCCGTTAGATCTAACCTTTTGTTCTGCGGTCTAAGTATGTACACGATTAATGGTGCTTATGGTACCCTATTCGTGACACTATTTCTCGTATCATTCATCAAAACGCATCATACTTGGTACTAGTTATCACCAAGAGTGTTTCTTGTTTATGTATTCATCATATCAGGTATCAATTTTTAGTTCAAGTATTCATTATATCAAGTATCAATTCTCATGTGTTTGTATACTCTCGTATTTGTATTTTCTCGTAGTTTCGAAAACTAGAATTCGTGTGTAAACGCCTGTTTGAAACCGGTATAAAACATAAGCTTTTCGTAAACCATTTTGTGTCAGTTAAAACTTGCTTGTAAAATGGTTTAGAAATATGTAATTCTTGTATGCTTTGCAAAAAGTGCATGTCTTTTCACCCCGAAAACATTTAGAAAAATGTAAAACTGTAAAAAGGTGGGGTTATGAACTCACCTGAATATTCCTGTGCAAAGCTAGCTATATACGACCTTGTGATGTCGTTCCCAAGACTTGACTTGCTAGCGTGCATTCTACAATATTCCTAACACGGAATATCTTATAAGTTTCCAATAAACGCAGTAATTAACTACGTGTCATCGAGCTTTACCGAATCGCTAATCGACTGATTCGTCTGTAAGTTATGACGGTAAATGAACGATGGTAACTAAACTATGTGTCGTTTAGGCGTTTTGAAATAAATATAACTTATATTTATTTAATAGCGTTTTCGTGTTGATGTCGTTTGAAATAAATACGATAGTTATATTTATTTCTTGAAATAATATGAGTTGCTTGGCGCTTGAAATAAATATATAAAATATATTTATTTTATAAAAGAATTCGCGTTGTATGGTATTCGAAATAAATATGTAAACTATATTTATTTTGTAAAACGAATACGAGTTGTTTGATGCTTGAAATAAATATATAAAATATATTTATTTTATAAAAGAATTGTCGTTTTCGTATGTGATAAAGCGTCGTCGAAAGTGGTATACACATTTATGTAAAAGTCGCTTTTCAATAAAACATGTTTTACTTTTACGGGTTTTCTCGAAAAACGGGCAAAGTTTCCTCTGTTTTTGGACGCCCCCGACAACACAAGTTGTCGTTATTTATCAAAATTCAGTCAGGATTCAAACAATATATCAATTTCGCCAAATATTTCATAAAATGTAAACTAATATCTTGTCGGTTCGAGCTCGTTATCACGTAATCAATTTTAAAATTATGAAATAACGAAATAAAACGCGCCGTTAGTCTTTACCATCTTCTCGTGTCGAAACGCTAATTGAGTTGACGGAGTCAACTGGGTTGACCGAGTCAACTGGGTTGACCGAGTTGACTGGGTTGACCGAGTTGACTCGCTGAGTTGACCAAGTCAACCAGGTTAATGGAGTTAACCGAGTTAACTGAGTTAACCGGGTTTGACCCGAGTCGACCGAGCCAAAACTGAAGCTGACCGTCTGACCGAACCGCGAGACTCTGACCGAACCGTTTGACCTGTTGACTGAGCCGCTGAACAAAGTCTACCCGAAAACCCGAGTACCAAGCTGGACCAAGGAGCCGAAACTCCCAAATCTGACCCAAAAACGAAACCATCACCCGAACCGTGGCTGACTCGATCTAAATCTGACCCGAACCGCCTTTAGACCCAGAACTCGAAATCGGGTGACTCGTCGGATAAAGACATGGACCGCAGGTCCGAGACAAAGACCGTCGGAGCGAGTCTCCGACCGCCGGTCCGAGACGTTGACCACTGGTTCATTCTCTCCCTCTTCTCGATTCGTCTCTCTCTCTCTCTCTTTCTGCGTCGTCGAGCCGCGGTGTGCCACCGGCTCCGGTCGCCGGTTACCCTCCACCGCCCCGTCGCTTTCTCTCTTCTCTTCTGTTCGGTCGCCGCCGCACCATCGCTCACCAGCACCCGATGATGGTGGTGGTGGTCTGTTTGTTATCGAGGGAAAAGGGGGGGGGGATGTTATGTGAGTAGATTTGTGTTGAGTGAGATCAAGGGAGAAGTGAGGGGAAAAATGGTGATTATTTGTGGTGTCTGCATATGTATTCGAGAGACAGAGAGAGAGAGGTAAAGTAAATGTGGTGTTGTGTTTATTTATAACTTCAGACAAAGGATGGGTGTGTGTATTGTCAAATGTTAGGGGTTTGGGTTTTATAATAACTCATGTGGGTAATGACTAATGTTATTTCCTAATGTCCTCTGTATATAGATCTTTATATGGATTTTGTGTTTCATCTTTTTGAGACAAGAATCATTTTAGGGATTTTAGAGAGATCTTGTAGGATTTTTAAAAGATCTTGTAAGATCTTGTACAGATTATGTAGGAAAACCGCTGATATAATATGTGCAGGTTTAGGTTTGTGGGTTTTGGGCTTGGGCCTAGGGCCCACAAGCCCATCTCATGTGTAAGTGGCCCGGAATTCCTACAAGACCCGATATCGTAACCCTAACTCCATAAGCATAAAAATATTCGTGTGACATCCATTTTTGTCGGTGTCGTCAGTATTTCGTACGGTTTCAGTCCGTTGTCATTTAATGTTCGCAGATTCCACGCGAATTCTCATACGCGTACTGTATAGCTGAACGAACGTTTCTGGGCGCTCCAAGGGCCTGGTTAAGTTAATTAGCGTCGTAAACACCATTTATTATCGCGTTAATCGCCTGTTAATCACGTAATTAAGGGCGTAAATTTACCGGTTGTCACATTCTCCCCCTGTTAATAAAATTTCGTCCTCGAAATTTAGACTACGTTAACTCCTTAGAGTTACGTTATGCGTAGAAAATACGAATAGTACCAAAGTGAACGATTATGAAATCGAATCAAGACTTATTCGAATGATGTGAATTCAAGGACGTATCGCAAGATGCAAATGAATTCTAGAAATGATCGTATCCAATAAACGAACTTAGATTCAACAAGCTCAAATGTGATAGTTTGCATGAAACGCTCGATCATGATCAGCCCAAGCTGCAAGTTCTACCGACGCCACAAGGTGTCGTAGTAAATGAAACAATTCAAATATAGCGGTGATCGAACAAGTATCACTTGTGTTTTGCATAAAACGCTCAATCAGGATTAGCTCAAGCTACAAGTCTGTATTGACACCACAAGGTGTCGAAATCAACAAACGACTTAATGGAGTCGTAGACCAAACAAATCTACTACGACTCAGAACAATGAAACGCTTGTTAAAACGAATTCGAATATGATGTTTCCAATACATCATATGGTGTCTTGAATTGAATATATGTAATGAACAAGTTCAAACAATTGAATTTGATTTCGGCGCAAGCCGACAATAAATACATGTATCGACAAGAAAGCTTTCGGCATGGTCACAACGAAAAACCATGTATGTAACTTGAAAAGAAAAGACATTTCAAGAAATTGTGTTGACTTGATAACAAAGAAGCCAACAATTACAATAATGCGGGTCATTCGAATCACAAGCGAAATAACATTTGAACTTTAATGAAACGCTTTATTCGAAACAAAACCACATGCGTAACAAACGATGCATGCGTAACATATGAATTTTCAAGAAATGAAGCAAATGAATATTCGCTATACTGAAAGAAATGGTCGTGACACAATGACCATTAAGAGGAGTAGAGATACGAAAATCTACTCAGTAAATGTGAAAGTCAAAATTTCAATAAAAGAAATTTAAGGACTTTACCTGGGGTTGCATGTGATAACCGTTTGTTAGGTGACATTACCATAGAATGTCGAATATAGCGTACTCATCGTTAGCTGAAATAGGGGGAATACGGTGACTTGCGTCTTTTCCTTAGCATGACTTGTGTCGTTTGCAGGACCGCGTGCCCACTGCCGCTTCCTGATTGATAGTCGCATGTGACGTACTTCAACCTCCGTTGATGTATAGCTTAAGTCTCACGTATGCCTGTGCGCTAGCGTTTCGTTATGCGTAGGCTGCCTGCTCGGGAAGTTAAAACATCATAGACAATATGTATAATTGTGTGTGCCCGAATTAATATTTGCAGTTCCTACGTGATGACCTTTAATGAACTTTAACATAAGTTTCCGAAGGTCTTAAATGCATGTTTCCTAAGCTCTCAGGGTTTTGTGTACTGTATGCGACTGTTTTGTGTATCGTGTATAAAACACCACTATAGCGTATGTTTGAAATCAAAATTTCGACTGTTTGATTTTCGGCAACGGTTGGAGACCATATTCGAGTACTAAGCGTTCTGTATGTATTCAACGTTTGAATAATCTAAGTCCCCAGAGAAATATGAGGTTAGAGCCTAGGTATTCTTTACAGAGAACCCTATTCGCTGTAACCTATAGCTCTGATACCAATCTGTCACACCCCGAAATATCAGAGCATTGGCGTGACTGGACTGGTATCTTCATTGCACAGCGGAAGCAAATAAGCTAAGTCTTTTAGAAAATGAACGCCACTAAGTACTCGACTCTTCATGGTTCTCCTATTCCAACCGTGCCTTGTCTTAGAAATGCAACCTGAGAAAGAAACATGCGAAAAATCAACATAAAGTTGAGCGAGTTCATAGTTTGTTTGTAAAAGATTTGAAATAAATCTTTTGAATAACCGGTTTTTGAAGTATTGTTGAGAAAACGAATTTAAAATCATTTTCTTGTCAAGTTATACAGAAACTTTGTATGAAAACATGGTATGTATCTTGTATAAATCATGTATTCTTGTGTAAATCAAGTATTCTTGTATGTATCATGTATTCATGTATGTATCATGTATTCTTGTATATATCATGTTTTCTCGTATAAATCAAGTCTTTCTTGTATGTATCATGTTGTTAATGGGTTGCAAGGCCATTAACATGTGACACGACATAGGAAGTCACCAAACCATAGGCATTTTTCTATAGTCGATTCACGACTGAGACACAAAAACACTACTTGGTTCTAGTTGTCACCAAGAGTGGGGCTGCCCTGACACCCGTTAGATCTAACCTTTTGTTCTGCGGTCTAAGTATGTACACGATTAATGGTGCTTATGGTACCCTATTCGTGACACTATTTCTCGTATCATTCATCAAAACGCATCATACTTGGTACTAGTTATCACCAAGAGTGATTCTTGTTTATGTATTCATCATATCAGGTATCAATTTTTAGTTCAAGTATTCATTATATCAAGTATCAATTCTCATGTGTTTGTATACTCTCGTATTTGTATTTTCTCGTAGTTTCGAAAACTAGAATTCGTGTGTAAACGCCTGTTTGAAACCGGTATAAAACATAAGCTTTTCGTAAACCATTTTGTGTCAGTTAAAACTTGCTTGTAAAATGGTTTAGAAATATGTAATTCTTGTATGCTTTGCAAAAAGTGCATGTCTTTCTACCCCGAAAACATTTAGAAAAATGTAAAACTGTAAAAAGGTGGGGTTATGAACTCACCTGAATATTCCTGTGCAAAGCTAGCTATATACGACCTTGTGATGTCGTTCCCAAGACTTGACTTGCTAGCGTGCATTCTACAATATTCCTAACACGGAATATCTTATAAGTTTCCAATAAACGCAGTAATTAACTACGTGTCATCGAGCTTTACCGAATCGCTAATCGACTGATTCGTCTGTAAGTTATGACGGTAAATGAACGATGGTAACTAAACTATGTGTCGTTTAGGCGTTTTGAAATAAATATAACTTATATTTATTTAATAGCGTTTTCGTGTTGATGTCGTTTGAAATAAATACGATAGTTATATTTATTTCTTGAAATAATATGAGTTGCTTGGCGCTTGAAATAAATATATAGTTATATAACTTCAATGGTTCTTATTGGGTTTCAGGGTTTCTTTAACTCAAGGAGGTTTTCAATTTATCCTTGCCCTATATATATATATATATATATATAAACCCTTTCTCTCCCACAAAGCCTGAAAACACACATCCCTTCTTCCTTTTCTCTACTTACCTACCACCACCACACCACACCATCACCATCACCATCTGCCACCACACCACTACCCAATATTACTACATTTGCAGATTTTCTCCAACTGTACGTGTGAGAAAACTCTCGGAAAACGGTGGAATCTTTTACCCTTTACTGTAATTTCTTAGCATGTGGTTGACTCACACTGAAACTGTTTAATTCATCCCCAATTTCACTTTCAGATTGCAGAACAGAGAAATAGAAACAGAGGAATTATGGGGTTTATTTCAAAGAGAGTTGAAAGAAGTGATATCAAAGTAGGAGATCATATCTATACTTACAGAGCTGTGTTTGCTTACTCTCATCATGGTAATAATAATCTCATTCTCTTTATTCAACAATTTCGTTTAATTTTTCATTAATTTGGAGTTTAGGGTTTGTTATTTATGTTTAATGAGTGAAATTCAGTTTTAAAATTGGTACTAATAATTTGTAAAACATGTGTAAGTCACACAGGTGAAAAAAAAGTTGGATCGGTTTACGAAATATTTGTCTTAGATGTTAACCCTAATTAGAAGTAAAAATCCTAAAATTGAAATTCTTTAATGTAGGGATATATGTTGGAGGTAATAAAGTGGTTCATTTCACCCATTTTAGATCTGATGGTAAGACTAGTTGGAACATCAACACTCCTTCCTAATCGTATGATGTGAAATGACTAAACACCCTTATTTTCGAAATATCCAGACTATGGTTTCTGACAACCTAAAAGTGGAGTTGTTCAGTCCTGTTTGGACTGTTTTTTAAGGGATGGTGCTCTCTACGGCTTTGAGTAATGTGTAAACCCGACTGTTTTTATCACGAAAGTACGAGGTGGCACTTGCACAAACCGGATGACCCCGGCACTGTCATCCACCGAGCGATGTATCTGCTTCAAACCGGATTTGGGAACTACGATGTGTTTCAGAATAACTGTGAGGATTCGGCTTTGTACTGCAAGACTGGGATACTGACAGTCGCTAAGTTAGGTAGTGGTGTGGTGGTGGGTAAGTGGAGAAGAAGGAAGAAGGGGATGTGGGTTTTCAAGCTTTGGGAGAGAAAGGGTTTTTATATATTTTTTTATTTTTTGTTAAAGTTACTTGTAAAATGACTAAAGTACCCTCTATTTAACTGAAAATTATAACTTGGTTAGGGCCAAAGGACGTAGAGTGTAATGAGTTTTGCAAATAAAGGACCGTGATTGTAATTATTAAAGTTAAAGGTTATCCATTGTAACCTGCTACCAACATAAAGGACGAAAAGTGTAATTTACCCTAAAAGGATTTCTGTATAAACAAGTAGTGGATGTGATATGGGTGTTGTTGTGGGATGTTGATGCGGGGTGAAATTTAAAAGGGTGGACGGAGCTTGGTCGGTAACCCTAATCCGGGAAGCTATACCTGATCGGGTACATCATCGTCAGTCAATCGGATACCAAAATCGAGTTGGAATTCCTGGTCTAGTCACCGAAGTAACCTAGTGTATGTGTTTGTGTTTGTGTGTGTGTGAGGGAAGATGGCAGAGGCTTCGGGTAGCTCGGGAACCCGACCGTCGGTGGATGTTGGTTTCACGGGTTCAATTCGGACTAGATGAGGTGTACACCTCTGATTGGGTGTTGAGAGGGTACTGGTGGGTTATGAAATTTATATGGAAATGTAGATAAAAATAATCATGTCGCAACAGTGTATTTGAATTGTAATAAAATTTAAAGTAAACTGCCATTTTGGTCCCTGTGGTTTGGGCACTTTTGCCATTTTAGTCCAAATCTCAAGCTTTTTAAATCTGGGTCCCTTTGGTTTCACTTTTATTGCCATTTTGGTCCAAATCTTAAATCAGGTCAGATTTCTAAAAAGACATGGTTTTTATCCTTTTCCTCAGGGGTAATTTGGTCATTTCTTTTATTATTTTAACAAATTATTAATTAAAATAATTAAATTAATTAATTCTAAAATTATAAAAGATACTCAGCAGCAGATATCATTCCCCAACCCAACATCATCTTCTCCAACCCTAATCTTCTCCAATCAGATCCTCCTCCACCTCCACCGTCGGACCTCTATCATCGTTCCTCCACCTCCATCGTCGCACCTCCATCGTCACATAGCCACTGGTGGCTGTGGCTTCAAAGAGAGAGAGAGAGAAAGAGAGAGAGAGAGTGACGGTTATGGTTGGAGGCGGTGGTGATTGCAGTTGTTAGATGGTTGAATTTAGGGTTTTGATTTTGGGTGGATTTGGTTGATAGAGGGTTGAATTTAGGATTTTGATTTTGGGGGAAAAGGGGGATGATGATGGTGATTAGGTGATGTTGAGGAGGGGAACAGTGGTTATGGTGAGAAGAAGGAGATGGTTCCTATGGTGAGAAGGAGGTGGTGGTGGCAGCTGTGGTGAGAAGGGGGAGGAGGTGGCGGTGGCAGTGGTGGAGTTGGAGACTTGGAGGTGGCTGTGGTTTCATCATCTGTCATCAGCGGGTTTTGCAATGGGGGAGTAGGTGCGGTGATGGGGGTTTTGCAGCGGGGCTATAGGTGCGTTCGTGGGGGTTTTGCAGCGTCGGTGGAGGTGTGGTGGTGGAGGTGGAGGTGGTGGTGGTGGGGTGTTCGTTGCAGGTCGTGGTTGTGGGGTTTGTACGACAGAGGTTTATGGTGTAGATGCAGGTCGTGGGGGTTATGCAGCGTCATGAATGGTTGTCTCAATGTCTCCGGCAATCGTTTTTCTGCTCGTGATGCCGGAATGATGGCGATGAACAGGTCTGATTTTAATTTGGGGAAGATCAGGGTTGGAGAAGATGATGTTGGAGAAGATGATGTTGGGTTGGGGGATGTTATAATAAATAGGTCTGATTTGTTAAAATAATAAAAGAAATGACCAAATTACCCCCGAGGAAAAGGACAAAAACAAGGTTTTTTTAGAAATCTGACATGATTTGAGATTTGGACCAAAATGGCAATAAAAGTGAAACCACAGGGACCCAGATTTAAAAAGTTTGAGATTTTGACTAAAATAGCAAAAGTGCCCAAACCACAGGGACCAAAATGGCTGTTTACTCAAAAATTTACATTGAAGTGTTAAAAAGATAAGCATGTCCACACAAATTTGGATAAAATTTGCATTCAGGAAAGAAAAAAGTTGTACAAAAATCTATGCGTTAAGGCAACTTTTGCGATTTGTATGTTTGTTCTTTGATGATTTTACGCACAACGTCATTTTGAAGAAAGTTCACAGCAAAATATAAATGAATATATGGACATTGCAACAGTATAAGATAAAAACGAAAAAAAAAGAGATTGTGAGTTGTCATGTGTTAAAAGGTTGCTAGACAAAAAAAAAAAGAAAAGAATGAACAGTGTAAGGTATAAAGGATAAATGTATTTAAACTTGAGAGAGGCATATCGTAATTTTAAATTTATATTCATGTAATTATTATGCTTAAATGACTTGTATAAAAGTTCAAAAGCACTTATACATTCGAAATCTTAGTTCGATTCTTGAGTCAAACGGGTTTTACCGGTAATTTTAGTGTCGTGCCTATGGACGGGTGGACTATCGGGTTTTTCCCGGAATTGGTGGTGGACTCGGGTTACTCTTGGTCTGTTTAGTCCAGTGGGTACCCCGAGAGTGCTCGGGATTGATTCTGTTAGCCGTTTAAAAAAAACTTATACATTACTCTTCCATGGACGGTATAAACCAATTTCTTACATATATTTTCTATTTTAAGATATAAAGATAAACTATAAATTGAAACATAATTTTTATCCTATTATCTATGATATAAATTTAAGGAGTGTGATTTATCTTTATGCCAAGTTTCCTCCATATTGAATCGTAATGTATGGTCTTAGAGATGTGGAGGGACTTAAAGATGGGGCATTATGTGACAATATAGATTATGTGTAAGAACAGGGCGTGGTGTTAAAAATGGACGGTGTAGCCCGGGGCGTGGAAACGTAGCGTTTTTCGACACGTGTCACACACCTTTTGTATTATTCTAGTAGTAAAACCCGTGTGTAAACACGGGTGGTTTTTAGAAAACCATATATACCACATTTTAATAGAAAGTATAGATAGATGTATAGATATTGTAATTTTTACTTTAGTATTTCTTTTGATTAATTAACATTAAATTAGTCATGAGTTATTCTCACAAATCTTGTGTGCTGATTCATTTGAACTCTGATTTACAACTAAAGAAATAATCAGCCTAAACAAACAATCAAAAGTAGTCACTACCTTTCATCACAAAAAGCGAGAACTACTATTTTACTTTGGCGAATGTTCATATATGTTGGAAATGTGTTTATCAAACTTCAATATAGAAGTTGTAAAACATCAAACGAATATACTAACAAACTTAAAATCTTGACTTTGAAGAAAATCAATAGAATTTGAATACAACTTAAGTTTCAACAAACCTTAACTACGAACACACGATCACCTGCCTCGACAACTTTCACCAAAGCTCAATCAAGAGTCTGTTACGCAGCAACATCTCCTTTGCTACATGTTGTGTCCTGGCTACATATGCTACTGGAGAAAATGCCACAACTGTTGATCCAACAATCTCCCTATACAGCAGATGATACCAAAACCCTTCTTTATTATTGATCTTTATTTCTCATCAACATCTCCCTGATTTGTCCTTTGAATTGTAGTTCAAAGTCCAGGGAGAACATGTCTTCTTCATCATCCCTTTCAAGTTGAAGGTCCAACAAATCTTGGAGATCGTATGCATTCAGATTATATGCACTATCCATTTTAACCTCTTCAACAATACCATCTGATTTGATCAAAGTCAATACTCGGGTTTCTGAGCACGACTTCCACTTTACTATTTTTGGATCAACTGGTTTTCTTGGGAAAAGACTTATTGAAGATGAGTTTGGTGATTGTCGTCTGCTGACTAAATTTGCAACTGCTTCTCTGAGTTGAGCAGCAAGTGAGTCAGCAGCAAGGTCAATTTGATAATGAAACATATATTTTATTGCCTCTTTTCTGTGTTCTTCATACCTCTGCTCATCTTCCTCATCAGTCTGCTTTTGCCTTTTTAATTGTCTTAAGGCATTTGCAGATAAAGCAAATGATGAGAAAAGCTTTTTGGGAGTATGGGTTTGTTGAGGCAGAGCAGCAGTTGTAGGATAGACTGGATTTTGAGGAAAATTTGGATCTTTAGCTCTAAGTTCTTCTAGCATTTTGTAGGTATTAACTATGTTGAGTTTAGACCATCTGGCAATGGATCTAGCTGAACCATAACCAGCAGCCACAAGCTCTGCTCTCATTCATTTAAACTTCAATGCCTCATCTGAATCCACTGGTTTGACTTTCTTCCAGTTAGGTTGAGTTGGCTTTACTAGAGGATCATTGCAAATTTTTGTGATTCTTTTGATTTCTTCTCTAAGAGCATCTGATGACCAGTCTTTGAATTGATCTCTGGTTACTTTATATTGTTTGTACTTCATAATGTGTTCAACATAATCCTCCCTCAGTTCCATCTGAAGCTCAGGATTTATTGGCCTCTCAGACACAGATTTACACAAGTCCTTAGCAAAGTCTTCAAGTTTTCTGACTTTGCTAAGCTGAAATGATAAGAACCTCTAGTATTCCCTATCATCCATCACTCTGCTATTCTCTCTTGCTATAAACTCAGCCTGTGTTGCTTTTAATTTCAGATACTCATCTAAGTTTTGAGGCTTCTTATAGCCATAAAGAGATGGGAAGGATCTTTTGGATGGATCTTCTATTGTGAAGAATGATTCAATTTCACCTTTAACAATGACTAACTCCAGAGGATATTGAGCTTCCAGGGGAATGACTGATGGTAGTGTAGCAATTGGAAGGGATGAAGTGGGTTTTCTGGATGGAAGTTATGAGGATGGAATGTTTTGAATGGTGGCAGATGATACGGGGATTGGTGATTTAATCTACTCATCATCTTCTAACACAACATGAATTTTTCTTTTACGTGTGGACATGATTTCTGGTGAAGGAGAACGTTTTGGTGGTAAAGGTGAATGTGTGGGAAATCTTTGTGATGTTGGAGGTGGTTGGATTGTTGTTGGTGTAGTGAAATGATCATAGCAGATGTTTGATAAACTTCTGCAGAAACAACTGGTGTCTCAGCAGCTGTTTGGCTAACATCTGCTGATACTTTTGTTGTATCAGCATCTATTGGGTGAATTGGTGATAATGGTGTTGTAGCTATTTTCTCCTTCTTTTGTGGTGGTTTTTCTAGAAAAGGTTTAGGTTTAGCAAAGGATACAATTTTTGTAGGAGTAGCAGTGGTTTCCTTTGTATCTTGCTTCTTCTGCTTTTCCAAAGCTATCTATTCAGCTTTCTTGTTTAGGATCTCATCAATCTCTTTTTCCTTTCCACCTTCTGAAGCTTTTGAAGAAGATTTTTGTTCAGCTAACTCTGGCTGTTGTTGCATCTTTGGTTTTGGTTTAGCTTTTGAATCAGGTGGCAACTTTCTCAGTGAATCTTTTTCACCCTTTTTGGCATCATCATCATCATTATCTTTCTCAAAGATTGGTGTAGGGGTAGAGCCAGTAAGTTTGAATAGATGTTCCTTAATGTTCCTAATGTCTGCTTGTGTATCTTTATACCTAGCATCAACCATATTTCTGATAAGTTTCATATGGGAATTGTGGTTACTCTCAGCCAAATTCCTCTGAGCTTGAATGATAGGTTGCACAGAATTCCAAAGCTCATTGGCAATTTGCTGAGTGCTAGGTTGACTTTTAGAAAGCTCCATCATCTGTTTCATCATTTCTTTCATTTCAGCAACATATATTTCAATGGTAGACATTCTAACCGTCAAATCCTTATATCTTAATTCATCACCTAGTTTAATAGGATCATCTGAATTCCCACATGTGGTGGTTGTATTTGTTTTGATAATAGGAGAAGACTCCATATCATCAGAAACAAATGCCCATTTTTCTTGGTTCTGGGGACTTCCCACTAAAGCAGAGATTACAGTTGTAGCCTCAACAGTGGTTACCTTCAAGGGAGTCTTAATGATGTACCCACTGTCCAACTGATAACCAATAGGTTCAACAGTTGTAGTGGCTGCTCCACTTGAACTACCACCAAGAGTTTCGTAAAACTCAAGGGGTATAATGTTTGTAGGATAGCAGATTGAATTGGTTCAGACACAGTCATTTGTTGGGTTATACTCTCAGTAATGTGTGGGTGATAGGGACTGTTTTGATTCTGAATTTCAATTGCTTCAAACAGAGGTAATATTGTTGATGGAAGTTAAGAAGAGGGTTGTGGTGTAGAAAGGGACATTGCCCTGGGAGAGGGGCTTTTAAGCATACTTTCATATGAAAGGTCTACTTCATGTTGTGATATCCCTGTGCTTACAACATGATCCTTTTGTGAGGATACATGAGGAGTTTGGATGGGTTGAGATCTTTCCAACAGTTGTGAGGAAATAGCAGCAGTGGTTTCAAGTGACATTTGTGTTGTCACTGGGTTAACCTCTGGGATCTCATCTTCCAGAGGACCCTTTTTATTTTGTTTGGTTTTGGTGGGCTTTTTAGATGTGGCAGGTTTCTTTTTGCGTTTTGTTGTTGTGCGTTTCACAACATTGGTTGTGGTGTCATGATCACCAGGAGCAGTTGGCTCAACAACAGAGGTTTAAGCAACAGATGTGGTCACATCTAAAACAGGCTCATCCCCCTTTATTTCTTTTTTTGAAACTTTTGACACTTTATCCATAAGTCTGGTAAAAGTTTCACTTGTAAGACTATTTATTTGAAAAGCTACACCTTGTTCAAAATCTGTTTGTGACACTTGTTTTCGTAGGTAGTAGCTTAGAAGTCTTGGATACAACAGAAAAACATTATTACGAGCACCATTTTTCATTTTTTTCACATTTTTCACATTACTCAACAAATAAGAAAACAGTGCTTGTGATAAATTGTAATCAGATTCTGTTAAAATAACATATCCCAAATACTGAATTTTTAAAAGTATCTCACTAAATGCAGTGGTCTTGGCTGAGAGACAAGTTAACAGAGTATGGAACAAAAATTTCATTGGCGGATGGAAGTTTGGTTTGTACATAGTAACTTCCTTTAATTGTGCATCATACCATCTTTCAATGAACTCTGTATGAAGTTCACGTTTTTCAAAGTTGGTTTTACCTCCCAAGTCGTCCAATGCAAATGTAGTGGAAATTGTAGATGGAGAAATTCGAACCAGACTTTTTCCGACTTTAGATGTGATGGGAACCGGCTTATTATCTTCAGAATCTATTTCAGCATTAAACCAAAATTGTCGGAGTGTCTCCGTATGAATCGGAGAATCAGCAGTAAGGATTGATTTGTATTTTGATGAAGTTAAAAAGTCAATTATTGAATAAAAGCTGCTATTTTTGTTGGTTTTCTCGAAGATGGGGAGGTAGTTGTGAGGGTTTTTTATGTTCATAGCCATGATCGGAGAATAAGGTGATAATAGAAACTGCTTTTGAGAATTTTGAATTCGAGACGGCAGTGGTAGAAGCTCGATTTGGGGATGAAACAGGGTTTATATAGAGTGACAAAGTGAATGTTGATGTGGCAGTAGTTACAAATTGTAGGATCGTTTTGTGACCCAAACGAGTCAATCAGAAGAGTTCTTATCAATTTAAAAGGCGGAAACAGATGAATTGACGTGAAAAACAGCTTGTTTCACACTTAAATGTCTTGTTTATTGATTATAACAAGTTTCCAGATCAGTAGACACGTCGGCAGCACTTCGGTACCGGAATTACAAAAGTTACAAATGATTTCGCTCCAAGGGTATATATAGTAGGAGTGATTTCGCTTGAAAGTGGCACAAGCCATTTCAAGCGAAATTATATGCTTCAAGAGAAATTACCCTTAAGCCCTATTTTCTCGAACTACGTGCCCTGATCTAACATTCTTAATACAAGACTCGATACAAGACGAAGTTGACAGACGTATGCACCAACAGACTCCCCCTCGGATGTTGACGAGTCTTAAGTGTCGAGTCTTCACAGTCTTCAATCTTTATCAGTCTTTGGGCTTCTTTCAAAAATATTTGACAGTGAAAGCATCCTCAATCTTCTCTTCATTTTCAGGATCTCGACCTGGCTATATCTTCTCTTGATCAGATCTCTTGATTCCTAAAACCTCTGCATCATCAGACTCTCCCTTAAAGTATGCTTGGGATCGTAGTCTGGCTTTCACAGGTTCTAGAATTACAACCTGACTCTCTCATAGCAATAACCTGCACATTCTCTACCTCAAAGTAAGATTTTTCAAAATTTAAAATTTTGACAAATTATAAACTTTTTCAAGAGACACCAACTAAGAGATAATTTTACAATTTTAATTTCTGATGAACCACTTGTATACAAAATATTCAAATTTTTCATTTCAAACAATCTTCTTCATTCCAAACAAACTTTCCCAACCCTGTTATTCATCATGTTTAGCTCCCGGAATTTTGAAAATCAACTTTTCAACATCAGTTGTCAAAAATCTTTTTGAGTTTTTCAAAAATTTATGCTAAAACACACTAAAATCTTATTGGATTTTTTATATTATAAAAGAAAAGCAGTAAAGAAATATTTACAAACAATATTTTTGTGAGTTTGTGAAAGAGGATCATATCAGTTTATGAGACAAATATCACTAGCACCGTTAAGCTTTAAACATTTTAAGCTCTAAATGATTCACGTTGATTGACGATATGGTTGTCCACTTAAACTCAATCTAAAAACTTTCGAAATGCTTACCGATACATTAAGGTATATTAATTGTGCACTAAAATCTTATGGACCCCACGATCTCAGCATATCCCCTCATCATGCAATACACTAACTCAAGTAATGCATTTAAACTTTCATCAACTGTGATTTGTGCAAAAACAACACAGAATGTTTAAACATTAACAATCAGGTCGATACTTCCGTATATGCAGAGAAAGTCCAATGTTTAAACAAAATAAGAAATAAAAACAAGTTGAAGTTGTTTAGGCTTTAACCACCAGGTCGATACTCCCGTATACGCAGAGGTGATCCAAAGCTTAAACGAAACACCAAAGAAAATAAAGCAGAACGTTTAGGCAATAACATCCAGGTCGATACTCACGTATACGCAGAGGATGTCCAATGCTTAAACAAAATAAAGAAATAAAACAAGTTTAAGTCTTTGCAAAAAGAAAACACAAAATCACAGTGATTTTACAGCAAAGTTGTGAAAGTTCACAAACTTAACCAGTTTTATGTCTATTGACAATCAGCGATTACTGAGTAGGCACACAATCAAGAAGGACAAAACTAAGTACTATGCTTTCGACCGTGTTTCCCACCAGACTTAGGCATTTTGCTTTATGTTTGTATCGTTTTCGTAAATCTACTAGTCTAGCTGAGCCTATCGTCACATCTTTAGTGAGACCGTTTATCACATTTTACTATTTCAATTCTTTAGCATATTGTGATCGTCCACTGATGTACTATCATTTTCTCTTCTTCACAACCAAACTCATTTTTTTAATTTTTTAATGTTTTTGACTTTTTCAAATTTTCAAATGTTTTTGAATTTTCTGAAATTTCCTACTCCCCCTAAAATTCAAAATCATTTAAAGGAAATTTGAAAACAAACTATACAAGGTAAAGTGACAACTGTTGTGAATTGCTTCAAATCGCCATCCACTAGGCATAAACAATCAGAACTCCCCCTTACAACAAACTATTTTCCCATTATGATTTCAAAACACTTAAGTTTGTTTTAATCAAATGGTTTTTCCGGAAAATAAGTTTTGTTGATTTAACCACATGTAGGATAGGGGATCTCATCACATTGTTCTTTCATTTTCAACCTTTTGAAAAATATAACAATTTTAAGTTCAATCAATAAACACTACTTGTAGAAAATCAAGTACAACTTAATGTCCCTGATTTACCACTTGTAAGTCGAAATATCACCAGAGTGAATTTCTCAAGAAAGATGCCGATTCCTGCTCCACGATTACCAACTTGGAAGCTCCGGCAGGTCAGGATTTTCAAGTAAAAATCACAGACACCCAAGCCTGGCCTGCTTTGGGTGTAACCAAATCATCTTTAGTCGGGTAATAAGTTGCCTTTTTTGTTGCATAAAAATCTTTTATCCCTTTGACCTTTCCATCAACCATTTTCCCAAAAATCTTTTTAACATTCCCATTGAATGCTTTCTCAACATCAAATTCTTTCTTCTCAGAATAGAATTGATTTGAGATTTCAACTTTACCAACCTTTTGTTTGAAATTTTCAGTCCTCAATGGTGGAAAGTTCTCATCGTCCATTGGAGGAACTGATTTCTCATCACTTACCTCAAATTGTGGCTCCTCTGACTTTGTGGAATCAGATTCATCGCCCGATTTTACATCTGATTTCTTAACAACCCATGCTTGGTTGTCAAGATCTCCCCTCCTCTTGTAAAATCTTTTTGAACACTCACCAACTTCATATGTAGAGTTTTTAAACACTTTAAAATTTTCAATTGGTGGTTCAGTTTTATCAACAACTTTTTCTTTGAGTTTTTCCGAGACTCCCTGCTTTGTGTTGGTTGCCTTTGGACAGTTCCAGGCAATGTGACCAACTTCTAGACATCTGTAACAAGTTCTAGTCTCTATTCTCTGATGAACTTCTTTCCTTACAATCTTCTGTCTTTCAGCCAAGAACTCTTTGTTTGATTGTCTCCAGAAAGAGCTCTTCTTTTCATCCTCAGCAGAAGTACCTGAAACAAATTTTGTATATGTTTTAGAAATTTTCTCATTTTTATGATTTTCTTGTGGTATAAAACCTAAACCCTTCTTTTTGTAATTACCGTTATGGTTTGGTTTCTTTTGATAACCAGAACCAGAATTGTAACCCTTTTTCTTGTTTAACCTTTGCTGAACTCTTGAGGTGTAAGAATTTGGTTTTTCAGAAAGATTTACATCTTTTATTTCAGAAATATTAATTTCTGTTAGTTTGAAAACCTTGTTTATCATTTCAGTTTTCGCACCTCTTATTGGAAATTATTTATCAAAATATAATTTGTCAGAATCATTCAAAGTATATGCAACTTCAAATGTTTCATCATTCATATTGGATTTTGACAACAAAAATTCTTTACTATAAACTCGTTTTCCCGACGACTTTGAACTCTTGACAGACGAACTCGAACTTCCGGACTCGGACTGTGACTCTGACTCCTCATCCTTATCCAACACCTGATCAACCATTTTCTTTATTAATTCAGACTCATGATCTGTGTCGGACGCTGTGAATGTGATGTCAATATTGTCTGGTAACACGTCGGTTATCTCGAACTCTAACTTTATATTGACTGCCTTTTTATTTGTTCCTCATTTGGTTTTCTAGGCAAATACCCTTCCCAAATTGGAGGCGGACACTTATTATAACTGACACTCTGTTTCTTACCAGTATCCTTCTTCTCGGGCTTCTTATCCTGAAACACTTCAAAACCTGCAATAGTTGAATAAATTCTGTCAATTAAGTAATCAGAACTTGAATAACTTTTCAGTAATCGTCTGATTCTTTCATTTTCAGTTTTTTCAGTTTCCAACTCCTGCTTCAACTTAGCACATTCTTCAATGTAGTAATTTATTTCTTTCTGTTTAGACATCATTGTTGCATTCATCATGGTCAAAGCATCTTCTCTTTCAGAGTTTGTCTTCTGCAAACTATTCACGGTTCTGTTCAAAACATCGTACGATTCTTTCACATTCTTAACATCAAACAATAACTTCTCTTTCAACTTATCTAGTTCACAAAACCTCTCGTCTTTTTCTTCACATTGTTTGCAAGATTCCAAACATGTGAGACAAGGTTTTGTGACTTCAACAATCTTTTCAATCTCTACACTCTTTTCAACTTCCACAATTTTTTCAACTTCCACAATCTTTTCAACTTCCACAATCTTCTCGCCTTCAATCATTTTTTCAACAACTTTAACTTCTTTCTTTTCTCCTGCAGCTCTTCTCTCTTTTAGTTTCTTCAATTTATCTGCAAAATAAAATTCGAAACTATCAGTAGATAAATGAGTTTTTCCAATGTTTATCTATTCAATTTCTTCATCATCATCACTACTGTCTGTTGAACTATTTTCTGAAGAAACAAATTCTTCATCTTGACTTTTCTCTTCATCAGCTAACACTGCTATCCATTCTTTCATCAATTCTGGTTTTTGAACAATCTGTGCAATGAAAGCTTTAAACTCCATATTCTCTGTCACATACTTATCCCAGCTAAAGCCTTCTGCCATTTTTTCATCCTCTTGATTCACAAGATAGGTTTTTTCTTTACATCATCAATTTGTCTAGCATGAGCAGTTTGCGTTTGTTGTTGATGCGGCTGTTGAGCAACTTGATGATAAATTAACTTCCGATAGTAATCATTGTTGCCAAAAGGATTCTGAGCTCCACTTGCTTCTCGATTGGTACATTCCCTCTTGAAATGTCCTTTTTCCCTGCATCGAAAACAAGTAACTTTAGATTTATCAAAACCCAAAGTAGAAACATTAGCATCACGGAAGTCATCTCTTCCAGTTATCTGCTTAAATTTCTCAGCTCTCCTCAGCACACTAGCCAAACACCATTTAATATCCATCAATTCCATTTCTTCACCATCGATCTGATCGTAATCCTCTTTAGTCAGCATAGGATTTCCAATCCTCCCTGCAACCAAACTCTCATAAGATTCCAACACTGTAACAAGCAATCCCATGTGACACTTTGCAACTTCTTCAGAGAAATTTTGACCTTTCTGAAGATGCAATGCAATGTTGCAGTGTAGTACATGATCATTATCATTTCTTGAACTTTGAACGCTTGGATTGATATTTTGATATGAAGAAAATCCACTAGACTTGACTGAACTCTGGTTGACTGATCCTGATGAATTTTCTGCACTAAAAGCAGTTTGGATCTTTGGACTTGCTTCAACAGTTTGAATATTTCCTTTATAGTACAGTTTGATGTCTTGTTGATTGCTTGAGCTATTCATTCTGGCAATCTTTTGCTGTTCGAGATCTTGTCCCTCAAGCTTTTCAATAAACTGTCCAATAGACAATCTACTAAACTCTCCAGAGTTCTTCAAAATCATGAGATAAGTACCCCATTCTTTCTGCGGTAATGCGTCAGCTAACTTCTCAACCCATTCATCTGGAGTTTTAGTAATTTTCAACTGAGACATCGAACGCACAAGATGACAATATCTCTCAATGAGAGTCTTTGTAGTCTCCCCTGGCACACTCGTAAACAACTCAAACTCCTTCTTCAACAAAGATTTTTTACTCTTGAGCATCTCTGCACTTCCTTCAAACTTCTTTTTAAGTGCATCCCAAATCGAATAAGCACTACCATCATGCTGAAGCAGAACAAAAATATCCTCTTTGACAGCTTGTTGTAGTAGACTAATCATCATTTTTTCTCCTTTATAACTATCTCTCTCTTTGTCTGAAAATTCTGAGATAATTTTATCAACATTCAAAGCGGTATGTGGTCTAACGTATTTGGTTTCAATGCTTTCCCAAGATCTCAAATGATTTACTTGAACCCAATTCTCAAATCTTTCTTTCCAGCTATGGTATTCTTCAATACCCATTAGCTTCGAGGGTTTTTGTAAAGTTCCAGTTTCATTTTCCAAGTTCATGTTCTGAGCAATGGTAGCTGGAGTAGTCGGGGATGTAGCAAACGCATTATAGAACTCTTCTTCCATGATTCGATAAACTTTTTCACAAAACTGACACTTTCAAACGAAATAGCACTTTCAAATGGAATCACCTTCTAAAGCGAAATAACAACACAACGGATTCAAACGAAATTACCAATTCACACGGAAACACTTTTCAAACGGAATACTGATTTGGTGCGATATCACTTCTTCAAACGGAATACCTTTTCAAACGAGATTACCTCTTCACACGGAATATCTCGTTCAAACGAAATTAAGTAATTCCGTGTGAAATAAAGGGTACTTTTCAAACGGAATAGCAATTTCAAGCGGAATCAATTGCTAATTCCGTGTGAAATGCTGCTCACATCATCTTTTTCGATCTGATTTTCAAGCGAAATTACGTATTTTACCAATTTTAGGCTGAATTAAGGTCCAATACTTTCTAGGATTCGTTAAAACACTATTATGATTATAATGTGTGAAATTCAGACCATTTTGTCCGTAAAATTTTGTGAATTATGTAAAAGAAGGTGTAGAAATCAGAAATTATGGCTGTTTTGGCAAGAACTCTTCTTCCTGAGCTCTGATACCACTTGTAGGATCGTTTTGTGACCGAAACGAGTCAATCAGAAGAGTTCTTATCAATTCAAAAGGCGGAAACAGATGAATTGACTTGAAAACAACTTGTTTCACACTTAAATGTCTTGTTTATTGATTATAACAAGTTTCCAGATCAGTAGACACGTCGGCAACACTTCGGTACTGGAATTACAAAAGTTACAAATGATTTCGCTCCAAGGGTATATATAGTAGGAGTGATTTCGCTTGAAAGTGGCACAGGCCATTTCAAGCGAAATTACATGCTTCAAGCGAAATTACCCTTAAGCCTATTTTCTCGAACTACGTGCCCTGATCTAACATTCTTAATACAAGACTCGATACAAGATGAAGTTGACAGACGTATGCACCAACACAAATATCTGATGGCTAACATTTGTCCACGTCAGAACCTCTCTTGTGATAATGGATGACAGTTTGTAAACCTCTGTTGGCCAACAACAGAGGTTGGGAACAGTGTAAGTCAACAATCATTACAATAAACAGAAGTTATAAGAACAGACGATACCTTTCAACAGTGGATGGATTTTTAGCCAACCAAAAGTTTCAAAAACAGATGCTCTCAACAGACTTTTAAAGATTTTTCAAAAAAATTTCAAAAATAGCTATTTTTTAAGAATGGACAATTGGTTTTCTGAAGACATTTTAATGCTTTTGATTAACCAATTCAGTAGGATTTCCTGGGATCAAATTTGATTGACTAAACTCTGATACCAATTGTTAGCATCTGATTTTGATTGTTGTGACAGTTAAGATGATCACAATGGAAGAAGATAAAACAGAAATGGAAATATGCAGCAGAATAATAAACTTTTTTTCTCATATGAATGAGAAGAATGCTTTCATCATCACGCTTTCAACCTAAGCGCTGTTATAATGGATGGCAATTGTTTGGAAACCTCTGTTGGGCAACAACAGAGGTTGGAAACAGTGGTAAATCAACAGTCATTAGGATAAACAGAAGTTATGACAACAGGCGATACCTTTCAGCAGTGGATGAATTTTTAGCCAAGCAGATGTTTCAAAAACAGTTATTTTCAACAGTGGTAAATCAACAGTCGTTAGGATAAACAGTGGTTTCATAAGAATGAGAAGAATAGTGTCAGCGACATGCTTATACAAAGATTGAACCTTGGTTTGTTCACCTAGTGAGCAACATCTAATAGCCTAACAAACTCCCAACATATGTTATTAGCCTAACCACAATTACTACGAAAACCTCTTTGAGCAGCATATGTTGAATATCATATGTTGTTCTTTAACATCTGTTGACCCATAGCAGACCTTTGCTTCTTCAGACTTTCTTCATCAGCAGATGTTCTCTTTTGCCAGACTTTAGCTTCAACAAACCTTTTACAGTAGCAGATATTGACTCTTTGTAATTTGGAGGAGCAAATTCTTCAAAAAAATGTTATTCATGATCAGATATTCTATAATATTTTGTCTTTGCAATCATCTGTTCACCCTTAAACTAACCTTTAATCCTATTAAACCTCTGTTGACTTACCAAACATCTGTTCAGGCACAATTCAACATCAACATAATCTAAATCAAACTCAGTCACAATTTCACATCTACATCAATATCGAACTCCCAACATCTGTTATTAGCCTAACCACTGTTACTATGAAAACCTCTGTTGAGCAACATATGTTGAATATCATCTGTTGTTCTTTAACATCTGTTGACCCATAGCAAGCCTTTGCTTCTTTAGACTTTCTTCATCAGTAGATGTTCTCTTTTTCCAGACTTTAGCTTCGACAGACCTTTCACAGTAGCAGATATTGACTCTTTGTAATTTGGAGGAGCAAATTCTTCAAAAAAACTGTTATTCATGATCAGATATTCTAGAATATTTTGTCTTTGCAATCATCTATTCACCCTTAAACCAACTTTCCTATTAAACCTCTGTTGACTTACCAAACATCTGTTCAGGCACAATTCAACATCAACATAATCTAAATCAAACTCAGACACAATTTCACATCTACACCAATATCGATCTGCAACCTCAGATGATATTCAAAACTATATAATAATACTTATGCTTGCTAAAATAAGTAAAAGTAAAATGCAACAACAAAGATTAATAGGATTAAAATTTATTCATGACATTAAAAGATCAATAACTACATCAAGTACTAAACAATGAAACTTTCAAATCTAACAATAACAACCAGAAATTAAAGAATCTAACAGTAAGAATTAAGAAATTTTAGCTTCAACTTGCTTGATAAAGCGTTGTTTTAAATCATCAGACTCTACAGAAGTGCATGACACCATTTTAAGTTATATATTACTCAAGTGATGTGAAAGAAGGATATCTTGGTAGCAAAACGTGATGAAAAACAGGTGAAGTGGCAATGCTATTATATAGTGAAATATCTAACAGCCCAAGAGGTCAGATTTAAACTCAATGTACATTTAATAATCTAAGAGGGAAAAACGTGTACATTTAATATAGGCATATAAATTTATATTTCAAAACAACAGCCTTTTAATGCAAAAACTTTTTAAAACCTCATCTTTTGTGGGAAAACTATAAATTTAAGTATCAAGAAACCCAAGGGACAAATTTTAAACCTTCAAAGAAAAAAACAGGTTATCATAATTACAATTAACCTCTTCATTTACCATAAAGACGCATTTTAAACACTATAAAAGACTGATGATTAGTTTGATTGAAAACATCAACAAACTGTCTTTTAAATCACTGTCTGTTAAAAAACAATTCAAAATCAGCAAAACCAACAAAAATCTAGATGGCAAACAGATGCTTCTACCACTGGTCAGACACCAACGATGTCAAAACGTAATTCTCTATCTGGTCACTCAAAGAAAAGAGATCAGATGAAGAACAAAACAGAAAAGTCGGCATCATCAGTGATAATAATTACAAGAAAACCGGGAACAACATCGGATTGCTTGATGATGTCCTCCACTCTCCTCCATCAGATTTCAAGAACAATGCAGAAGAGTTTATGACACAATTACTAAAACAGGATCAAAACATCTGCGACATGCTAGCCGATCTGCAAAACAAAAGAGAGAATGAAATCACATGGAGAAAGGCGAGAGTCTACGAAATCCTAGCAAGTGTTAATTGTAGTGTGTAATATTTTATGCATATTTCAATAAATTTTTATCTTTCTATGTATTTAATTTAATACTATCAATATACATATTAACATATTCTAAAATGTGTCTGTTAATAAAAATCATCAACGTTATCAACACTTGTTTCTTCATAATCAAATTAAATTAGTATAACTACAATAAAATAAGCCACAAACCTAACATGCAACTCTCCCATCAAAGAAGGTAGCACATGCAACTTTCAACGATGTTACAACAATGATATTGCAACAACGATGTTGAAACATTGATGTGTGATGGGAAGCTTCATTGGAACGACGATGTTGGAACAATGATATTGGAACGATAATGTGTAAACAAAATCAACAAATGTTCGAACTAAGATCTGTAATCAGAGATTAACCGGCTGAATCATGAGAGCTATGCATTT